>JAPWTK010000101.1:900000-1287500 GCA_029963805.1 Aromia moschata | reverse complement strand
GTAAATATGCGTCCTTACGGAGTTACAGCCCTTTTTTAATTTTTTTTATATTTCCGTCATGTGTAGAGATAAACGTAATAACGATAAGTTCGTTATTTATAAAAATATTGTTTGGGGTTTGGGGGGGGAGGGGGGTGGGGGGGGGGGGGGGGGGGAAAAAGGGGGGGGGGAAGAGGGAAAAAAGGGGGGGGGGGGGAAAAAGGGGGGGAAGGAAAGGGGGGGAGAAAAAGGGGGGAAGGGGGAAAAAGGGAAAAGGAAAAAAAAGGGGGGGGGGGGGGGGGGGGGGGGGGGGGGGGGAAAAGGGAGGGGGAGGAAGGGGGGAGGGGGAGGGGGGAAGGGGGGGGGAAAAAGGGGGGGGGAAGGGGGGGGAGGAAAAAAAAAAAGGGGGGAAAAAAAGGAAAAAAAAGGGGGAGGGGGGGGGGGGGGGAAAAAAAAAAAGAAAGAAAAAAAGGGGGGGAGGGGGGAAAAAAAGAAAAAAAAAAAAAAAAAAGGGGGGGGGGGGGGGGGGGGGGGGAAAAAAAAAAAAAAAAAAGGAGGGGGGGGAGGGGGGGGGGAGGGGGGGGGGGGGGGGGGGGGGGGGGGGGGGGGGGGGGGGGGGGAGGGGGGGGGGGGGGGGGAGGGGGGGGGGGGGGGGGGGGGGGGGGGGGGGGGGAGAAGGAGGGGGGGGGGGGGGAGGGGGGGGGGGGGGGGGGGAGAAGGGGGGAAAAAAAAGGAAAGGGGAGAAAAAAAGGGGGGGGGGGGGGGGAAAGGGGGGGGGAAGGGGGGGGGGAAGGGAAGGAAAGAGGGGGAAAGGAGAAGGAAAGGGGGGGGGAAAGGGAAAAAAAAGAAAAAGGGGGGAGGAGGGGAAAGGGGGAAAAAAAAAAGGGGGGGGGGGGGGGGGGAGGGGGGGGAGGGGGGGGGGGGGGAAGGGGAACCCAGGGGCCGGGGGGGGGGGGGGGGGGGGGGGGAGAAAAAAAGACCCAGGGGGAAAAAAAAAAAAAAACAGGCGGGAAGGGGGGGGGGGGAAAGGAAGGGGGGGGCGAGGGCCGGGGGGGGGGGGGGGGGAAGGGGGGGAGGGGGGGGGAGGGGGGGGGAGGAGGGGGGGAGGGGAGGAAACAAGGGGGGGGGGGAGAGGGGGGGGGAAGAAAAGGGGGGGGGAGGGAAGAAAAAAAAAAAAGGGAGAGGGGGAAGGAGAAAAAAAGGAAAGAGGAGGGAGGAGGGGGAGAGGAGGAGGGGGGAGGGAAAAAAAAAAAGAGGAGGGGAAAAAAGGAAGGGGAGAGGGGGAGGAGGGGGGGGGGGGGGGGAGAAAAAAAGGGAGGAGGGGAGAAAAAAGAAGGAATATTAAGGAGGAAAAAAAAAAAAAAAAAAAAAAAAAAAAAAGAAAAAAGAGAAAAAGGGAATTTTAGGGGGGGGGGGAGGAGGAGGGGGGAGGAGGGAGAGGGGGGGGGGAAGAAAAGAAGGGGGGGGGAAAAAAAAAAAAAAGAAGGGGAAAAAAAAAGAAAAAAAAAAAAAAAAAAAAAAAAAAAAAAAAAAGGAGGGAAAAAAAAAAAAAAAGAAAAAAAAAAAAAAAAAAAAAAAAAAAAAAAAAAAAAAAAAGGGGGGAAAAAAAAGGGGGGGAAAAAAAAAAAAAAAAAAAAGGGGGGAAGAGGAGAAAAAAAAAAGAGGGGAAAAAAAAAAAAAAAAGGGGAAAAAAAAAAAAAAGTATATCAGATGATACATTTTTAAAAGCGCAAAAAAAACGCTTTTTTCAAACATGTCATGGCCAAAACTATGGTTTCCATTTAAAAATATGTAGGTTTGGTCCATAGTTCAAAAAACCGTTAATATAACCAAAAACTACTTACGCCACTGAATTCTGCATGAAAAAATGTATGGGATATCATTGAAACAATATGAAAATGATTCAAACTGTTGCCGCTACAGATAATTAGAAATAACTGTTTTTAAAACTGCTGTGACCCAAAATCTAGAGATGGTACCAAAAATCTAGTTCACTCTGTGAATTTTCCTCAAAAAAATAGGTTTGCGAAAACGGCATCTTTCTATATCCTGTAATAACCGAGATACTTTAGAAAACCAACGAAAATGGAACACAATGTACATCTATTAAATAATAAGTTAGCTATAAAATACTCGATTTTTTAAAATCATTGATGTATCTATAAATCAAAGTGAATTTTAGTATTAATAATATCTATTACAATAAATAATATGGATCGCCAAATTTTTTTATATAAAAATATTGTAATATGTGTAGTTTGAGACATTTTCATGAAAGGATAATACATTACTTTCCCTTCCTGAAAATATATGAATTATTACATATTTATATGGATGGATATGGATGTCTCACCGCTGTGTGCAAAAATTCTGAATATTTAAATTCTGCAAAATTGGTGACAAAGTAAAGTGGATTTAACCAAAATATTTTAAGAGATTTGAAACTTCTGATAATATTTCCGCGTATTGTATATTAAACGTCAACTTGTTTAAATCGAACACCTTGTACATTATCGCATTTTTGGATTTTACAGACGATTATAAAGAATTTGGTAAGTATCCTATACCCATATGCAAATTAGTAGTTTCCAAAATATTTACAATCATTGATAAATAATCATAGTTACCCAATAGGGCCTAGGGGACATTAAGAAAATTGACGATACTTTATGTTGTAACACGTCTTTGTAACTTCGTAGAATAGACATTATTTTAATAAATCCTCCGTGCTGGATGTCCCTAAAGCCAACTACTCAATAGCACAGGGCGGCAAATTTAAGAGGAAAAGATAGCAAAGCAATTGCCCAGGGGGGGGAGTAGTACATTATACATTACGTAATATTATATACGGTGTGTCCCGCTTCTCATAAATGCATCCTAATATCTTTCTTATTAATAATGCGATTTTCTTCAAATTTGGGTGGTGAGTGTATGTTGGAAAAATAAAAAATTTGGTGCAGTTAAATTTACATTATATATCATTGACGTGCTGTTTTGAGGGGAAGAAAAGAAGAAATTCCTATTTTTGAATATCTCAAAAACGGATTAAGGCAGAATAAAATAAAAAAATTCTAAACTGCTCTCTTACTTTTCTTATTGTTGACACGCTTGTCTAACGGTGATTTGATTTTGATGATGTTCTCTAAATACGATGATTTTGAAGTTTATCGTAGTGTAAGGTGGACATGTTCACCAGTCCAGAATTAAAAACAAAACTACATTTTCAAAATTTGTCGTTAATGTTGTTTGTCATCAAAATAAACAAAATTTTCAAAATAAACATTGTCCTGCCTTAATCAATTTTTGAGATATGTATATATTCAAAAAAAAAAGGGATGAAAAGGTTTTTGTGGGTGCAGAATCTAAATGTGGCAATAAAAATTATTTGGAATTAGCTCTAGTATAGATCAATGGTAAATGTAATTTCTTACTATGCCTAATTTTTCAGTTTTACAAAATTCACTTACTATCCTGATTTATGAAAAGCGTAACATAAATATTGTATAATGAAATATTATTAAGTAACACAGCTACATACATATATGAATATTCAACATAATTTCTTTCAATAAAGAAATGTAAAAAGACATGGGTAATATCTTACTACGAGGTAAAACAGATTCTTCAATAATATAGGGCTACTCTTTTTTGTAATGGGTTTTAATAAATCTAGTCATTTGGAAACTTCAGTATTTGCATATTTTTAATGGAAGCACATAGTAAATAAGTCACTGGAGAGGGATTTATTTATATAAATGGATATTACAGAAATGTGATTTTATCAATATAATACAATAATCATCTTATTTCCTGTTCATGATATTGACACTCTTTGTTCGCGTTTTTAATGAATTAGTTGGGATAAAATCACTTACGGTGCTTTTAATATTCATCTAAAAATAAGTTACATACTTCCTTTACAAATGTTCATATTTTTGACAACTTTTTGCAAAAATAATGACACCTAGAATGTTCACAGGCTTTGTATTTTTTTGTCTATATGGGAATCTACCTAATATAGTAATACCTCGACCAGGAAAGCAAAGGTCAAATAATAAAAACCATATTCATAATAGTAAAGGTCAAACAATAAAAACTACATTCATAATTTTTTATCACCTTTGTTTATACGTCATAAAAAATGCATTTCTAGGATAGCATCCTGTGTAGAACTAGTTTTAGATACTTTTGTATTCAAAATAAATACAGGGAAATACATATCTTCTAAAAGATGTTTAACTATTTCTGTTTTATTAAAATTGTTTCTCAAATTGATAATTCATTAACATATTCACTAGTTTCTTAAGTTTGTAATAAAATAACCATCAATATCTTTTTATTAAAAATATTTATTCAAATAATTTACATTTAACTTAAATCTACCACACATAAACAAAAAAGTGTTAACAAATTTTTATTATAAGTAAAATATATATATTGAAATATTTTATATGAAGGATAACACACACCAGACTTATGTGTTATTTTTCAGTTCCTCTCAGTCCCTCTGTTTCTTTCTCCTCGAGTCCTGTTCCTAAAAATAAAGAAATAGTAACATTAAAAAAATATTCTGAAGGAAATGGAATCTTTTATTATCAGTGTGAAAAAAGGTGGAACAAGGGGGTAGGAAGTGTAAACATATACCTATCAGCAATTACCTTCTGGGTCAAAATGATCAGCAATCTCTTGAAAATTCCAATGAAGTCGATAAACAGATCTAAAGAGTGTCCAACAAAGTCTTTGCTTCCCATCCTACGTTTCTCAATTATCAGTTGTGTATCAAACAAAACGAAACCACACATTGCCAGAAGTCCAACGTATAATTGTACTTGGTATACCCACATTGCTCCGAAAAATAGATTTGCCAGAGAGAGAATCATTAATGTTGTAAGGAGAGACATTAAAGTACCTCCAAGGTATAACCATTTTCCTCTCTCGGATAGTAACGCACAAATTGAGAAGCACACAAATACTGCTGTTGTTGCAATCAGTGCTGTTACAATTATATTTGGATCCACCATGATAACGTTCTCCAAGAGGGGACCCATGCCAACGCCTGTCAACAAGGTAAAGCCCAGTAAGTAACCCACCCTCAGCGTCATTGATTTGCCATCGTTGTCTGGTGTGGCCAAAAGCAAAAAGAAAAATATTAATGCCCCTATTGCCGAGATGAATCCAGCTTGTAGAATGTCGGTGAAGATGTGAACTGATGCCCCAATGGCCGAGGCCAGTGTGGACACTGCAAGGCAGGCATACACATTTTTCAGATGTTGCCTAACAGGTTGTTCTCTGTAACGAAAATAAACTGTAATATTATCATAATTTTACAAGTTTTGATTATTACTTACAGTTTGTTATTAAAGGAATTTAGAAACGTCTGTACAGACGGCGCCGCCATAATTATTTACTCTTGATTTTCAACTTTTTTTCAACGAACGGAACACTTAATCGCTTCAAATTCTTGTCCTCTAAATGAAAAATCGCTTTTTACAACAGAACAATTTCTCCCACAGGTATATAACACACAACTAACGACTTCTTATATCTCGTTCGCTCGCCAGTAAATACTCCAATAATATACACGTCACTCAAGTAAATTCTAGATTACTCTAGTAGGTAGTACGTAGTAGGCTTCGTACTTATATACTATTGGTGGAAGTAAAGCACGTGATTATTGACAATGACCATGTTTAATGAGGAATTATACACGTATGTTTTTTTTTACCACAAATATCATTATCTGAAAAGATTAGAATTAAAATTTTATAAACCATTTGTACGTTTGGCTCAGATTTTCGATTCTAATTGATAATAAATTAAATAGTAATTCAAAGGAAATCCTTAATGCCTTCCTTTCGTATGAATACACACATTCATATTAAATATCCAATAACCATACTCAAATCTGCCTCCATAAACTTCCAACAAAATTTAAAAATTGTTATAAAAATAATTTACATGCAATTTACGAATATTTGATCACTTCAAATTTTTTTACATGTTCTGTGGGTAGGGTACATCACAGAAAAAAATTCTTTGAGCATGGTCTAGAGAAGAAGACGAAATTAACCTTAAACTCTTTATCTTACCGTGGTGTGTAATGTGTAGGTATTGGGCAGCGTGCTGATAAATTTAATTATAATTTTTGTCACAAAGAAAGCAAAATGGGACAAAAAAAGAAAATTGGGAAACAACGAAAAGATAAATATTATCAGTTGGCCAAAGAAACAGGTAAGTACATCTCTTATTCAAAAGAACATAATTATTAAATCGATAACTTAATTGTAGGATTCAGATCTCGTGCTGCTTTTAAATTAATCCAGTTAAATCGAAAATTTGAGTTTCTCCAAAAATCTCGGGTATGCATAGATTTATGTGCAGCGCCGGGAGGATGGATGCAGGTTGCAAAACAGAACATGCCTATTTCGAGCATTGTAATAGGTGTGGATTTATTTCCAATAAAACCCATACCTGGCTGCATCAGTTTGACAGAAGACATTACCACCGAAAAATGTAGAGTTGCTTTAACCCGAGAGTTGAAAACATGGAAAGCGGATATAGTACTTCATGATGGCGCTCCAAATGTAGGAAAAAAATTGGTTGCATGATGCATACCAACAAGCCTGTTTAACTCTTAGTTCGTTGAAATTAGCAACACAGTTTCTAAGAACTGGGGGATGGTTCATTACAAAAGTATTTAGATCTAAAGATTACCATCCATTAATTTGGGTCTTAAAACAATTATTTAAAAAGGTGCACGCAACTAAACCACAAGCTTCTAGAACCGAATCTGCTGAAATTTTTGTTGTCTGCCAAAATTATATTGCCCCGGATAAGATAGATCCAAAATTTATGGATCCTAAATATGTTTTCCAAGAGTTAGAAATTGAACCCAAAAATAAACTTAATGTTTTTCATCCTGATAAGAAGAAAAAGGATAAAGCTGAGGGATACCCGGAAAATGATTATACTCTGCATCATAAGCTGAAGGCGTCAGATTTTATTAAACATGAAAATGGGATCGACATTTTGCAACATGCTTCAGAGGTTAGTTTAGATACTAAGACCAAAGCTGTGGAATATCTAAATTAAAATATCAAAACCACTCAACAGTCCATTTTCCTTAAATAGAAATTGTAGATTAGCCGGACTGAATATTTTACACAACCTTTTGCAGGTGACTACCGTATTGATGTAAAATATTCTTTTATAGAATATCAGCTGTTCTAACAATTACAAAATCTAACAATTAACTATTATAACAATTACAAAAAGTACTAACTTCTCTTAGAACTATATTAATAAATGTTATATCTCATTCTGAATTATTTAAAAAATTGGGGGGACTCTATTGGGCTCAACTCTCTCTAAGGTGACCTCTCTTTTAGTCAAATTTCACTTTAACTTCAATTATTGCTATGGTAACAGTCGGTTACAATTGAATATTTCTATCTTGAATTCCTTCTAACTCAAACCAGTTCAACGGACATATGGGAGTTGAACTTAGAGGGAATTGACTCTGTTACGTAAGAAAACCTGAACCTGAAGAATTTGTTATTATATAGAACATGGTATGTACTTGGCTTATTAATTTCACCTTGGCACATTGATTTCAATTCCATGATTATGATTATTTATATACCTTCCTATTATTTACTGGCTCTTGGATATAACAAATGCCGAAGGGAATATAAGATGTATTCATTAAAGTTCCGTGTTTATTATATTTAATAATTTTCGTTCTTTGATTTTATTTTCGATGTAAGTACATACAGTACAACCTTGATAATCCAAACTAATTATTGCAAACAGTTGTTTGGACTATTGATTTCTTCATATTATCAAAAATAAGTTATTTGTTATATTAAACAGAAATAAATACATATCTACTTATACATAAGTTTAATGTCATCAATAAAACATTACATTTTAAAACAATACATTTGTTTTTTGTGCCATTTTTTTTATGTTATACAACTTTCCAGAAAAGTTACACTTGGAACTTTTAAAGAAACACTTTTTGGCGATTTATCGGACCCCCCCCCCCCAGGTGAGGTGAGATTTGGCACAACCTCCTCCCATCCTCCAAACTCACGTGAGATTTTTCAAAACGTGTGTTTCTAGTGTAAATGCGTTGGATTTATTCTAAAAAAAAAAATAATAATTCGCTTAATATTTTTATTTGACTAATTAAGACTAGTATTTAAGATTGCTTAGAAAGTAGGCTAGAATCACAGTGAGAATGAAACAATAAAATACTTAATTCGTAACTACTGAGATTAATAAAAGAGTATTTATTCCAATGAGGGCTACCGTTTTTGTACTCACCAGTTGGCGCCACTGCCGAGTAAGGTCCTGAAGTACAGCTGTCAAAGTTTGTTACTACGGGCGCGAAAACAAAGTTTACATTTAAAACATATTTAATACCTTAAAACCTAATCTACCGTAAAAATATCGAGCATGCCGCAGTGTTGCGCAGTCCCGTTTGTTCGGAAAAAAAGGAGGACATAAGTTTCCGAAGGATAAAACTTTCGCAAAGCAGTGGTTAGTAGCGATTCGCAGGTACAACGATACCCCTTCAAAACATTCGCGTGTTTGTAAAAAAACATTTCAACCCTGACGATTATGCGTTACCTAAATAACCAAATACAGAAAATCGTAAGTAATAATCTTTCTTATTCCTAGATAATATTACGTTCATCCTTGCTTCAGACACTTGATTTATCCTGACCTTGATAACTGCAACTTTTACATACTTTCATGTTTTGTAATCTATTGTTGAAAATTTTTCAGCTACTCCTAAATTAAAACCAAAAGCGGTGCCTAGTCGACAGTGGCGGTGCGTGATATTTCAGTTAGCCATATCTTGAAAACGACGCATGGGACCCACTTCACTTTTTAGGTGATGACTATATACCTCTTACAGAAAGGATTTATAGTGAAAAAACCCGTCAGCAAAGTTTGCGAAAAAAATTTCAAAAACACTGGAGCACTCCTGGGTTCTCAGTAACGCTCTGTGGGATATTTGCAGTATATTTTTTTTCATAATCTAGAAACAAATATAAGGAGACGTTTTTCGATTTGTTACAAAATATTTTTGTTTCAAAAAGTTATGGCCATTTTAATTTTGGGAAACAAAATGTTCCTATAAAATTAAAATTAAAATGGCCATAACTTTTTGAAAAATAAATATTTTGCAACAAATCGAAAAACGTCTCTTTATATTTGTTTCTAGATTATGAAAAAAAATATACTGCAAATATCCCACAGAGCGTTACTGAGAACCCAGGGAGTGCTCCAGTGTTTTTGAAAATTTAGCTAACTGAAATATCACGCACCGCCACT
Organism: Aromia moschata; assembly: GCA_029963805.1. Classification (NCBI taxonomy): domain Eukaryota; kingdom Metazoa; phylum Arthropoda; class Insecta; order Coleoptera; family Cerambycidae; genus Aromia; species Aromia moschata. The sequence goes on along the minus strand of JAPWTK010000101.1, from coordinate 1,278,176 downwards.
GCTAGTCGATAGCCGGAAATTGTCGCTTATCGGTGGTGTATATTCTCGGACCTCACGCTACACTAGCGCCTCTAGCGGCGAAGTTATACGCGATAGCCCTCATTCAGTCCACATAGACTCATGCACGGTCTCAAGAGTGACTATTGGAACCAACAAGATTTGGCCATATTTTAGTGAAGGAACATATTTTACTTAATTTAACCCTATTTTTTCGCAATTTTACTATGTTTTATTGCTGAAAAAAAAAATTACGCGCTATTCGCCGAGACCCCAAAGTAAGATTAGATGAGATTCGGCTCGACCTCCTCTCCCCTCGGAAAAGCCTCGCGTAATTAATGGACGCCCCCTAATGAGTTTTGTCAAAGTTGGGTGTTTCATTTTTTTGTATAGTTTTGTTATAGTAAAAAATAGATAAAAAGCAAATATTTCTAATAGAGCGTCCAATTTTGGGATACTTTTGTATTTGGAAATAAACAACAGTACTTAGTAAAAGTTTTTGAAAACGCAACAAACACATGTCCATTTTGAACGATTATTTTGGAAAAATATCAAATTTGACAAGTACTGAAAGTCATGTGATCCTGTTCAAGTAGGCAATTTTTCATCATTTTTTAAGCACAAGTTTACTCCAAAGTTGGATTTAAAAAAAAAGTCATTGATAATTTATAATTGTAATATAATTTTTCCATATGATGATCATTTTATGAAGGACACTGTATAAATGCATTATACATACATACATGTGAATATACCTATAAACAGCGGCGAGAGCGCTACTATCATTCACATCTTCAGCATTCACACAGCCACATCATGTTCGTATTATCGAGGTTGTACTGTACATTTTTATATGTCACTTATTTAACACTAAAACAATATCTTATAAATTGGACTGTTTAATTTCTCAGTTTCTTTCAGGTGTCAAAATAATTTTACAGGGTGTCAAAATAATTTTATTTTCGATTTCCTTAAATTACTACTTTAAAAAATAACATTTTTTCACAAAATTTGGTGAATGGGGTGTTTTTGAGGAGGGGAATTTTAATTTGCCAAAGTCATGTAAATTATAGAGGGCGTTCTCTGCAGCCTTCTGAATATATAACAAATGGTGTACGTTTTTTTGCGCCTTTTGAATATATCGATTTTAATAATAATAATAAATTTAAACATAATAATAAAAATATGCTGTTCATGTCTTATCCTTAATGGAAAATTAATTGTAAATCTCACAATAACGATTAAAATGAAAAAATCGATATTTTTAATAAAAACAAATATTCTGAGGCACAAAAAATACTACCTTTTATGTTCTCAGAATGCTTCAGAGCCCTCTACAAATTACACCAATATTATCGACAAATTATTGTTCCTTTCCAGAAAACGTCCATTCACGAAATTTTGTGAAAAAATGTTGTTTTTTAAAGATGTTTTTTATAGAAATCGAAAACAAAATTATAACTTTGACACCCTGTATCTTATCTGTATCAAACTTATCTCGAATGTAACTTTGGTTAAATCATAATATTTTTACCCAATGAACATGTAGCTTTACTATGATTCCTTAATAATGGGACACCCTGTATGTATGTGAGGTTTTGTAGCATCTAATGGTTCTCAAGTAGTAGGTACAATAATTAAGTCTTCTTATCAGTTTTCTTTTGAATATGTTTCTCACATGTTATGTGTCTCTCTTGAAATCCCTCAATATTTAATTACACTTGATCGATCTGAAATATTATTCTTATATCAGATAATATGCTTTATGAGGGTTTGCTACAGCCAAACAAAAATATACTTAAACATATTGATAGCTTTGCTAGAGTATTATAAGATTCATAAGCCACAGAACCCGACATCCTCAAAATACATAATATGTTAGACTGTTGGCAACCCGCAGTCCGCTGGCCTATATTTTGCAGCCTCCTGAAAAGAATAAAATATTTTAAATTTTTTCTTAGAGTATTTTCTGAATTGATTTTTTTTAGCATTTTTTTTAGCATGTTATTTCATAACATTTATTATGATGAGTTTCATTTCTTCATTCATTGTCTTATCGTCAATATTAAAATGTTATAATTTATCACACTGATTAATTAATGTAATATGACATTTCCAATCTTTGGATGACTTGCGGCCTGCACTAAATTCGTTGTACCACCAAAAAGCTCTTCTATAGAAAAACAAATATTATATATTGTGCCAAGCTTACATAGGTTACTTTGTGTTTTAGATTGTTTTTGATGATCAGCAGATCTTAAATCATGAAAAGACTACCAGTGAAATTAAAGAATGTGCAAAGGATATAAAAGTCTTAGGTAGAAAAGATCTCCGTAATCTTCTGTCATGGTGGAAAATATTGAATGAGGAATATTTAAAACAACAGCCTAAAGAAGAAGAAAAGCCTAAAGAACTAGAAACATCTGATCCAGCAAATGAGTCTGAGAATGAGGAGGATGATGGTTTAAAAGGAGTAGATCAGCAAATTTCAGCATTGCAAGAGGAAGAATACCACGACCAAAGACGTAAGAAGAAAAAAGCCCAAAAAGAACGTAAGAAGCTAAATGAACGCTTAAACCTTAAGATGATCTTGAAAAATGATGGAGGGCCTACAATGGAAGGTGATGAATTATTTGCATTAAATCAGATAAATAATAGCAAAAAAAATGAAAAAAGTTGTCGATCAGACACCCGATATTGTAGCGGATTCTGATGAGGAGTCTAGCAAAAAAAAGGCTATTCCAAAGTATACGAGGTTTGATAAAGAGGAAGGGCGTTTAGACAGTACTGGAACATATTACAAAGATTCAGATTCAGAGCTTGAAATGGAAAGTGAGGATGAAGATCATATTCAAGAAGGTTTAGGTAATGCTAATATAATTTTTTTATTGCTACATAAACACAAAAATCTTTTTGCAACAGTTGTATAGCCTGCATAAAAGTAAGGTACCTATAGTTAATATCAATGTTTATTTAAAGTTATTTTAATTTTGAACAGGTTTTAATGATGATAGTGATGAGGATTCTCCAAAAAAGAAAAAGAAAAAATGATAAAGATCACATAACAAAACAGACAGGTAAGAGAGACCACCCACTTATAACGGATCTGGATTATAGGGATAAAGAAAAAAAGAAAACTCATAAGGCCGAACTATGGTTTGAAAGGGATGTATTCAAAAATTTAATTGATGAAAAAGACGAAGATGCCGATCTGGATAGAATGGTGAAGAATTATAAACATAAAGGGGCAAAGATCGTAGGTGATGATCTCAAATTCAAAAAAAGAGCTAAATAAAACGTCAAAGAAAAAACAGAAACTACTAGTTAAGGAAGACCTTCCTGACAGTGATTATGATTCAGGGAAAGAAGAAATAGATAGTGACAGTGAAAGTGACGATTCTGATTACAATGTTGAAAAAGAACTTAACACTCCTGTTAATAACTCTAAGAAAGATGGTTTTGAAATTGTTAAAAAAGATACAGGTAAATAAAATATCTGAGTAAAAATTATACCATTGACCATTGCCTTTTTAGCTATAAAGGGTAAACACAAGTTATCTCCTGAAGAATTGGCTCTAGGAACCATAATGATAAATAGTAAAAAAGCCAAAAGAGATCTTGTAGATGCTGCTTGGAATAGGTATACATTCAATGATGATGGTCTACCGGATTGGTTTGTACAAGAAGAGCAAAAGCATATGAAGAGAGAAGTGCCGGTTCCTAAGGTAAGTTTGTTTACTGAATTTATTATGTATTAGGCATTGTGGTCACCCATTTTAAGGTCTAACATTTTACTATGGGAGTAGGTGTTTGAAATTTTTATTGAAGATTCGGATTTCAATATTTTCTTCAAAAAATATCTTTTGTGTTATTTTCGTATGACACATCATTTTTGAGAAAAACGGGGTTTTCCTAAATCATGTATCGACTTTAATCGGACACGTCCATAGGAACTTTTTGTTCCAATCGTTTGTTGACACAGACAACCTGTATAAAAAAGGAAGTGTCTACCAAAATGAAATGAATCAAAATTTGTAAAAATTTGAAAGAAAACTGCTCCTAACGAGACAAAAAAAAGTAGCAATAATGTGGGTCATTTGTTATTTAAAAAGTAGTATTACATCTTTGGAATTTCTTGAAGTAACTGTTTCGTCTCTTGTTTTTTAAAAATCACAGTTTTTTTTTAAGAATTGGCTTGATATTTTTATTGAATTGGTTAATGAGTTGTACCTTTAAAACGACGATAAATAGTTACAAAAAAAAAATACAATTCAAAAGAAGAGAATCATCAAAACTTATTTAGGCTTATGAAACACTGAGATATGAGATTTTAAAAGTAAAATAGGCTTCATATTCTTATTTTGTTTCTCAGGAATTAGTTGAGGATTATAATAAGAAGTTGGAGGATATAAATGTGCGTCCGATAAAGAAAGTAATTGAAGCCAAGGCTAGAAAGAAGAAGAGGGCAATTAAAAAACTGGAGAAGGCAAAGAAAAAGGTGGAAGCGTTGATGGACAATGTCGATGTATCTGATCGAGAGAAAGCGAAGCAAATAAAAGCGTAAGTTGTCATTTTAATATTAGTTCAGGCATATTTGTCATTTAGAGTGGCAGCTGGTTGAATTTGAAATTCTTGTATTTTTGTAAGGAATCATGGGATCTACACTAGATTTGAGGGGGTTATTACTAGTCCCAAATGGAAGACTAGAATAGCCTCAAAACTTTAAATGAAGTTTTCTAAATCATCAAGTAAATACAAAGTCTTTTTATTCTTGTGTCTTTTTCGAAATTTTCAGATTTTCAAAGTTATGGAAATTTTAATTTTTTATATCATACCAGTGATTTTGTAATAGCTATATCTTTTTTTGAAACGATTTAAAAAGTTAATATTTTTATTTATAAATATTCACGATGATTACGAAAAAAACATTTCACAGATATTTTGCAGCCCATTTTCAAGATTTTCTGGGGGGTGCGCCAAATTTTTGAAAATAGTTGAAAGGTTGTTTTGAAATTTTTTTTTACTATTCTAACCTTTCAATTGAGTCTAGTAATAACCTCCTTAAAATCTGGTGTGGGACCCACGATTCCTTACCAAAATACAAGAATTTCAAATTCCACCTGCGGCCACTGGTCTTTTATCTCTGTTATAATTAAGTTATATTAGAAAAACAGCTTCATTCGATAATTATATTATCATTTTTCTTATCTCATAATTTCAGACTGTACAAAAAGGCTAGACAGGAGCCAAAAAAAGAAGTTACCTATGTGGTAACAAAAAAACACATGGCAGCGAAAAAAAGTAAGTAGGCCTCATGGAATTAAAGGTCCTTACAAGGTTGTTGATCCTCGGATGAAAAAGGATTTAAGGGCCCAGAAAAATAAATTAAAGACAATGGGTAGGAGAAAAAAAGGGACAAATAAAAAGAAGCCGACTAGTAAAGTGAAATAAATTGATTATTATTTTTTGTTTATTTTGTAATAATTTACAAAAGTTACAAACAATGTGATACATTTATTGTTATTTGAACAATAACTATGCTGATTGGTGTACATACATACCGGGTGTTTACGAAGATAGGGTACAACCAACAATAAATAAATAGAACTCTGAATTTTTATGTTATGCTTATAAATTATGTTCCAATTAAGTTTCAAGTAATAAACATTTATCATTTAGGTTTCCATGTTTGATTTGATGCACACTGTCTAATTTTTAATTCAAAAGATAATTGATTGTTTATGTGTTTTTTTTTTAAGCAAGAATGTGATATTCACATATACAGTGGGTCAAACAATTGAGCATATGGAGGTTTTAGGAAGCAAATATGTAACAGAAGTGTACTTTTGCTAAAACATATGTACATAAAATATATGAGGTGTATAGATGCAAAACTCACATTATCCACTTTTTAAAATTTTTCAGGAAAAGTAACTGATTTCTCACTTTTCAAGTGACTTGACACTGAAATTTTTTTGGTATTTGTATTAGAACTTTACATTTGCTTCTCAATTGGTGAAATGACAGCACAACAATATTTGACTCCAAGAAAGTGAATTCAAATTTGGATAATGTGAGTTTTGCTCCAAATTATCCTACATAATATTAGTTTTTACACTAAAATTCATGAAGTTAAGCTAAGAAAAGGAACTTGGAAACAAACTCAATGGTATATCAATAACAATTTTATGTAATATGGTAGTTCATAATCAAAATAAAAAGCTGCACAAAATACTTAGAATACGGTTTTATTATCATCATTGACTAATGAAGTGAAATATTTTTATAATGAACCTAAAATTGCAAAGTACAAAAAATGTTGACAGTCAAAAGTTCTAACATTCTCACATTCTCCTTAGGAGAAAGTTTTCACACATCTCAACATAAATAACAGGGTAAATTTAACACATATCTTTCTAGATTGCAACAGTTTATTGTTTTCATGAATTTTGTTTTTGTACATACAAGTAGTAAGTAGTATGACCCGTCCAATTATGGCCCTCCGCCCGGACCTGTCGGCTTTATTTATTACATACAGTTAATATGACCTTTCTGCCCTGACCCGGTCGATTTTTTAAAGACTCGTCTTGTTTATAACGGCGTATGACACCCTGTATAGTGGCTTTTGGTCGGATAAATATGTTAGCCATTTGACTGATAGATTTTTCCTTCATTTGCCAGTTTTATTATTAATTTTCTTTCGTCAATTGATGTTTGCGTTCATCGTTCCATTGTTACTGTTGATTATCCGTATGTAACTGTACTGAACGATTTTAAACTAAAGTGTATTTATGCAAAAACTATCTGGGCTGTATGGTACGGTTAGGGGAACTCGGGAGAATCACAATACATATGCAACTATCTTTAGTTGTCTATACATTGGCACGTATGTTCAATTGTTTGTCTTCATTTTTGGCTCGCGCTTACTATACCTATTTTTTTCGCTCCAGGGTTGTATATGTACATACATATAAGTAGTGTATCCTGCAAGACATATTACCCACAAGTTTCGATAGAATAGTCCTTACATTACACAACGTTTGTTATTTTTTTATCTAAAAATAATTTAACGTATGCTCAATTGTTTGACCCACTGTAGTTCTATTTTTTCCTTTATATTTTTCAGCAGAAATGATTTGAATCTTATCTTTGACATTTGACTTGGCATTTTAATAACAAGATACAAAATCTTAGTATTGATAAAATTTTGAACTTAGTTACATGAACTGTTGTAACAAAGTAAATAACTTTTGTAGTTATGCCGCCGCCATTGATGAATGAAAGTTAAATTTAAAAGTTATTAGTGTAAACGAATGCAAGCACCCGTTTTTTAAATAGGTGCGTACCCACTTGCCGTTCTGGTGTTACTTAATGAGTTTTACCTTAAACCGATTGTTGGAATAATGACACAAAGATATGTTGTACTATTAGGTCATTGATACATAGAAATAGCAATTAATCCTTATTATATCTCAAATACAAAAGAAGAGGAATGGGACTTATAGAACAAAGGGGGCATTTTTTATAGGAATTACTATTCAGTGCAAACAAAAAAATCCTGAAACCACCAAAAAAAATAATTCTGGAGCATAAACAGGTTTAGTGTAATGTGACAACCTTAATTACCCAAACCCCAATAGGTTATGTAAGTATGTTTAATTTAAATTAACATTGTACTGAATTTAAATAAGGACTTTATATAAACATTTAACGGAAAATGGAAACATAGGTAAAAAAAACATTTTAGTGGTGAAAAGTAAGTACATGGAAAAAAGAGAATGCTTTGTAACTAACTTGATTTCTAAAAGGATAGACATGAAAACCGAGGAAAAAAAGGGACAAAAAGAAGGAAAAGAAAAAACTATTTATCCTCTTTCTCAATTTTCCCTCTCATACCGAAGGAATTTCAAAAAGACAAGAGACGAAAAATTAAAACAACTACGATTAAAGAAATACAAAAAAAATGAAACAAAACTAACCTACGGAGGAATAAAGGAGGGTCAAAAATAAGGAAACAATAAAGTCTCACTTATTATACTCTGCTAGAGAGAAGGTAATACTAAAAAACTTAGAAGAAGGAGTGGCGTAAATAACTTGATCAAAAAAAAGAGCTGAAAAAAAAAAAGCAACAGTGATAAAGTTGAAAAACAAAGACATAAAACAACCATAAACAATCAACAAAAAATAAACCAAACAAAAAACAAAATACAAAAAGACGACAATTATTGGTAAGCGTGACACATGAAAAAACAATGATATTTCTCAAAAAAAAAAAAAATAGGAAAACTAACTAAACATTCAAAAACATTACAGAAAAAAAACGGATTCCTTAGGTAGGCGAGTAATTTAACAACCCAACTACCACTAAAAACAAATAAAATATACTTGGAGCATCAACACACAAAAGAAAGGCACAAATAAGAAAAAAACCATAAAAAAACAAAACCTTCATTTTCAACAAAAAGGGAATGAATTATACTAAAACCAAAAAATATACATACCAAAATATTCTTATCCAAAGGGAGGAAATACTTAAAAAGGGGTGAAGAATGTAAAGTAAAGGTGGTAATAGGGGTAAGTCAGTAAATAATTATAACAGACTTTGTAACTACGAAAGTAAAAACTTAAAATTACAACATTACAAATAACCTTATAACCTAGCAATGAGTAAAAAATAAATTTTTAACATTAAAGCACAAACAAAATTAAAAACAACTTTAATTTATAAAATAATACCAAAAAAAACGTATAATGGCAAACAAGTAGACACCATTAACAAAAAAAAAAAAATAAAAAAGCCCTTATTTGATTATTGACGTTGGACCTACTCCACAAACAAAATAAAAAATATTTTTTTACATTTCTAATCAATATACCATTATGTGTCAATTTACGTATAATCAGAAGTATCAATTTAAGAAAAGCCCATTTAATTTAAAAATGGAAATATACTGTATAATGGGGGTTTAAAAAAGAGGTTATGTATCACAATCATTACAGTATACGTATCATTTTACATCACGCTATAACGTTGAAAAAATGGACAACAAAAAAAAAGAGCCATGCTCTCCTTTTTCAAGAAGGTCCATGGATAAAAGAGGGGAGGAAGCGGAATTACTTGTAATTAAAAAGAAAAAGCGACAAGGGACAAGGCCCTTACTCTTTTTCACCTCATATTTGAGTGTAAATGTAAACATATTGTATGATCCCGTAATATTTCAGGGTAAGGACTTACATATATAGATCTGTAACCATAAAACAAGAGGTAGGATTTTTTCTAGACGGTTCCATGAAAAAGGACTGCACTTTCAAAAAATATTAAGAACTAAATTTTTACCGCCAATACATTCTTTGTTGAAGAGGTTGCGCTCTTTGTCCTTAAAAAAAGAAAAACAAAAAGAGGAGGCGGTAAAACATACATATATAAACATTAAGTACCGGTTAAAAGGAAGTAGGAAAGGAATATAAAAAATAAAATAAAAATACAATTAAAAAATATAAATCCCTTCCCAAAGGAAACACGGAAACAAAGGGAAATAAAGAGGAAAAAAGGGAAAACAATTAATAAAAAACCAAGAAGAAAAACAAAGTAGCAAAAAAAAAAAGAAAATGGTTAACGGAAAAAACCAAAAAAAAAAAAAGGAAGGAATGGGGGGAATGAACCAAAAAGAAAAAAAAAAAAAATTTTAAGTCAGAGTAAAGGAAACAAAATTAAAAAACCTTAACAAAGGGAAAAAAAATAAATGAAGAGTTACTATGTAAAATATAATTAAAAAAAAAAAAAAAAGTGGAATAAAAAGAAAACAATACTAAACAAAAAAAAAACAAAAAAACCCTTTTTGTAAACTAAATATAAAGGAATAAGAAGAAAAAAAAAAAAATTCTAAGAAAAAAAAAAAAGAAAAATTTTCCTTTATTTAATAAACAGGATTATAAAACCACAAAAAAATAAAAAAAATAATGAAAAAAACCCCCTTAATAACTAATAAGAGGGGGGGGGCATCCCAAAACAAAAAACCCAAGCTTTTTTTCCTCTTTTTTTAAAAACTTTTGGAGGAAAAAAAAAACAGAAAAAAAGGAAAAAAAGCTTAGGGTAGGGAGGAAGAAAAAATAACAAGAAGGGTTATTTCTAAAAAAAAAAAAAAAAAATTAATGTGATGTTTATGTATTAAATATATTGAAAACTCATTTAAAAACAAAATTTCGCATGGTAGATTTAAAGGAATTCAAATTGTTTCTAGGAATTAGAGTAAATAAACAAAATGATAAGATTACTCTTGATCAAAGCGTGTTTATATCAATAAAATATATTACTATATATTAGTATAGTAATGTAATATATAGTAATTGTCATGTAATATATAATAATTACTATATATTAGTAATAAATGAATGTATATTAAAATATACATAAAGTATCACTTTACTCGTGAACAAGTGGAGAAAAAGGTAATAAAATTAAAATATGTTTGTACAGGTGAACAACTTGCAGATGTACTGACCAAACCACTTCCAGCCGTTAGATTTTTAGTTGGACTAGGTTTGGAGTAAATAAAACATAAATAATGTATTAGATATATGTAAGTATGGTCTGATTAGGTTTTCTGGGGTTTCCCTAATCCTGTGCGACAAATGTTGGGCCATTATTTTTAAACGTTCCCCAGAATAATATCATGGTGAAAACAGACAGATCTATGCCGAGTAGTTTTTACGGAGGTGTACTATGTATTTTATTTCTAGTTAGGTACTACGATTAATTTTTGAGAGGGCGTGTTGGAATAATGACACAAAGAGATGTTGTACTATTATTAGGTCATTGATACATAGAAATAAGCAAATATTAATCTCCGTATTATATCTCAGAATGCTTACATCTTAGAACCAAGAATGTTTACGTTATATTTGTTTGGACTTCATAGGAACACATTAGGGTGAAGTGGGGCAAGTGCGTATCCTGGGCAAGTGCGTTCGCTTCTGATAAAAGTCTCTAAAAACTATTAACTTGTTTGAAAATGATTTTAAAACTCCCGCCAACATTCGATGCAAACCGCACCAATGCTATGTTGGCACCAATGAAGAAATATTGTAAAAGAAATTTACCCTCGCGAGTAGAAAATTGCGTTTATTCAAGGCACTTGCCCCATAGTCAGGGCCGGATGCACGGCGGGGCAACCGGGGCGGAGGCCCGGGGGGGCTCTCTCCCGTCGAGGGCCTCCACAAGCCTTGGATTCAAAAATTTATTAACGATAAAAAATTTTAATTTTTAAGAAAGTAATGAGTAATGAAATACATCCAAACAAGGGATATTTTCATCCTATGTCAAATCTATTCAGTGGTGGAACTACAAAATTTAGACCTCTTGCAAAATTCAATTGTCGCAAAATTCAAAGTTTATTTATTGGATACGGGGTAAAATGTACACCGGTTAAGAGGCAAAATGACAGCTAAGTACGAGATGAAATGCAAGCTTTCAAAGGGCAAAATGCAAAAGGTTCCAAGCGCAAATTATTGATTGAAATGGCCTCCACTTTCTTCATTGCCCCGGGCCCCGCCACCCTGCATCCGGCTCTGCCCATAGTTTACATTAAGGATAAAATATAGAAATAAACACAGATAACGCACTTGCCCCAAACCCTGGGGCAAGTGCGTTTCATGTGCCCTGTAAGGCATGGACGATGTGCCCCCTTACCCTGAAGCACGAAAGATTTTCTTTCTTTCAATAAATTAAGCTTAAGAACCAAGTAGTTCATACAGCCCAAAAAGAATCGGATCATGTGAAAGACATTCGCGCAGTTATGAACTAAAAGTCAACTATACGAAAAAGGGGTCGCACTTGCCCCACTTTACCCTAGGTGACCTTTTTTATATGGTTAAGTTAGCTAGTTCGAGTGCAATAGACGAAAGGCAAAGATCTCTCTTGAAGCCAGCTCGTAAAATAAATTCTTAATTTTGGAGCATAAATAGTGTGTTTTAGTGTAAGGTGACAACCTTAATTACCCAAAACCCAATACCGATCATATATTTAACAAGTCATAAAAAATCTAAACAGTCCTATTTTCAGGCTGTAGTCTTTCCAAAAATTAAAAAAAGACATTTATATTAGTGTGTTTTTTATGTGATTTATCGACCTTTGAGGTTATATCAGTGGTAAATCTAAAGTTATATTTTTCATTAAAGTTTCCTGTCACAAATAAATTTAATGAGATCTGGAAACAATTTATAGGGCTTTAATAGAGGTCATAACAGCCGTACTGTTTGATAAATAAATACACTTGTGGATAAATTTAGGGACGAATTTGTGGACGAATTTAATAAAAGGAGAGACGGATTTTTATCGTTTGCTTTAAGTATAACTCTAGAATTATGCATGCTTATAGTTGTTCACTCTTCGTTAAATAGTTGTAAGCTATAGACGAACCAAAAAAACTCGAGCGCTTTGTTTCAGATATAAAAAATGGAGTAGTACATAATCTTGTTTTTTTTTACAGAATATGTAAATTCTGTATAACAACTTATTGTAAACAATTGCAAGGACTGAACAAAAGAACGAAAATCACTTGTATTTTGTGTTTCTTCCACTTGCTTGTCGCACAGCTTTAAGCCTCCTTGGCATTCCTCTTATCAGGTTATCGATTAGAACTTGTGGAATCCCATCCCACCCTTTCAAGAGAGCGTTTGTCAACTCCTCTAAGTTTCCTTGGTGATGATTTATTTGTTTAACTGTCTGCCAAGATAATCCCTGACATGCTAAATGGGATTTAGATCCAGCGAGCATGCTGGCGAAACCATAGACTAAAATTGTACCTCCAGGAGGTCCTGTGTCACCACTGCAGCCCAGTACGACGTTATTGTGCCTTTAATTGGAATTGGAATGGGAAATTTTCTCCTTGTCGTCTCTACACTTTAACCCTCTACAATTTTGACAAACCTGCAAAAATGTATTCCCTTGTCCCCTTGTTCCCTTGTCCCTTGTCCCCTGCAAAAATGTCTTAACCCGAAAATGACGATTTAGAACCTTGCCCAAGTAACTTCCTGTACTGTCATGTCTGCTGATAACGTTCAACGTTGCGAAAAAACATCAAATTTGAAAGACCCAAACCTTTCAGAGATTTCTTGGTACTGTGCCCTTCTTCAAAACTTAAATTTCATTGACATCAGACGAAATCGCAGAGTTTCACTGTACAAATACTGAAGAATATTTAAGCACTTTGAGCTTTGAGAGAGAAGCAAAACTTTTCTAGGGCACTTTATACTGAAAATTCCAAGAAAAACACTTTCATTTTGTCCAACAATTTTGTGGACAGACGGATGTGAAAACGAATAGAAGTGGAACAATTATCCTCACATGACAATAAATTAACACAACAATGGTCCTATGATAGGTTCTCTACACTAAAATCCAATGATTTTTTCTTTCTTCACATTCTCTTTTAGTCTGCAATTGAAATTGCACCACCAATAAAAATATAAAATTAAGTACTGCAAATTCTGTCAGTCATTTCTAGGAAGTTTATAAGGTTACTTATGCTGTACCCGGTCTGTTGTGGTTCGTGGGTGGTGTCGGTCACCTTCTGAGGCGTCTTGGACAACCCCGAAAAGATCATGTTCCAAAAACTAGATTGTGCAGAACTGCTTCGCATCGGAAACATTGTTTTTCAAGAGTGGTGGACTGCTATAGGTCGACTAACGACAAACAAGCTAACGTCTTTAGGGCTGTTTGTCAGTGTATATATCCACCAGTTCTCTTCTCAGGGGTGGTTGTCCGAGATGCCCTAGAAAATGACCAACAGCGCCTATGAATTCCAGCAGACCGGGGGTACAGCATACACAACCTTTTTAACTTTACACTTTTTGATCGTTTCCTAGAAATACCTCTGAAATAATTTCCAGTGATTTCACCGTATGTTTATTGGTGGTGCGATTTCAATTGCAGACAGTGTATAACAGAACCAATGACTACCTACATCATAAGATATTGTTTTTAACTCTAATTGTTCTATTGTTGCTAGTTGTTACCAATAATAACTATGACCAACTGACTAGTAAACATACCTGTAATTATACAAAAATTTAAAAATGCAGTTGTATTTATGATGTAAATAATTCATTTTTTACATAATCCCTAATAAAATTACCAATTACGTTAGTTGTTTATTTTTTTTAATACTTTCTGAAGCCTTTTACTATTTCTTACTTATTTGAATAAAAGTTAATGGTCAAGGTTGTTTACATTGCAGGATGTCGAATAATTAAGTTTTAATTAAACGATTACTTTTGTGATTTACATATTTTTTCATGGTTTTACATAATGTGTGTGCAGTTCAACTGCAATGTCAAACACTTGTTGCATTATTTTTAGAATATATTAACGATAAACAATATTATTTTAGTGTCTTAACAATAATGATAAACATGTTTCAACTTAAGTTTTCTTCAGTTTTCTTTTTTCTTGCTCAACAATAATGATAAATATATCTATTATGTGTACATACTAGAGAAAGAACCAAAAATCTTGCTCTGTAACTTTGATGCTCTTAGGCCGGAGCAATAAGCAACTAGCAACAAGCAATTATCGATATTGTTGCCATCTATTGTTTTACATTGAATTATATTGCGAGTCTTATACCATAGAAAACCTACATATATGGTCTTGTACCAATTTGATATCACTATTGGTGATAGAAGAGCAACATGTGTTGCCAGTGTTATGACGTGCATGTCGAATGTCTTTATATTGCTTTTATGGAAATAACAGACCTTGAAATAACGGATGAATCCAAATTTTTGTTTGTTCCTATTGGTTTGCCTTTGCTTCCATAAAATAATAAGTTCGTCCTCAGAGGCCGAGATCATCGCACATTCGTGATATATTTGTACAATACTTGTTGCTTCAGTATAAGAGGTGGGCCTAATTTTATTATCTATTGCTTGTTGCTGGTTGCCAGAACAACTTAACTCTAGAACAGTAGATTTATGTAAAAATAACGTGTGGTGTCCATGTTTTGTGGTGCTCCCCCACCCATTCTAATTTTTCGGGCCCATCTCCCGCATAGAGAACCATAGCATGGTTTTCTATGATCTCCCGCCAGTGCTCTCAGCAACTACTAGTGAATAGTAAAGTGATTACCCACGTGCGAGGTGCCCCCGCCATCTCAGTGACCTGTGGTGGCACCAGTTTTGCAACTGCACACTCCAAACGGTTTATATAGGGCGCATTCAGGGACGCTCAGCCACTGACCGCTATGTGTTAGTAGTTAGCCTTTTCTGACAGTCAGCAGCTTAAAAATCCCTGAATCGTTTGTATGAGTTTCGCAAAGATCTAGAAAAAGTAATATTTTCTATGGCATAGACAACTTTCAGGAACCATAGATTCATAATTCCCTGCCGTATTCTGTGCTTAAAGACATTTAAAGGACAAAGGTTCGTTTTCTTTTTCATAACTTTTTGTTTAAAAACAAGCAATATTTTCTTTTCTATAACTTTTGTTTAAAAGTAAGTTAAAATGCAGTTGCTCATAGCACAGATAAAACGACAGAGAGAATCATGATAGAATTATTGTCCAGTTAGCATCTCAGCTATAATATTTTAGGCTTAGTAAATTGGTCAGCCGCTGAGATCAAAAAAGTGTCAGCCCATATATCTAATACTCCTATATTGCTGGTTCCCGTAAGTAGAGGTGTCACGGGGTAAGTGAGACAGCAAATGACTACTTGAGCTGTTGTGCGCAAGCGTCACGAGTCTGGTGGGGCAATTGGCTGTGTGTGACTGGATGTTCAATTCTCGGGCATGCGCATAAGACTCGAAGTAGTTACGAGAGAGAGACAGACGCATATATGTCTGCACCGTGGTGATTTCGCCAATTTCCAGACCCTTCTAGCAATATAGGAGTATTAGATATATGTGTCAGCCACGTCCATTCAGGGAAGTGGCTAAGTTAGCTACTCAGCCGCTGAGCGTCCCTGAATGCGCCCATAGTTTTCACGCAGCAAGCATCTTATATTATTTTATTCTTCACAGTATACTACTGACTGATCAAAAATATAGTATATAATTAATAACATTGATTGAAACTTTTTGGCATACCTTAGCTTAATTAACTCATTTGTGAATTCATTCAAGTTTTCTCATTTGTTCTTTTTTTGTTACTATGTAATTTGGCGATAGTAATTTTTTTTTAATATACGTTGTTTAGAGACCTATGATTCTATGACTTGAGTGTTGGTTCTTTTATAATTTCATTTCTGAAATAAAAGTTACGAAGTTGAATTGGGATGTTGTGTTTTTCTCGTGACGTAATCACAGAGTTATAACGTATATTGTAGTACGCATTTACAGAGCCTATCTTGGAAAATAGGTAGGTACCAAAATAAGTTCACAGTTGTACAAATTAACATTTGGTTCTGTCTGTAATACACACTCATATCCAGTGGCGGTTGGTAGAATTTGAAATTCTCGTATTTTCGTAAGGAGGCGTGAGTCTTACATTATATTTTAAGGGGTTAGCACTACTTAACAACGCACAACTTAAATGAAAGGCTTGAATAGCAAAAAAAGTTGAGTTGTACAACCTCCGTTATAGCAATACGTTGAGTAGTGTTATATAATTTCATAATGAAATATGGCAAACGTGCGAAAGGACACTAATTATTTCCGTTTATTATACTTAATGCGTACGCCTCTGTGACGTGTTCCATTTCTGCCAACCTTAGTTATTTGTAAATGTTCAAGGCATGCTTGATTTTTCGTAACTAAAATTAATCCACATAATGGTTTCTACTGAAGCAGGGCTGAACCCCAAAAGATGAAATTTCAACTCAAACATGTTTATACCTTATGGTGCGTCGATCCAGGGACAGCCCATCCAGTCCGTCGATCCAGGGATGGCCCACGTTGACTTAGGAGTTGCAAATATTACCGGCTAAAAATCATTCTATGTGGAAGGTAAGGCGGTGTGGAATGGGATTGTCCAATGTCAATTTGTGGAACGCAGATGGTCCGCTGCCAACTGCTTGTTTGTTTTCGAAAAAAGATACTTGTCACTCGATGTGACATTTCTGAAACATCCAACTCGAAATTCCGTCGCCATATTTTCGGGATAATCTCGACACTTTTAAAGCTAGGAAATTAGACGAGGCGTCAAACGTCAGAAAGAAACTCAGGAATCGAACTGGAGCGAATTGGAAGTGGTTGGTAGCAAGGGCGTAGCCAGTAGTTATCTTTGGGGGGGGGGGAGGGGCGCTCAATGCAGATTAAACAAAAAAGCCAAAAAAAAAGGTCACTACAGCCAAGGGCAACCGCATTCCCTCCCCCAAGTATTTCGGTTTTTACTTGACCCTTGGGGGGGGGGGGGGCGATCGCTGCAGATTAAACATAAAAGCCAAAAAAAAAGGTCACTACAGCCAAGGGCAACCGCATTCCCCGAGTATTTTGGTTTTTACTTGATCCTTTGGGGGGGGGCGATCACCCCCATCGCCCCCCCCCCGGCTACGCCCTTGGTTGGTAGAGCGCGAACTGAAGACTAATCACAGGGTGGGATCTTGAACTATAATATGTTAAGGCTCCTGTACACGTTTGACCAACTAGTTGTGCCAATAAGGACACTGTTTACACGTTGGCGTTGCCCATTCTGCATTGGTCATTTGACGAGGATGGATGAGGAAACTATCGCAGCCGCGGCAATTTACATACTTACACAGCACTTTCAATTATTATAGAAATATGCGTCAAAGAAGAGTGATTAAAAAAATGGCGCAAAAGGCGCAATGGTGGATGCTGAGTATTCATCAAAACAGAACAAGGTGAATTAAAAAAATACATGATAAGTTGATTACATAATTATCTACTAGAAACTTCAAAACTTCATCACTACTCCATACTGCCATCGTAGCTCGTAAATACAATAATTATTTGTTAGTTGGTCAAACGTGTACAGGGGCCTTTAAGTATGAAGTTTGATGAAAATACTTGCTGATTTTTTTTTTGGCACTCTTTTGCTACAGTTGACTTCATGAAGTATATTTTAAAATTAAGTGCTATCTAGTAATATAACATCACTTTATTTTTAGGAAAAACTACATTCTATGCAATAAAATAATCTTGAAGGAAAGTCTGCGGAACAACCTTGGACTATTTTTAAAATTTCCAAATTTTTAGTTCAAACATTGTTATCCGATTTTTATTTGTTTTCAGGTTATAGCGTCATAACAAAATTCTCCACATACATACATACATACATTAGTTGAGTTGTAGCCTTCGTGTAGTAAATGGTGCTATTCTCGCTTGTTTTTAAATTAATGCGTCTTAAATAAATAAAGCATTAATAACAATATCCTTGTACTTCTACGTACATTTTTCTAATAACTTTTTATAGAAACTCAGTTGAGTTCTCTATAATAAGTTAGATCACTGTTAACTGATTCTTGTTATCTATGCTGAACTGGTTATCTGAGTCAATCCAGTATGGTCACAAACGCTGTATAACAATTTGATTTTGGCGCATCACCTCCAAAATCCCAATAGATCAGTACACTCTACAAAATAAATTACAAGGATTACTAGATGATGTTTGCCCGTCAAGTCAGGCAACATTTGAAAGAAAGTTTTCTAGGGAATTTTATTGGTTGGCGCAGAGATTTACAGATCTTACACCATTGGACTAATTGTATGGGGAGAGTTCAAACAAGATAATACATATAAGTATATATGCAAACTAAAAGTGTGACACCACCAGTGGCGGCCGGTGGAATTTGACATGCTCGTATTTCCGTAAGGAGGCATGGGAGCCACACCATAATTTTAGGGGAGGGGTTACTAGACCTAAGTAGAAGGCTGTAATGGCAAAATATCTTCAGGGAAAACTTGCGAAATTTTTTTTACAAAAATGGCTGTCTCCAGGCAGATCTTAGAAACGGTTTGCAAAATATTTGCAAAATATTTTTTTTTTCATAATCACCGAGTAAATACAACTATTGTAAAATCTCATGAAAGAAATGTGATGAAATAAAAATTTCAAACCATAACTTTCAAACCAAAGAAAATTTCGAGAAAATCACAAGTATAAAAAAATTGTATTCATTCGGTGATTATGAAAAAAAAAAATATTTCGCAAATATTTTGCAAGCCGTTTCCAAGATCTTCCCAGAGGCAGCCATTTTTGGAAAAATAATTTCGCTGAAGATGTTTTGCCATTATAGCGTTCTACTTAAGTCTAGTAACCACCCCCTAAATTATGGTGTGGGTCCCAGGCCTCCTTACGAAAATACGAGCATGTCAAATTCCACCGACCGCCACTGGACACCACTAATCACCATTCCTATGGAATCTCGTTAACATTTAATGGAACGATACTGGACCTAACGTTTACTGGACCTAACGATACTGTTTAATGGAAAATTTGAAAGAACTTTCTGCGAGAGAATACAATCGGCTCTTATAATAATAACAATAAAGAGTGGTGCAGCGAGCAATGTGTTAATCCTAGGAAAACAGAGATGGTTCTCTTTACGACGAAAAGAACAACAATCGCTAAGGATGCCTGTTCTAAACATAACGTGAAGTTTCGCATCAGAAGTGAAATATCTTGTCATAACTTTTGATGTCAAACTAACCTGTAACTTTCATTTGGACATACGAATCGAGATGGCTTACATCTCTTATGAGCAGTGTCGCAAAACCATAGGGAAAACCTGGGGTAGGTATGGAACCCAAAGTGGTCGTCTGGATGTCTACTGACATCATAACACCGATGATAACCTATAGAACTGTCGCATGGTGTCTAGCTGAGACAGCAATAACAACGATGGTATATACATTTCAAAGCCGTTGATATACAGACAAACGTGGGTAGTGCAGTGACCAGGGGTGGGCTGAGGAAATACGCCTTCAGCAGACAGGTTGCCACTGGTTGCCACTGACAACATCTCTCCCCTTTTCGGCAAAGCTTATATAATTATTATTAAAGGTGAGAATGAAATCATCGTAGACTAGAAAGGCCAATCAGAACCCACCCAGTACCCGAGAAGCCTGCAATTTCGATACACATGGGCCATGGATGGATAAACCACCATCGATACCAGCACGCTACAAACCGACCTGGCAGGAATAACCATTACCACTAAATAGATTACCTGCAGGAAGATAGCGGGTAAAACGACTAATCTACACAATGGCATACAGGTATGTACGGTGTCAATTTGAAAACGAACAGCATTTAATATTGCCTAAACTAATGACAGTATCAAAATTTGGCGAAACACGTCAATTTACATATAAAGGGGGACAACTTTTGAGGCATTTGTTGTCGTACTACTTTCAACCCCCCTGACCCCTAAGGCACCTACCCCTGAAATTTTAAATGTCAAACCCTATTTCTTTTGCCATTTTTGAGTTTCATTGTACAATTCTAGATAAATTCCATTTTTTTTTTCAAAATTGAGGTGCTTAACCTCACGAATGTGTGAAATGTATTTATTTTCTAAATTGACATAATGCAACTTTTAAAAAGGGGTTACATTCACTAATCCGTCATGTCTGTCGCATCCATTCATTTAAAAATATTTATTGAAAAACTAGCCAACACCACCAAAATCTTTCGTCTATTTACATTTCACCGCTACAAAACACGAAATAATTTAATTTTTTTTTTAAATAAATGTTTGGGCGGGTATATTAGAAAATACTATCATTGGTCCTATCGTCATAAATAAAAATCTAAATGGTGAAATTTATGCCGAAATGTTAGACAGGGTTATGCCGGAAAAAAAAAGGGGCAAACCACCCCCCCCCCCCCCCCCCCCCCCCCCCCCCCCCCCCCCCCCCCCCCCCGCCCGGAAAGGAAGGGGGGGGGGGGGGAGAAAAAAAAAAAAAAAAAAGGGGGGCCCCCCCCACCCCCCACCACACAAAACAAACCCCAAAAAAAAAAAAAAAAAAAAAAAACAACAAAAAAAAAAAAAAAAACAAAACAACACAACAAAAAACAAAACAACACCGCGCCACCCCCCCCACCGACCCCACAAACAAACAAACAAAAAACAACAACACAGCCGCCCGGCCGCCCCCGCCCCCCGCCCCCGCCCCCCCCCCCCCCCCGCCACACGCCACCCGGCCCCGCCCACGCCACAACCAAAACAAACAAAAAAAAACAAAAAAAAAAAAAAAAAAAAAAAAAAAAAACAAACAACACACCCAACAAAAGGCGCCCCCAACGGCCGACGGAGGGGAGGGGGGGGGGGGCGAAGAAAAAGAAAGCAAGCAGAAAGCAAAAAAGAGGGGGGGGGGGGGGGGGGGGGGGCGCGGGCGGCGCGCCCGGGCCCCAAAAACAACCAACCCGCCCGCCCGGGGGGGCGGGGCGGCCGCGCCCCCCCCCCCCCCCCCCCCCCCCCCCCCCCAAACCCCCCCGCCCCCCCCCCCCCCCCACACACCCACCCCCACCCCCCCCCCCCCCCCCCCCCGCCCCCCCACCAACCGGAAAGACAAAGGAAAGGAAAAGAAGGGCCCCCGACGCGCCCGCCGGGGGGGGGGCGGGGGGGGGGCCCGGCCCCGGCCCGCCCCCGGCCCCCCCCCCCCGGCCCGCCCCGCCCCCCCGCCCCCCCCCCCCGCCCGGCCGGGGGGGGGGGGGGGGGGGGGGGGGGGGGGGGGGGCCCGGGGGGGGGGGGGGGGGCCGGGAGGGGCCCCGGGGCCGGCCCGAGGGGGGCGCCGGAAGGGAGGGACCAGCAGCGGCGGCCCCCGGGGGGGGCGGGGGGCGCCCGCCCCCCCCCCCCCCCCCCCGCCGGCGCGGGGGGGGGGGGGGGGGGGGGGGGGGGGGGGGGGGGGGGGGGGGGGGGGGGGGGGGGGGCGCGGGGGCCCGCCGGGGGGGGGGGGGCCGGCCGCGGGGGGGGGGGGGGGGGGGGGGGGGGGGGGGGGGGGGGGGGGGGGGGGGGGGGGGGGGGGGGGCGCCCCGCCGGCCCGGGGGGCCGGAAGGAGGGGGAGAGGAAAAAAAAACAAGAAAGGGGGGGGGGCCGGGGGGGGGGGGGGGGGGGGGCGGGGGCGCCGCCCCCCCCCCCCCCCCCCCCCGCCCGCCGCCCCCCCCCCGCCCCCCCCCGCCCCCCCGCCGCCGGCGCCCCCGGGGGGGGGGGGGGGGGGGGGGGGGGGGGCGCGGCCGGGGCCGGCCCGCCCGGGGGCCCGGGCGGGGCCCCCGGGGGGGGGCGGGGGGGCCCCCCCGCCCCCCCCCCCCCCCCCGCCCGGGCGGCGGGCCGCCGCGCGGCGGCCCGGGCGCCGGCCCGGGGGGGGGGGCCGCGGGCCCCGGCCCGCCCCCCCCCCCCCCCCCCCCCCCCCCCCCCCCCCCGCCCCCCCCCCCCCCCCCCCCCCCCCCCCCCCCCCCCCCCCGCCACCCCCGCCGCCCCCGCCCCCGCCCCCCCCCCCCCGGCGCCCGGGCCGCCCCCGCCGGGGGCGCGGCCGCCGCCCCCCCCCCCCGCGCCCCGCCCGCCCCCCCCGGGGGGGGGCCCCGCCCCCCCCCCCGCGGGGGGGGGGGGGGGGGGGCGCGCCCCCCCCCCCCCCCCCCGCGCCCCCCCCCCCCCCCCCCCCGGCCCCCACCCCAAAAAAAAAAAAAAAAAAAAAACCCCCCCCCCCCGCCCGGGCCGCCCCCCCCCCCCCGCGCCCGCCCCCCCCCCCCGCCCCCCCCCCCCCCCCCCCCCCCCCCCCCCCCCCCCCCCCCCCCCCCCCCCGCCCCCCCCCCCCCCCCCCCCCGCCCCCCCGCCCCCCCCCCCCCCCCGCCCGGCGCCGCGCCCGCCCCGGGGGGGGGCGGGGGGGGGGGGGGGGCGCCGCGGGGGCCGCGGCCCGGGGGGGGGGGGGCGGGCCCCCCCCCCCCCGCCGCCCCGGCCCCCGCCCCCCCCCCCCCCCCCCCCCCCCCCCCCCCCCCCCCCCCCCCCCCGCGGCCCCCCCCCCCCCCCCCGGACCCCCCCCCCCGCGCCCCCGCCCCGGGGCCGACCCCGGCCGCCGGCCCCGCAGGCCCCGCCCCAGCCCCCGGGGGGGGGGCGGGCCCCCCCGGGGGAACCCCCCCCCCCCGCCCGCCCACCCCCCCCCGGGGGGGGGGGGCGCGCGCGGCACCCCCCCCCCCCCGCCCAAACCCCCCCCCCCCCCCCCCCCCCCCGCCCCCCCCCCGGGCCGGGGGGGCGGGGGCCCGCCCCCCCGCCCCCCCCCCCCCACCCCCCCCCCGGGGGGGGGGGCCGCCGCCCCCCCCCCCCCCCCCCCCCCCGGCGCCGCCAACCCCCCGGGCCGCGGGCCCCGCCCCCGCCCCCCCCCCCCCCCCCCGGGGGCCCCCCCCCCCCCGGCCCCCGCCCCCCCCCCCCCCCCGCCCGCCCCGGCCCCCGGGGGGGGGGGGCCCCCCCCCCCCCAAAAAACCCCCCCCCCCCCCCCCCCCCCCCCCCCCCCGGGGGCCCCCCCCAACCCCGGGGGGGGGGGGCGGGGGGGGGGGGGCCCCCCTTTTTTTTTTTTTCCTACCCCAAAAACTTTTTTTGAAAATAATGATTTTTTTTTTTTTGGGGTTTTTTTTTTTTGGGAAAAAAAAAAAATGGGGGGAAAGGGGTCCCAAAAACCCCCCCCGGGGGGGGGGGGCGGGGGGGTGGGGGGGGGGGGGGGGGGGGGGGGGGGGAAAAAGCGGGGCGCCGCGCTCTCGCCCCTGGGGGCCGGGGGGGGGGGGTTCCCCCCCGGGGGGGGGGGGTGGGGGGGGAAAGGGGGGGTTTTTTTCCGGGGGGGGGGGGCCCGACGAATAGAGTCTCTTATAATTCATGAGGTTTAAAATCAAAGAGACGCTAATGTAAATCTTGCTCTAGCTAGATGAACATTTGCTGCACTTCCAACAGGAAACAGGATGGAGCACCTCCTCATTATGTACGCCCAGTAAGAGAGTGGTTGGATAATCATTATCCGGAGCAGTGGATTGGTAAGAGAGGACCCATTGAATGGCCACCTAGGTCACCAGATCTGACACCTCTCGATTTCTTCCTATGGGGTCACTTGAAATCAGTTGTATTCAAAACTCAACCAGATTAAATCGAACAACTGCAGCAAAGAATTGTACAAGAATGTAGGGCTATTTTACCTGAAACTCTTCAACACGTCCGCGAATAGTTTGAATATCGGCTGTACTTGTGCTTAGAAAACAATGGAACCCATTTTGAACAATTAATACAGTAATTATAAAGGTAAGAATTTGAGTATATCATTATCATATTTTTAAAAGAGATTATTTCAATTTAGAAATTAAATACATTCCACACATTCATGAGGTTAACTACCTCAATTTTGACAAAAAAGAAATATGGGACTTATCTAGAATTGTACAAGAAACTCCAAAAAGGCAAAAGAAATAGGGGTTGTCATTTATAAATTTTAGGGGTAGGTGCCCTGGGGGTTAGGGGGTTGAAAATAATACTACAACAAATGCCTCAAAAGTTGCCCCCCTTGATATGTAAATTGACGTGTTTCGCCAAATTTTGATACTGAAGTTTAGGCAATATTATTGATATCGAAACATTAGTTTAGGCAATATTAAATGCTGTTCGTTTTCAAATTGACACTGTGTATGTATGTATGTATGTGGTAAATAGTCGTTACTAGCCCTTCATACCTACAAAATAATGAAATAATGAAATAATACAGGGGTAGCAAAGAATGTCAATCGTGTGACCTATTCTGACTATTTTCGATCCTTCATGTAGTCTATTATAGTCGTGCAAAATACCGTAACATTTGATACAGGGTCAGGAAACGACCCTTAGTGACACATCCTTTTCTTGTCAATGACGGTGTTTTAGACTGCGCATGGGAAATTTTGTTATGGCTAACATGAAAACAATAATGTTTCAGTTACTTTTTTTATTATTTGTACGTGTAAATATACGACTCGATTTTGGTGCGTTCCTCCTGACTCACCTTTTTTAAATCGCAAACCAATGAGAGCGTTACCGAGTGTCGCCTGCCTCTGTTCTTCTCCCAAATAAATTCGAGCGTGTTTTGTGACATGTGAAACAAATACGGTCGAGTTCAAGGGTAAAACGTAGATCCTTATAATATGTACACAATCGTTTTCATGGCCAAACTGATAATAGATAATTAGTTAATAATACTTTATTTAATTTAACGTGTGTATTACATAAAAGGTTCCACAGCGCGACAATGACAATCTTCGAGATCATTTTTTATATAGCGGGAACTGCCTTCAAGGTGATGGTCATAGCGACGATGGCGTTTATGATCCAAGAGCTCGTGCTAAAAAACCGCAACGAAACCTTTTGTAAAGGGTTATACTTCAATATAGTGCTAGGTATATTAAGGGTGTAGAGATGAGTTAGTAACAACGCGCAGGCTCAGGTATTGGGACAATTGGCGGCGGCACGCAATATCAATGCGCGCGCCTTAATATGCTTACATCTAGCGACTGCAGACTATGGTTCTATATATGTACATATCTGCCTGTTTTTTTTTTAAATTCCAAGCAATTTTTTGCCACAACTGATATTTGTTATTTTTTGCTAGTGTTTTTACACGGCCGCAAAGAGTAATTTAGTTTGTATGCTGTATTCAGAGTTTGAAACGAAGTGCTATTTCAAATTGGTGAAAATGTCTTATTTAACTGAATCACTAAAAATTTTGATGATGATTGGATATGGTGATAGGGCGCGACCTCAATGCGAAGTTGTTCGCTTGTTTCGAGAAATGCATCCTGACTTGCCACCACTAAATCAAGGTACCATTAGTAAAATTGAGGCACAATATTGAGAGATGGGTCATGTCAGGAAAGTACCGAGTAAGAGGCAGGCTGTTGTTGATGACGACACGAAGTTGAATTTGTTGCTTGCTCTAGAAGAAAATCCAATCACTCCAGCCCGTCAACTGGCCCGTGATAGTAATCTTAATCACAAAACAGTTTTAAAAATACTTAAATATGAGAAAAAACGCCCATATAAAATGCAAGCTGTTCAAGAGCTACTTGAAGATGATCCAGATCGACGAGTGGAATTTTGCGATTTATTGATGACTTGTATTGATCAAAACCAGTTATCTTTAGAGTGGATAGTTTTCTCTGACGAGGCTACTTTTACATTAAATGGGCACGTAAATCGCCAAAATTGTCGTTACTGGGCTGAAGAGAACCCCCATTGGATGAGGGAACTTCATACTCAGCGCCCACAGAAAACTAATGTGTGGGTCGGAATAATACAAGATAGAATTGTAGGACCATTTTTCTTTGATGACACTCTTAATGGAGCAAGATACTTGCGTTTACTCCAGCACGAACTAATGCCAGTGCTATGTCATTTATTTCCAAACCCCTTAAACCCTAACTTGACCGACGAGAGGTTATGGTTTCAGCAAAATGGGGCCCCACCACACTATGCTGCCATTGTTCGTCAGTATCTGGACAGATTTTTTCCCGGTAGGTGGATTGGGAGGCGAGGTAATATTGAGTGGCCAGCAAGATCTCCAGATCTTACACTACTGGATTTCTTTTTGTGGGGACATCTTAAAAGTAGGGTTTACATTCAGAAACCCAACAACATAGCAGATCTGCAGGAAAGGATAAGAGAGGAAATCGGAAAAATAACACCGCAAATATTGCATAATGTAAGGGACGAAACCTACCACAGACTGGGATGCTGCCAACAAGTGAATGGTGCACATTTTGAACAATTGTTACGTTCAAAATAAATTTAATTTTTAAATTGTTTTAATTGTATGCAATCCTACAAACATACTAAAAATTAAAATTTGATCAGTGCGTTGGATTCCTCTTTCCACCAGCTTTACAATGAGGGGTCACAAGCCATAGGGTTGCATTTGAAAAAATCATGTCGAGGGTGGTTTCAGCCACCCCTGAAGGGCTATATTTTTCATATTACTTGCAAAATGTAGGTAAATACATTTAAAAGTTGACGTGTCTCGGGAATTTTTTGAAAAATTATTCACAAGCCCGCTAGAGAATATATTCAAGTTAAAGTCTCCACCGTGTATTATATTCAATAGTCTAACATTGTGCAAAGTTTTACCTTTTACAAAACATTAATATTATAGCGGGTTTACACGTGCATGGATTTAGTGGCGCCAGTGGTCGCTGGCGCGCAAGTAAAAAATTTCAAATGTAAAACTTTATTGTGCATTTTTGTCAGTGCACGCATGTACGAAACAAGTTAGAGCGTTCTAACTTTTTATGCGCCAGTAGTGATTCATGCGCCACTACAAATAATATTTGCAAATGTAAACCAGTTCACACACGCCAGTAAATATTACGTACTTGGAATCTATACTGTGTGGTATCAGTTTAGTATACCACAGTTTTGTGTTTATTTTAGTAATTAGATTTCTTTACAATGAGCAAAAAGTGCAGTTCGGAAAATATTATTCAGTTCTTAGAATATCATGAACAATGCTCTTGCTTGTGGGATGTACCTACATTCCAGTTCATATAAAGATAGGAATTTAAGAGAAGATGCATATGAAAACATCGCAAGAAATGTAAATATCGACGGTTTCAGTTCTTCTGATGTAAAATCTAAAATACGTTCCATAAGAAATACATATACAATGATATCGTTACCAACAAATTTGCTACCATTCGACAGCTTCTAGGAAGTATTTCACTTGATATTTTTAGTTGATAACCAATATAAAGGAGTTCTTTATACAGTCACTCTACCACCTTGCACTCAGCGAATGAGACTGGCGAGATAAAATTTCATTAATATGTAAACCTTCACTGGCATGGGAGTTAAACTGGCGTTATTACTGGCGCCATCACATCATTGCACGTGTAAACCCGCTGTTAGTTTCGCATCATGCTGACGCGCTAAGTCTGCGTTCTAGAACTGCCCTGTTTGACTATTTTATAGCAAATTTATATTCAATATTCTGTTAAATAAATAATAAACAATATAATAAAAACAAAAGTTCAACCTTTACCAAACACTTTTTCGACACGTTTTTTTTTATCTACATACATACTTTAAAGCGCGCCACTATACTGAAATATGGGTCATTATGAAATATTCACAGTTTTTTGTCACGAGCTCTCCGACTATTATTTATATACATACAAACAACAAACCAATTTACTTCGGTTAACGTTTATTAAAGTAAATTTAATATTGCGAATGAACTGTTTTTAATTTCATTTTTTATTGTTGGCAATCCTTTTTGCGTAGCACGTGGAAAATTTGCGTATCGGTTTAGTCCATGTATTATTTAGTCTTAACGAGATATCCTATCCTTAAGCTAGTTTTTACATACAAATACATTGTAAATAATGATTAATCTGTTTATTTACATATGTATTACGCTTTTATAACATATATACATAGGATAATATCATTTTATTAATAAATAACTGTACTTGCCTTAAACGTAATTTTTGCCGTATCTACATATGTATGTACGTACTAGATACTTATGATAGTAATATCTAGTACTGTTTTTTTTTAATGATTGAAACCTGGGGTCGAAAACTAGATGTGAATGTCCGCATTCATTATTTGATTACCTTTATGTATCTTTACGCATGATTCTTTAATTATATACAGGGTGATAAAAATATTTTCCGTAGTTCAAAAAATAACGAATTACGAACTCGCTCTGTACATATTTCATAGGGGTCGGTGAGGTGAGCACCCTCAAATTAGAATGTTCTTATTTTATTAATGGCATTGGTTTGTCCAAGAAAGGCCCGTGTTTAGGTACCCACCTTAATATCAAAAAGTATTGGAAATAGAAAAAAAAAAAAAATTTGTTTGCTAATTTTTTCCATCGGTCAAGCTTTGTCCATTGATCAAACTAGTTTGTAGATTGTTCCATTTTTTAAAATAAGTATATATTCTGAATAGTTGATCGGCAAATGAAAATAAAGTGGATAAATGTGGATTATAACTAATAAATAAATTAAACTATTTTGCTTATTTTTAAAAATCTCCATATCTCCAAATATCTCCATTTTACTGAAATGGACAAAAAATTATTAGGCAAATTTGCCTAATGGCCTTTCTTGGGCAAACGAAAGTTATAAATAAAATACAAAAATTCTAATTTGGGGGTGCCAACTCCACAGATCTTCATTTGATTTACCTAAGCACCTAAGCACCTAAGCACCTGCACGCACCCAAATATAGACATATGTGTTTATTACCTGTTTTAAATTTAATTATTTCACTGGATCACCATATTCCATTTGTATTGACTATAATTTGTATTCTCACATCTTGACATGGAGGTTCAGTATATGTATGTCGTGTCAAATAAGAAGTTGATACACATGTTAAGCTAAAATTATTATAAACGTAAATATGCCTATTTTGCTTTTCAAATTAAAGTATTTTGTTGAACATTTGAAACATATTAATCAGAAGCCTTTGAAAATATTTTCGTCGATACTCCTACAACATGAATGTGGATACAAATATTTAAATTTATCAAATCCAGCGTATATTTATATTCTCGAATTGTCCACAGATGATAAATAGAATAGTGAATTCCATCTTCAGAACAGGACTGGATTGGATTAAATACTTTCAAAATTGATTTCGTTTAAAATTAAAGTAGATTTTTACTTCTAATGGAATTTTCTGTTCTTTTTCGTGTAGATACTGAGGTTGGTGTTGTGTCGGCAGTTTATACGTAGTTTATATGTAGGTGTAGAATACTTATTGCTCTACCTACTAGTAACAATTTACGTGTAAATTATTACAATTAAATAATTAATTACTCAATAGTATATTGACGCACCTGTTCTAAAACTTACACTCTAGAAAAATTTGTCTTTTTTTAGAAACATATTTTTTAGGTCCAACAATATCAGTCAAGTCTCTTTATTTTCATATTGTCTCGTGTTGTTATTAACAGATGCT
This sequence comes from Aromia moschata, assembly GCA_029963805.1. NCBI lineage: Eukaryota > Metazoa > Arthropoda > Insecta > Coleoptera > Cerambycidae > Aromia > Aromia moschata. The sequence goes on along the minus strand of JAPWTK010000101.1, from coordinate 1,248,312 downwards.
TATATACAGAATACATTTACATTATATAGTTCTTATTTCAAAGGATCATAATTTCAGGTATTATTAAGATTGGTATGCATGTAATTATTTTTTTTTATATATATTTTCATAATTAAATATCATAAGCCCAAATTGTAGGTAGTACTAGGTAATTTATAGGCATTTGTAGGTAAAGCAGTCAAACTATTTTAATTAGTTTCTACGCTGTTCCATGAATACCCATCTTTTAGAAAATTGGTCGATATAAACATGCTTCACGCTCTTCAGTCTAAATAGTTGAAATTTTCAACAAATGCATGTATAATTCTGTCTTATACATCCTATATCATGTATATCTTGATTTATCAAGTATATATTATTATACCTTCTCAATGCACAGAGTATTGTGTTCCTTATTTTTTTGTTAGCACGTTTTAAATATATACGAGTATGTAGCACTTATAAAGATATATGTATATTTTTACTTAGTTATAAAATATTGTCTCACATCTATATACGAGCACAGAATTAAATCGTTTGGCCCAATGTTATTTTTGGTGAGATTTTTGAAAAAAGACTTTTATATGGATACTATTTTTATATTTTATTTTTTTTTTCCTATAAATGTCGGCATAGGTATTGTTTTTTGGTTAAAGATTCTTCAAGAAAGGAAAGTGGGGGCAAAAAGGGGGGATTCTGGGCTCTTACATACATAAGGCATATTCATGTATTAGTGGGTGTGATATTATATTGTTATAAATAAACCTATGTATGTAATAAAGTAACTAAGAAATTATTTCATTTACATACATTTTATTACCATTCACTTGTACTATTTGTAACACCTGAGACAATAGCTTATAGTCTATTTGTTATTGATAATTATCAATAACAATTATCCTTCTTACTAAAAAAAAACACCTTATAGTTGTAAAACACCGTATAGTAGTGTAAAATTTTGAGGAATAATTTTTATCGTGAAAGAACATGGTAAAAGACTGGTATTATATCACTGGCGCATTCGCCAGTTTTTGAAATCGTGAAAGCTTTTGTCAAAGTTAAAAACAAAACGTGTTTGTTTTACAAACAGTTTTTATTTTTTAGTTGTTCTGTAAGTGGCGCTGAGAGCAAAATTACTACAGGAAACTGACCAACTGTTAGAAAAAGTCGCCATTTAATGCATACATATTCTAACATGATATAACACATTACGGTTATTCCCAAAATTATTTTTTCTACGAATGTTTTTCTACAAGTAAGTACCTACTGTTTAATTATAATAAGTCCTACACTTGCTATAATGTAATATTTAACAGTAATAAAATAGTATTATTTTACCACCTTAGTTGTATCTATAGAAAACCAGCTGTCTTAATCCTAAAATCTACCGGAAAAGTTGTCTTCAAACAATAATTTTGCGAATACAAATTTTGAATCATCAACAATCCGAGAATAACATACATATATGGTTATTTTGATTGTAAACGGCATGCTCCAACACTTGATTTCGTTCAATCGCTGACTTTTGAGACACCCTGTAGATATATATGGCACGTTTCGTGTCAACTGGGGCATCTGAATATCCAAAAATGTAAGCAACGAAAAAAAAATTAAAGGTGGCATTTTCTTCGTTGAAGCGTAAACTTTCAAATGCAACGTGGCTCCTGAAAAAAAAAAAACAAAATGGCGGCTCAAGATGGCGGTCAGAATGATAAAATCCGGAGATAATATTTAAAAAATTTCATTGGGAAGCAAAATTAAGTTACAAGTAGGTACCTCAAAATCCTGCAAAAGTGTATTATTTAGTAACTAATTATTCCTGCAAACAAGGTTTTGTATTATTCCAATATGGCGGTCTCATTTTGGCGCATAAAAAGGAAAAATTGATGAATTTCAATAAAATCCGAGTTTAAAGGTCAGAGGTCAGACACATCATTTTCGACATATTTATTTTGATGTGCTAAACACGGTGGCGAAATTTACTCTGGACCTTTCGATTCGTCATAAAATGTCAATGTTGAGGGAAAATTAACCGGAAAAAGAACCAAAATTGATTTTTAGACTGTTTTTAACATAGGCTATCGATCATAGCCCATGCCCATACATAACTTTTTTTATTTTTGATTCTGCTCTTGGCAAAACAAACAAGGCTGTTGAAGTCAAAATAAAATAATTTTTTTTGTCAAATGCAGAGGTTGATTTTTCTTTAAAGCACATTTTTTTGAGCAATTTTGAGCAATAATTTTGCTTCCCAATCAAATTTTTTAAATATTATCTTCGCATTTTATCGTTCTGACCACCATCTTGAGCCGTCATTTTGTTTTGTTTTCAAGGGCCACGTTGCATTTGAAAGTTTACGCTTCAACGAAGAAAATGCCACCTTTAAACTTTTTTTCGTTGCTTACATTTTTGGACATTCAGGTGCCCCAGTTGACATGAAACGTCCCATATATATTAATTAAAACATATATAAATAATAATATATTAATAAAATATTTCAAATTTTTTTGATTTAAAATGATTTAAGTCCAAGCAGCAGTGGTCGCAAAATATTATTTCACACATGATATCCACGTTCAATAAAATCTTAAATATTTGATATGACCTCTTAGCTCTTAGGAATAAGGGGTAGTACTTAAACTCAGTTTCCACCAATAACAAAACACTACATTTGTACGGTAAATTTTACACACGTTTCCAACTGGTTTTAATCACCTAATGCTGTCAACACGGTTGGCAAACAGTCTCAATACAAGTACAGAGACATTGGTGTAAAGACGGTTCCAAAACAGAACAGGCAATATGGGACCAAGATTTACGGGACAAGACAAATCTCATTAAGTCTATCCTTTAGGCCTTAGCCAAATACATAATATAGTAACCATGAGTAATGATCAATATATCCTAAGTGTCTGATTGGTTGTAAAGAAAACTTTGCTAGGCTCTTTTACACTATGATTAAGTATGCGACAGTTGGCATAGTCAGAAGTCAGAATAATATTGATGAACAGCATATGATTTTCACACAAGTGGTCGGAATCCAATACTGTGCTATGGAAATAATCAGACTGAGATAGAGAACCAGTCGATTGTCATTTTCTCGGATAGCCAATATATATTAAGAAAAAAAAACAGTGAAACAAAATTAACATTGTACATCATAAAAATTAAATTGTCATGATATTATAAAAATGTACTGTAAAGTGAAATCATATTTAAAATAACCATAAATTAAAATAGAGTAGATTTTTAAATAAATAATAAAATCAATTTTAAAATGTATGATGGTCCCAGTACAGGATCGTTCTTTGACGCCATGTGCTATCTTTGAGAGCACGCGGCTCAAAACAACTGGAAATATGGCGGTTTCCAGAACAGGTTGTTCTACACCTTTTCTATGTGCTAACCTCAAAATACCTCAACATCCATTTCCGAATTTTACTCAGACTTCCAATTTGAACTCGTCACCTCGGATTACAAGCTGGCCAAGTGCAAAAGGTTTTTGGCTCATTCTAGTACTTTTCTTTGTTTTTCGAGGTTTTTATGCAAATGTAATACATACTATACATGTGTACATGTTAATAAAAGAACGTTTTTCTAAACAAAAAAATGTAGGCAAGGAGAGAGAAGGTAATATTTTGTAATCAAAGTAAAGGTTTGTTTTATTGAACATTTTGTTGACGTAACCTATAATAATTAGATGAAATGAAAAATTATTGGGAAATATATTTTTAAGAAAACCGTGATACAAAACAAACATTATTGTATTTTATTTAGAGAAAAGAGCCTAAGAGGCATTGGAGGAAAATGATAATCACCAAAGTGAGTGGTTTGGAAAAAAGAAATTTATTTGAAAAAATGAAAAAAAGACAAATAACGATTACAAAACGGTATGAACTTAAGTTAAGGGGGTTTAAAATCTTTTTTCAATTCCATAAGTTGGAGTTGAAAATAAGGTGGAATATACAGATCTATTAGATGCTAACACCGCGAATGAGACAGAAAGCCCAGATGTAATCAGGACGCACGATATACATATCACGGTATGTTAATAAGACGGTCGAAATTGGAACTTCGTTGCACATGACGTCACATTGGAATCAGAACAGTGTTTATACTGTTAATTCTTCGTTAATTGTAAGGGACATTTTGACGTATTAGGGGTTAATTTCTGCAATCAAATTTAAAACCATAGCAGTTTTGAATAGAGAATGAAAAGACCTTTCAAACGAAGTGTCACAAGCCCCTACTTTCAACTTGAAAATTTAGGGGTTGTAGCTGTCACCTGAAGGGGGTTGAATTTAGGGATGACATTTTTACGTCGCAAGATGTCATTTTAGAATTAGAAATTGACGTGTCTCAGGATTTTCTAAAAAAAATGCCTAATAATGGAGCTACTAAATTTATTCCATTTGGCTGTTCCACACTGTATATAAGGACGCGCATATGCGTCGTCAGCAGCAAACGTGTTAACCTGAAACGCCGACAACCTGTATGGCATCTACGCGCTGTGGGTAACATGTTCTTTTTCCTGTAGTGTTTTGACTGTAGGCTGACGGTCCAGCGCTTTGTTTCTAGCGGACGTTATGGAGTTCCAGGGCGCAGTCCGGTATATGGAGAGCACTCAAGAGAATATAAGAAATTCAACTAGTCTAGTCTTGAATGAAATAGTGGTTTGAAATAGTAGTCATGGGGTGGCAATTGTGTTTTATATTAATTATAGTATATTGTCTAGTTGCTTTTAAGGACATTTTAATTAGTAAGCTAATTAGTAGTGACTATTTTAATAATTTACCGTTAGAAGATAAACTTTAAATTAAAGCAGCAAGAGCTATTAACTTGCTATTAAGGGGGTATCCTGATGTAGCGGCTTCAAAAAATCGATTTTTTTTCTTTGTCTTAATTGATAGTATACCACTTGTAGAACATGCTCTCAAAGCCCCAAGTATGGATTTGTATTTTAGCGGATAAAAACGAGCTCGATACTAGTATACTCAGTCAGCTAGTGTTTGTAAGGGTATTGTATACATTTAATCTACAGTATAAACGTATACTTTCTAATCATATTTTCAAGCCAGCTGTCAAATTATGTTCTATCTACTTTTTTTCCCGTTCGGAAACTTTAAATGCATTTTTTCTCAAAACCATGTTTTTGAAACACGTGTGCAAGATAACTCCGAATTTTACAGATGGATTCATATGCCTTTTTTTAAATGAAAGGTTATTTAATTTGCCACTTGATAAACGTATTCTTAGAAGTAAAAATGTTGTTTATAAAAAGTTATAAACAAAAATATGTTTAAAATTTTCGCAAAAAACGGATTTTTTTTTCAATCGCGTTTTTTATATATATAATTTTCTTAAAATATCTTAAATATTAATCAATTGACTACACTCATACACTAAAGAAAAATATTTTTTTTGTTTTCTCAGATCATCCAACGAGGCTCTACGCTGCACACCGCAAAATTTGTTTTTTTTTTTTGGCGCTGACATATTCTATTTATAACTTGCTTGTTTATGCATGAAATTTCATAAAAAAAAAATAATTTGAACACTTCTATATATGCACAATAAATGCTCAAATTCGCAAAAATATATATTAAATAGTTTTTTTATAAAAAAAATCGACAATATCGGCCTTTTTTGGCCTTCTACACCAGGATACCCCCTTAATGGAAAAGAAAGAGTGGTGCGGAAAATAATTCCACGGATTCAAAAAAAATGTTCTTCGAAAATATAAAAAATGCTTTGTGCTCTTTAACTTTTCAATATCTAATGCGTTAAAAATGAACAGTCCCCTCGCTTGTGTAATTTAGGACAGCCTACCCTCAGGTTAAATTGAATGCTCGCCTATCTAAGACGCGCAATTAAGAAAGATAATGATAGTGATAAGTAAATAAATCAATAAATCATGGTGCTAAATTTAAAATTAATAACAGGCAAACAATTCAGTATTAGTCATTTACGAAAGCAGTTACATAAATTGAATAAAACAGGTGATTTAATGATCGTCCACGCTTTACAACATTACAAACATTACAAATGAGAATTCCTAAAATAACCGCGAGGAAATACTGGTCACACGCAGCCCGGCTGCGGTGGGGGAATTTACTCGATCCCGCGCCCGGCGACCTGAACAAAACATATGTACGTGATCCGATCGGCGAGGTGCGCTACTGAAATAAAACAAGGTCAAGTTCTCGAGTTAGCAAGGTCAGGCGAGCGGTCGCCTCGAGGCCGGCTGCGGGAGCCATAGGCGTAGACAGCAACGTTACCACATGGCTTTTTTTAGTGCGTAATGCCTAGCAATAAATATCGCTATTGTGTAATAATCCCTGTAGTGTATTGTTCAACGCAATCACAGCGAATAGCTTTAGTGAGTAGATACAACCAGAAATAAAAGTCAGTAAAATTACACACAAAATTTTTAATATAACCTGATTAGGTATTTTTTTGAGTACTTACCTATTATTTTTCCGGCATCATATTTGGCGATTTTATTTGCATTTTTCATTTTATATTATGTATTAGCAGTGTTACAGAGTATATTCACTTGATAATATGGAATACTATTACTTCATCTTATGTAAAAACAAACATTAAAGCCCTTAATAAGCAATGTAATCCAGAATCTTTCTAGCTTCATCTAAGCTTAACAATTTTACCGTTAGAGTGCTATGAGAGGGACATTCGGTAGTTGCTGATTTTGTCGGACCTGCGAAATATGTCTGGTCCCATTAAAATGCACTAGAGGGCGTTACGATGAACACACAATAATGTAATGTCACATTATGCTCTTCTGGTCAGGATATAACTGGCACGCTTGTTCTTCGTTATTCGCCATAAAATATGTCACACTGGTTAGATCTAATAGGATCGGATCTGTGACTTTTGACGAAACATTGAAGAATATTTCTCCCTTCAAATAACTTATTGGAAAAAATATTCCAATGTTATTGTCTTATACACTGACAAAATGAACGATAAGCAGGTGCAGTCGTAAAACGGATTCCATTAAACAAATTAGTTTTAATAATTTGTTAGTTACGTGGTTTCAATTTATCGTACATTATTGCTCAGGTATAATAACACAGTCCCACAAAAAAATTATTTTTTTTTTTGACTATGGATACGAACATAATTTTTCTCTGTATTTTTGCTGAATACGCTGAATCCAAATCCGGTGTCCGCTTAACCGTAGCACGTCAGGATCAAGGTAATTTCAAGGTCAAATCGCGAAATAAAAGCTTAAAAGAGAATAAACCCATATATCTTTATGTTTCTGGGGTCGCTGAATTAGAATCTGATGTTATTCTTACCATATCACGTGACTTCGAAGGGCACTCCAAGGTTAAATCACTAAAAACTTATTAATGAGGCAAAAGTTTGTGTCTTTATGTTTTTAAAGTTGCTGAATCCAAATCTAAAACCCATGATAGAAGACCGTATATGGGTTTATTCTCTTTTAAGCCTTTATTTCGCGATTTGACCTTGAAATGACCTTGATCCTGACGTGCTGTGGTTAAACGGACACCGGATTTGGATTCAGCGTCAAAAAATACAAGGAAAAACTATGTTCTTATCCATAGTAAAAAAAAAATTGTGGGCCTGTGTAATTTACTTTGAGATATAAAATTGCTGAAGAGTTGTCATTTTCGTTTCCGGAGAGTGAAGAGACTGAAGGGAGAGAAACTGTGATTGCCACTGTGAACAGTATAGAAAAAAATGCGAAGCTAAACAAACATTAACCTCTTGAGACCAACCACAAAACTTTTATAGAAGAAACATACGAAGTCTTGAACTTCAAATCAAACTGTTGAAAGGTAACAGTTACAGTTGTCAGGAGGGATGAAAAATCGATGTGTGATATTGGGCTTTAAGAGTTACTTGAAACTAACTATTAAAAAGTCATAAAAAAAACATTATCTACGAAGCCTTTACTATGAGGCAGTTAATTTTCACAAAGAAATTGAATAATTAATAAGTTTATGCTACTTATCTCAAGGTCTTAGATAATACAGAAAGAAAACCGAATGAGGATGCAACATCATAATCATTATTCTAAATTAAAAAAATTGGAATACATTGTGATAACATCATCCCCCATTAAACTAAAGAATGGTTCCGGAATATGGTCTGTGCTAAACTTGAGCAAAGTAAAAACATTTTATGATGAGGGCCAATGTGTAACACGGAGAATCAATCCTTTTTGGGCAGTCTTCGACTGAAGTACCTGTGGTGCACAAGATGTACAACAACGTTTAGACTAGTTGTTGCTGATACAGTATCATGTTTGTTTTGCTGACAACAACGCTGAGTAACAGAACCATTGAGACGGAGATCAATCTTACTAGTTCACAGCCTGTCTGCTATCGACCCTATTATTTGTCTTATCATGAAAGACAGGAAGTGCGAGAAATCGTAAACGACATTGAAAATGATATAATTGAACCAAGCGTTTTGCTCTATGCAAGTCTCATTCTTTTGGTGTATGGAACTTGTTCGCAATGTGTGTAGACTATCGCAAAGTCAACCCATTAATGGTCAAAGAAAGACATCCCCCTCCCTTAAATTGAGGATCAGTTGGAAAGGTTAACCGGACATGGTTGCTTCACGACACAACTTAAAATCGTTTGAAATTATTACATGAGGTGTAGTAATAGCTGTGTACTGAATTTGGATGCTTGTGTGGATCTGTGAGCTTACAGAGTTCGTTGAGTCCACTTTTGTGCCTGTACTCCGAGTCAGTTCGTTGAGTCCCCTCTTGTGTGTGTACTCCGAGTCTCTTCGTTGAGTCCATTTGACAAGTATGTATAGTCATTTGCGTATTCCGAGAATACTTCTTGAGTCCATTTGACATGGGATATTGCGCACTCCGAACTGTTGTTGAGACACGGAAGTTTCGTGTGCTCCAAGTGACCTTGTTCCAGGTGCACGTACTCCGAGCCAGCTTGTTGAGTCTCTTTTTGTATGCATACTCCGAGCCTTTTTGTTGAGTCCATTATGTCACGATCTTTTGCGTACTCGAAGTATCTGCAGTAGTTTGGTTCACTGAAAAGAATGTTTGCGCACTCCGAGCTGGTGTTTGTTGAATCCATTGGTACTCCATTCCACATCTGAGCTCATATCACTGAGGTTACTTTTGTGCACTCTGAGCACGGCTTCTAGTCTAAGAGCCAGTAAACAGATAATTTGATAAAATCCTCAAATTAGCTCAGTTACTCAGTTGTTCTTACCGTTCATGAAATGGGGTCTAGTTAAGCCCAGTCGCGGTAGGTTCAGCGTCACACAGGTGGCGACAGGTGGCCCATTCCGCGGTAATCGATACCAAGGAGCAAAAAAATAATTTTCGAATATATATGTTAAAATTAACAGGTATTATATTCTCAATTTCCATAATTCAAAAGAAACTTATCAATACTTTCGCCAATTTTCGTAATATTTTCTTCAAACTCAGATGGTTCCAATTAGGTAGTGTAGTATAGAGAAAAAAAACATTAAAGTGGCAACACTGTTTTTGACGTAAATCACATTGACAGACCGCCATTTTCGTTTACTCTGGCTACCGTCAATTGTTATTATTTGTCGTGAAAAAAATTGAATTAATCAGATAAGTACAACTCATTTTATCGATAAAATTGTAACCGCGGGAAAAACAATAAAAATTACAGAACAGAAAATATCTAAAATCTTATAATACTAGTTTTAATAGTCTATATTAATAAATAAAGCCTCAAAGTGTACTAAGCTTTTGTTTTATTTGCACTCGTAACACCCGTCACAAATCTTGTAAGACCCGTCACAAGTTTTGCTTGCAAAAAAAAAGTAAAAATCAATATATCCACAAATCTCTTACAATTATCAGAAATGAAGATCATTTATCTCTCTACTTAGCTATTCGTTTTGTTGCAAAAACTTCTAATTTAGCTGAACTCTGATGTTTAGCCAACAAGGTAGCATATTTTGCAAAAGTACAAGTAACACCCGTCACAGGGCTTAAACCTATTATTGCATTTAAACGCCTGAGTAATTCCTAATACGTTTTTGTTTTAATTAAAATATCATTGAAATGAAGTGAATAATACTCAAAACGCAGACAATTTTGTTCTAATTTAGGAATTATAACAGTTAGAATGCGTACAAATGTAACACCCGTCACTGCGGAATGGCCCAGGTGTGTTAATTTGGCAAACTAAAAATGTATTTGATAAAAGCTGCCGTTTTGGTATGTCAAAATATACTATTATAGCTACTTAAAAATAAAATGGCAGATCGTTCCCGCGGTTGTTACGTCATGGCAGACAAATTCAAAATTTCAAAAAAATTTTTTTTTTCAAAAAGTATTTTATGAAAGTTGAAATTTCCTATGTTATTCTTGATAGTATTACAAGCACATACTTTTCAAGGCAGTCGGGTATGTCGGTTGCTTTGATCTGGCAGACAGTAAAATATTTTCTCCTGTGCGAGCATACCTATGTGTAGTAGATACGTTGTATACGGAATAGAGAGATTTTCGTTTTCACTTTCTTTTCTATGATATTTAAGGGTCGGCTGATAAGTCCCGGGCCTCTCAGTGAAAACAACATTTAAACATTTTTTTTATTTTTTTTTCGGTTTAATTTAATTAAACCATCCCTGTAGTGCGATTTATCAAGGTCCTCAAAATAGCTTATTCTCCAGGTAATTATATAGTTATAGAATTAAATTTGAATAAAAAACACTCGATTTGCAAATTTTAATTTCACTTTACAGAAACCGATGGAGACAGTGATGACATTCTCTCACATGATGAAGACGATGATTCAGAAGATGACACTGAAGTATGACGAGAGAATATAAGGATCTGAATTCTTCGAATATACAGATTCAAATTTTTCATTTTAATATTGTTTACAATTAATATATTCATTCTTAATTTATGTTTAATTAAAAAATAAAAATAACATTGTCATTTATACAGGATGTGTAAAACCGACATCGGCCGGTTGTGAAAAAGGACAGTCTACACTTCTCTTTCTAACGTGGTGAGAGGGTAGGTCTTATTCCCTCACTACCTTCGATGCGTATGCGGTTGATTCATTTCTGTCGTCTCACTTCTGTTTGTCCTTTTTTATAACTGACCGATGTCGGTTTTACACAGACTGAATATTCATGATATCATTATTATCCTCTACCACTGAACATAGGTTTGTAATGGCCCATTTTCCCCATAATCCATGTAACGACAGTAAGTATGATCATTTATATGATTCATATTATTTCTTATATTCATAGTACCTAGTTCATGAAATAGTCAGCAGATTCCATACATTGAAAGGAAGTTCTATATATTTGTGTGCTCGCGCAGGAGAAAATATTTTACTGTCTGCCAGATCAAAGCAACCGACATACCCGACTGCCTTGAAAAGTATATGCTTCTAATACTATCAATAATAACATAGGAAATTTCAAGTTTCATAAAATACTTTTGAAAAATTTTTTTTTGAAATTTTGAATTTGTCTCCCCTGACGTAACAACCGGGAACGGTTCCATTTTATTTTTAAGTAGCAAAAGTAATTTTGACAAAAGGTTTTCTTTTTGTTGCACTTCCCTTGGCTGGGTTTCCCTTGGTTGGTATGGTCTGAGCATTTAGCACAAGGTTGCCCACGATGTTTTTTCTGGAGATTACCTCGAAAAGGGGGGGGAGGTCCGAGACGGAGCAAGTCAGACTTTTGGAGAGGCAGGCCTTCAGGAAAAAACAATTACCCTGTTACCAGGCTAATTCTTTGTGTCAAGTTTTGTGAAAAATAAGAAACTTAAGTGCAGACATACTCCTCTCAGAAAGACTGCAAGACTGAGCCTTGTATTTCTGAAGTGATATTTCAATCTGAGAAATAGGTACCTCTGGTTTGACATAATAATTAAGTCATACGCAGTACTCAGAGTTCTCTAAATATCATAAATGCTGCCGAAGCAAACCTGCTAAATAAAACATCATAAAAAAATCTATCATAATTTGAGAGTTGTGAACAATCGTTATTCGACTATTTCTTTAGCGTGGGTAAGGATCGGAGTTAGTAAGAAAAAAATAGCCCAATCAACGGGTAGAAAACCGGTCACTAATTGTTATCAGCAAACAAAAAATATGGTCGTATAGAGAAAAAAATTCTAAGAAAGATGGCGTTTTTTGCGACTCGAGTTTTAATGCCGAACATAAACAAAAAAATTCGCAAAAGTCAAAAAAACGTTTTTTTGCAAATAAAAAAAGCTTCAAGTCCAACACAAGAAAATTAAATTAGAAAGTTGTAGGTCTTAAAAATGCGCGTCGAATGAGATGTGACCGAAAAAAATCGGTTAATAAACATTTGAGAAAAATTTAAAAAAACGTCAAAATTCGCGTTCCCGTATTTTTTGCTGTATAAATTCCAATTTTGTCTGAACCGACTTCTTGTTAACTAGAAATATAGCCCAAGACAAGCGAAAAATGACCCTTTTTTTCAAAAATTCAAAAAAAGTTTTATTTTTTCGAGTTATAACGATTTTATATAAAAAAAGACGTTTTCCAAAATCAGCTTTTACAGAGGCAAAAGTGATCGTACAGAAACGATGGTGGGCTCATTTTATTTGCGAAGACTTGTCTGTAAAAACCAAATCGCTTTTATTTAATTTTTTCATAAAAAATGCGTTGTAAAATTGTATCGTTCTTTCGAACCGGTTTTTCGAATAACTTTTTTAATTTTGGTTTTACATTTTTGGCCGTTACATATTTGAAAACTGGCATTCAAAACACGCATTTTTTTAAAAAAATGAAGGTCCTACGACCTCAGAGAGCCGAGATAATTTTTTTTTAAGCTGAGGAAAGATAATTTTGCGAGCGCAATCGATATGAAATGGTGTTTAGTTTTCGATGCGCCCAAGCGGAGTGTCCGTCCACTCTGTCGCCGTATGTTGGCTAGCGCGTGCCGCACCCAACGCTGTTCTTTCGCAAACAATTATGTCAACTTAATTTATGCGAAATGATTTGAAATATATTTTTTTAAGAAAGTAAAAGTCTGTGAGATCTATTTCGTGTAAAAATGAAGTCAATCGGACGTATACACCGCTGTCAGGAATTAAAAAAAAAAAAAATTATCTCGGCTCCCTGAGGTCGTAGGACCTTAATTTTTTTTAAAATGCGTGTTTTCAATGGCAGTTTTCAAATATGCAACGGCCAAAAATGTAAAATCAAAATTAAAAAAGTTATTCGAAAAAAACCGGTTCGAAAAAATGATACAATTTTACAACGTATTTTTTTATGCAAAAAATTAAATAAAAGCGATTTGGTTTTATAGCATGAAAGTACAAGTCTTCTCGAATAAAATGAGCCCATAATCTTCTGTACGATCATTTTTGCCTCTGTAAAAGCTGATTTTGGAAAACTTCTTTTTTTTTAAAAATCGTTATCTTGAAAAAAATAAAACTTTTTTTGAATTTTTGAAAAAAAGGGTCATTTTCCGCTTGTCTTGGGCTGTATTTCTTGTTAACAAGAAGTCTGTTCAAACAAAATTGGAATTTATACAGCAAAAATACGAAAACGCGAATTTTTCTCAAATGTTTATAAACCGATTTTTTTCGTTCACATCTCATTCGACGCGCATTTTTAAGACCTACAACTTTCTAATTTAATATTCTTGTGTAGGACTTGAAGCTTTTTTTTATTTGCAAAAAAACCGTTTTTCTTTTTGTTTATGTTCGCCATTAAAACTCGAGTCGCAAATAACGCTATCTTTCTTAGACTTTTTTTCTCTATACGACCATATTTTTTGTTTGCTGATAACAATTAGTGACCAATTTACATGGGGGCTTTCGCTCGTCGATTGGACTAAAAGTTTCCGAGGCAACCGTGTGGGTTGATCTAACTTCGAATTGAGTTTTCCAGTAATCTTTTTTCGCCTTCGGCGTTTTTACTAAGGAACAAAAAAAATCTACTCTCTTGATACGTCTCTGAGTCGTAGGTATTTACTGCTTTCTCGTGGCTTTTTGTCGTTCACCTGATTTTTTTTTTATTATTAGGAATTATTGTTTACTTATTTTTAACGATTTTTGCAAACACGTTAAAGACGCGTAAACAAATTTGCTTGGAGTTTGCACAGCGACGAGTTCAAGGACATTCGTATCCCCGCAACCGTTGTTATAGATAAAATATAATGTACTGAATGCAGACAATGTCATCGGTTCATTATACAATGTCATTTATCATCAAGTCATGATTAAATATATTTTTAAGTAATGAGTAATGACAAACAATAAAATTGGGAAACCCGTAAATTGTATTTATATAGGTACATTATACATATTTTATTTAATAAGCATCCAACAGAATGATACAGAACTACATATGTATGTAGGTTCTTTTTGTTTGTTTGGGTAGGTTCAACAACAAGAAAAAAAACTCACGTATATATTATCCAAAATTTTAATTTAAAAAGGAATTAAAAAACTTCTTATTTTCATTTCTGCATCCATGTACTCAAGTAAACAATAGGAATATCAGTTTTTAGTTCAAATTCACAAGGATTAGATGGTAAAATTGGTGAGGGACGTATACAATTTATAAATAACTTATGTTACAATTTGTTTAGAATTTTCTTACAGGCGGAATTTTTGTAAATTGTTAGCCAATAAAACACTTTTACTATTTCACGCCCTCCAATTTTCTGGTTTAGAATTTTTACCGGGTTTTATTAAAATTTTAATTAATGATCTGCTAAAGGTGTTGCATTTATCATAGGGACGACTTTCATAAATTGACAAAGTACATTATGGTTGATAGTTTAGTTTACTTTAATAGTATACTTTCACGGTATTGCCCTCTAGTGCGTTTTAATGATATTGATACATATTGGCGACTACCAAATATCCTTCCCAAAGTATTCTCTAACGATAAAACCGTTAAATTTACGAAGGGAGATTTAGTTTATGAAGGAAGATTCCTAGTTCTTCGTGACCCGTCGCCAAAAGCCAGACTTCCTGATTTCGATCTCATCAGTGTGACATATTTGACAACGAATGACGAAAAACGAGTGTGTTGGTTGTATACTGCCCAGAAGAGCATACTGTGGCGTTAGTTACCTTCACGGTATCGTCCTCTAGTGCGTTTTAATTGGACCAGACATATTTTGGAGGCCCGACAAGGTCGGCAACTATTCCATGTCTTTCGTAAACCACTTTCTTACAGTAAAACCGTTAAGCTCATATAAAGCGAGAAAGATTCCTCATTCCTTGTCATCCGCTACCAAAAGTTAAATATCCGCATGTCGATCTTATTAGATCTCATCATTATGATATAATTGATGGCCAATGACGAAGAATGAACGAAGAATATTTCTCCCTTTATACAGTGTCCGCCATAAAGTTGGAATCATATGGAAATTTTTTTGGATATTAGAGTTTGATAAAAACTTTTGATAACTATCACTTCTGCTTCCAAAATAACTTAAAATGCATGAATTCAAAGTTGACAGCTAACATCTGGCAACGCTCAAATTTGTGATTTTCCAAAAAAATCTTTCGAAAACGGCCTAAATTGTTAATATTTCGAAAAATGTCACTAAGAAATTATGTTCCTAATGACATTTTACGCCTATATGCCGATTTTGAGCGAAACATTTTGATATTCAAAAAATGTTTGATTCACTCCCGTAACTAACTGATCTAAAAACATTTAAAACGCTTCACAGCAGTATGAAGTCTGCCATTGCAATGCATACTGTAACTAGTAATAGTAATAAGGTATCCTTGGTTTTGAAGATTATTTATATTCTTAATCGAAAAAAAGGTACTGTCCTGTGTATTATTTTCCAATTTCCAAATTACCTATAGATTTTCAACTGTTCTTTTTATTAAACTTTATTTTGTTAGTACAAAAATGGTTTTATATTATAATTTGACTATCTTAACACGAAACTACTACTTAAAAATAACAATACAACTTAAAAATAACAATAAATAAATCACTTTAAAAGAGTACTTATTTATCATTTAAGTATGAGAGATTGAACTTACTGTTAAACATATTAAATATACCACTACGACAAAATGCACAGAGTGCTCAAAATATAGGATCAAACTTGAATAATTATGTTCTTTATTAAGTCGCATTAGAGTGGCTTAAAAAGTTTTTTTGAAATCAACTTTTCAAATGGAATCGAAAAATGGAATAATATGCAGTGTTACATTCCAAAAAGTATTACATTGTTTACATACAGTGTATTTAATTGACATACATTACATTTAATTGATATACTTCTAATAATAAAACTAATTAATTTAAAGTACAGTACATTTAATTGACCTCACCTTGTATGCATAGTTGAGGTATACACAGCGTTTTTAAAAAACAATCAGATGCAACCATCAGTCAAAGGCCATTTTAGAAAAATCTCACTAGCAGAAAGGAGGCGCACGAGCATTATCTGGCTAGAACCAAATTCTAGTATTTAGAATGTTCGGGTCATCAATTTTCGAAAGTAGTTATGAAAAGAAAATCAGAAAAAATTCGGTTCAAAATTTTGCAAATACATGAATTGAATTTTTTTTCCTAGTAACAATTTTTGCTACTACTGTTTAGTTCATTTGATGTATAACAAATACAAAAAAAAAATCAATATACTCTGAAAAAAATACTATTTATTTATTGCTCGAAATGTAGGGATTATAAAAAAAAAGACATGTTGATGTCGTCACACCTCTAAAAGTGAGGGTGGGGGGTGGGGTAATTTTTAAAAATATATCCAAGATGCAGAAGAGAAAATTAAAGCTGACACCTGGCTCTGTGTTTTTTCCAAAAATCACACTGTTTTGTTAACCTCCGATTAACAATATTTTACTGTATTCTTAACCCCCTTAAGGCCTGCACTGGCACTTGTGTATTTTAGATAAGCTGTTGGGAGAGTTTAAATTTAGAAAAAAGGAAACCACTGAGGTCAACTTCAGAAGTTCTACGAACGAACACGCGATAGGAACTCAACTGCCGGTAAAAATGTCACGTCATTTTAAATGTTGACTTGATTTCTGTTGTTACATTATTTTTTTATGTATGTATATGGATATGAAAGCATGCGAAAATATTTTTGGTTGTTCATTTATTCACATATATTAATAATTAATTGGTATATAATTTCATAGTCATATACCAATAACAAATAGCCTAGCCTAACTAATACATAGCCATCCCATCTACTAATTTAATAGAATCGGAAAAGTTAATAACGAAGACTTTAGGTAAATGTAATTAATTTTGTATATCCCAAAATATCTCAGATTTACAAAACTGATCATTAGAGCCCGTAGGTTAATAATAGATTCCAGGACAGGTCTTAGCGCGATTGGAATAATATTATAACGAGCCATCCAAAAAAAAGTCATCAAATCTGGCTATGAACGAGAGAAATATATTTTTAGTATTAGTTAACCTGCGCTGATCGATCCATCATTCGTGTGCAGGAAACCTCGATCAAACTTTTAAAAATAGCGGGACAGCGTTCGTCACATGTTACGGTGGAGCGTTGGATAAACAATTTTGCGGAACTGACCTTTATGACAGTGAACTGCGTTGTACCGTGAGTGACGTGGCACGTAAAAACAGATGTTTTTCAGCATGTTGCTACAGACAAACATAAAGCTCGTGTAAGTGGTGGTGTGAGTGCACGAACAAAGACAATTTAACTTGGATTTAGTCAAAATGACGATAGCGTGTAATATTCCATCCGCCAAATTAGATCATCGCGAGTTAAGTTCAAGTAATCCAGAACGCTGTGAGTGGAAAGTACGCGAAGGTAGTTTGCCTGCAGAAACAACTCTTAGACCAGTTTACATTGAGAAATAAAAAAAAAACCGTCTCGGATTGACGCAGCAACGGATTAAAGACAAACATAGCTAGGGTGGTTGAGGGACTGAATGAGGCACAAGCCAGGGCATTTGATCAAAGCTTTTATCCACTTAATGAGCCGGCGGCCGCCACCACCGCAACTGTTGGAAACACAAATGTGGAAACAATTATTTATGTACGGAACACAAAAAAAAAAAAAAAAGGAACACAACCACAAGGGGAACTTATGTGACTCGTTTGGGAGGACGGTACTTTAAGTGTGTGTTAATTTATATATCTACAGTGCATTCATTTTTTGTGTTTGCAGACTAGAAAACACCACTGGTCCAGTGGTCAGCATATGTTGTTATTAAGAGCAGTGGTGGCTAATGTTAAAAAAAATGTAGGATTGCACATGTTATGATTAGGGTCTGAAAAGTGTGCAACGCAGGGTCGGCACTATACAACTTTTTTATAATTAAAGTATAAACCGTATTTTATAAGCGCCGTAAACTTTAATGCATTTTAGTAATGGCGAGTGCGTCGATTCTGTAGTGTTCTACGTTAGTCGATGCGCGCGGATGAACGTAGAAAGCCGAGTTAAAAATAGTGTTATGTGTCGTCAGTGACTAACTCGCGAATTCGTGTAGTTTATTTACATATTATCTGATTTTGTGTGGATTCTTGCAATGGCACGAATATTACGAGTATTTTACAATAGACGGATCACATTTTTATGTATTCTTTGAAATCGTCGATATATATTTCGTAGACGCCGAGAGTGTGAAAGACATTTAGATTCAAATATTCATCAACAAAATATTACTGTCTGGAATAGGTCTCAAAAAATTTCGTTTTAGTTCTGTCTGACGAAGATCGCCTACAGGATGGTACTGCTATTAAACTTTGCATCGAATTCATTTTTATTTATGATGAAAGTACACAAACTTTACTCTCTAACGTCGCGGCCGAACGACAACTGGCTGAAATAATAAATGTTTTGCATTTGGAAAGCCACCTGGATGTTTATTAGCGACCTATTTACCGAAGGAAAAGATTCGCCAATATGCAGACGTGTAGGTATATGTAAAACATGTTATTTCCTAGTGAGCAACCTTCGATACAGTACAATAATGTCATGTCTAGGGTTCGGAATGTTTACCATAACGCGCGTTAAACTGTGTTTAACTATCCTGCTCTCCCACAACGGGACCGCGTACTACTGCGCATACGCTAGTCCCGGCGCGTTGTCGGAGACAGTCAGTGGCGTACGGATGCATAGGCAAGAAATACACGCGTATATAATTTATAAGACGCTTAAAAAATACGATTTATGCATTAAATATCTGCCTATGTTGTATACTGCCGCCCATGCGTTATGGCGCACATTTCCGGACCCTTTAAAAAGATTCCCTTTTAATTCCTAAGCGGGTGAAATAGTTTGGTTAGTGGTTGTTGATAATGAACTACTTCTATTACGATTGAAATTTTTAAACGATAATGGCAGTTTTTTGATGATTTTTTCGTTATTTTGTAGGCAATTTTCTACGCCCATGACCGCAGTAAAAACTATTGCGATGCTGGATTGAATCAAAACATCGTCAACCGTGCCTTTGGTGTAAACATTAGATGTTCTAGTTCTTTTAATGCAGAGTTGGCGATATGAATATTCATTCATTTTCCAACTACTGTAGAATACATAAGTTTTTTATTAATTGCATCCAATTTATTAGCCTAATTATTATTATTTCCATGCAAATGAATACAAATTATTATTTTATTACATCAAATTTCAAAGGCAGAATTTTCCGTGTTATACTTTATTAAGTAATAAAACTGTCTGATCTGACGCGCCTCTGACAATCCCGAATGTCGAGAGGTCAGTCAAAGGTTAACCGTAAGCGAAATACGATCACGTAGAACGCACCTGCCGAGTGCCGACTCATCTCGCTACTCTGGACTCCCCGACAAATACCCCTGCCTCCCCTCCCGTGCGTCGCTGGTCAGAAGTCGACATGCCGTAATAAATTCAAGGTCCGACCTTGAACGATAGCGCGCGTTAATGTTAAAAAAAAATATCTTTATGTAATCATCGTCAATCATATATCTTGATAGTTCGGTTTGTCGAGATAATATGTAATCGTAATCATCGTTTTTGCGACCGTCAAGTGTGGGGCTATGGGAAGGTCACGTTTAATCTTATCTGCATACATACATGTATACGTGTGACAAGTGTTACCTGGATTTTGCGTCGTATTTAAAAGCTGCGCCGATCGAATATTAGGAGCTGGGACACCGAATTTTCGGCTATTCTTGGTTAAATGCGTCGTTCCTCGCGTCTGAAACAGCAGAATTTAATCATTTCACTTCCAGCGACGTCAACCAGCTCGCCGTCATCTAATAGCCCAATCAACGGGGAGAAAACCGGTCACTAATTGTTATCAGCAAACAAAAAATATGGTCGTATAGAGAAAAAAAATTCTAAGAAAGATAGCGTATTTTGCGACTCGAGTTTTAATGGCGAACATTACCAAAAAAATTCGCAAATGTCAAAAAAACGGTTTTTGGCAAATAAAAAAAAGTTTCAAGTCCTACACAAGAAAGTTAAATTAGAAAGTTGTAGGTCTTAAAAATGCGCGTCGAATGAGATGTGAACGAAAAAAATCGGTTCATAAACATTTGATAAAAATTTAAATAAACGTCAAAATTCGCGTTTTCGTATTTTTGCTGTATAAATTCCAATTTTGTTTGAACAGACTTCTTGTTCACTAAAAACACAGCCCAAGACAAGCGGAAAATGACCCTTTTTTTCAAAAATTCAAAAAAGATTTATTTTTTTCGAGTTATAACGATTTTATAAAAAAAAAGACGTTTTCAAAAATCAGCTTTTACAGAGGCAAAAATGATCGTACAGAAACGATCATGGGCTCATTTTATTCGCGAAGACTTGTACTTTCATGCTATTAAAAAACCAAATCGCTTTTATTTAATTTTTGTATAAAAAATGCGTTGTAAAATTGTATCATTTTTCGAACCGGTTTTTTTTCGAATAGCTTTTTTAATTTTGGTTTTACATTTTTGGCCGTTGCATATTTGAAAAGTGCCATTTAAAATACGCATTTAAAAAAAATGAAGGTTCTACGACCTCAGGGAGCCGAGATAATTTTTTTTAAGCATAGGAAAAGATAATTTTGCGAGCGCAATGGATTGAAACCGTGTTTACTCCGGAACCGGAGTGTCCGTCCACTCTCTCGCCGTGTGTTGGCTAGCGCGTGCCGCACCCAACGCTGTACTTTCGCAAACAATTATGTCAACTTAATTTATGCGAAATGATTTGAAATATTTTTTTTAAGAAAGTAAAAGTCTTTGAGATCTATTTCGTGTAAAAAAGAAGTCAATCGGACGTATACAGCGCTGTCAGAAATTAAAAAAAGAAAAAAGATTATCTCGGCTCCCTGAGGTCGTAGGATCTTATTTTTTTTTTAATTCGTGTTTTGAATGGCACTTTTCAAATATGCAACGGCCAAAAATGTAAAACCAAATTTAAAAAAAGTTATTCGAAAAAAACCGGTTCGAAAAAATGATACAATTTTACAACGCATTTTTTTTATGGAAAAATTAAATAAAAGCAATTTGGTTTTTTAATAGCATGAAAGTACAAGTCTTCGCGAATAAAATGAGCCCACGATCATTTCTGTACGATCATTTTTGCCTCTGTAAAAGCTGATTTTTGAAAACGTCTTTTTTTTTTTATAAAATCGTTATAATTTGAAAAAATAAAACTTTTTTTGAATTTTTGAAAAAAAGTGTCATATTCCGCTTGTCGTGGGCTGTATTTCTAGTTAACAAGAAGTCTGTTCAAACAAAATTGGAATTTATACAGCAAAAAATACGAAAACCCGAATTTTGACGTTTTTTTTAAATTGTTCTCAAATGTTTATGAACCGATTTTTTTCGTTCGCATCTCATTCGACGCGCATTTTTAAGACCTACAACTTTCTAATTTAACGTTCTTGTGTAGGACTTGAAGCTTTTTTTATTTGCAATAAGCCGTTTTTTTGACTTTTTGCGGATTTTTATTGGTTATGTTCGCCATTAAAACTCGAGTCGCAAAAAACACTATCTTTCTTCAAATTTTTTTCTCTATACGACCATATTTTTTGTTTGCTGATAACAATTAGTGACCAATTTACATGGGGGCTTCCGCTCGTTGATTGGACTATAACGTGAATGACTGCTCGGCCTCGAGTCCTAGTCATTCCGCTCGAATATACAGAGTGTCAGCTTTTATTTATGTCCTTCCAATCCTTAAAACCCCCACTTTTCAAGATAATACAACTTTTTTGTTTTGTTTTAGAGGGTATCAAAAATATGCAAGTGTTTCTATATGATCTCAAGGTAGAACAAAATACCGAATTTGAAAACTGGAATAGACGAGTCAAGTGTGGCATAGAATTATATCAAGACAGTTGAATGTCATCTGGAATCACGTAAACTTTTGGGTTTGGAATCGATTGAAAATGATCCCCATTTTATGGAACGTGTCATTACTAGTCATGAAACTTGAGTGTTTGAGTACGACCCGGAAACCAAGCTCCAAAGCATACAATGGCACGTTCAAGCTCTCCAAGACCCTCAAAAGTGAGAATGAGCAAGTTGAAGATCAAATGCATGTTGATTTGCTTTTTTGATAGCCAGGGAATTCTCCACAAAGAGGTTGTGCCTTGTACCGAGAGGTTCTTGAAAACTTCTTCGAAAAAGGGTCATTCGTATGAGACCAAACGTCAAGAACAACTGGATGTTGCATCACGACAATGCGCCTTGTCATATAGCCATAGCCATTGTGACGTTTTTCTCTTCCCGAGATTGCAAAATCACCTCAAAGACGTCATTTTGGGACCATAGACATTTAAACGGCTGTAAAGGCGCGTTTACATTCAAGTAAAACGGACAGGCAAGTAAGCAAGTGACTTGCTACATTTTACAAACGAGCAAGTAAAGTGGCAAGTTGTGTCCCAATTTAAACTGGTTCAGTGATGTGTCAGTAAAACTGCCTGCCTGCAACATGGATTTTAAACGACGCCGACGTGCTAAAGTAAAAAACGTATTCAAAACCGTGACAAAAGTATTAGTAGCTGAATTTTTGGAAGTATTGGAGGAGTCTAACAAAACAAAAAGGTTATGGGTGAGAAATTGGATAGCAAAGAGATCTTTACGACGTGGTTCTGTACTTCTGTTAAAAGAACTTTATCATGAAGATCCAAGAGAATATAAGTATTTTTAAAGAATGTCTTCGGAATGCTTCGAGACTTTACTTAATTTAATACAATCTGACATTCAAAAAGCGGATACTTTAATGCGCGATGCTATACCAGCACGAATAAAACTTGAAATAACATTATCATATTTCGCTACAGGAATGAACTACAGGAGTTTGCAACATTTTTTTTGCAACAAAGCAACAAACTTGCATGTGGTGGTATGATTCCATTTTGGACTTTTGGAGGTGGCATTTTCCAGGCCAATATGAAATTCTTTTAATCAAATACAAATAAACGGTAACCTATATCCCATCCACGAGCTATACTTGACGATAATAACACGACGTCATGTCCCAGCCATAAAGGCAGGTAAACGAATTTGATGGAGGGGGAAAGCTGTACTGCCTCAAAAATAAAACCACTCTCTACTCACTTGACTGTTCACTTTACTTGACGGGCATGTAAAGCTGGACTTGCCTAGCATGATGTTAGTAGCAAGTAAGGCGTTTCCACGGGGAAAGTAACTTCGGACAGTCAACTTGACTACTTGCCTGTCCGTTTTACTTGAACGCGTGGTCTTAACCGACCAGCTGAAGGCAATTCCAGTTCCGCTATGATGAATGGAAGAACCGTCCCCGCTGTGTGCTTCCCAAGGAAATTATTTTGAAGTAGACAATACTGAATTGTAATTCTATTCGAATAAAAACAGTTAAAAAATTTCAGTCTCGTTACTTAATGTATACACCTCGTATAACATTTTCCAACGACGGGAGCAAAGTATAGAAACACCCTTGCTCTGTTCCTTCCTTATTTCTTTAAATTTCACTTCCCGAAAAATATACCAAAACATTTCCTATCGACTTTTTGCGGCACACGCGTGTACTGTTCGACATTTAGAGTAACCTTGCGGGATATCTTTAGCCGACCTATGGCGGAACGGTATTCCGCCGTATCAATTATTTTCTCCTATCTTCCGATTAAATATAACATTCCCCGCAATTCGATTACGGATTAATGGCAGAGGCGGTGCTGCAGTTTCATGTTTGATAAAAACAAATGAACGGTAAAACGCCGTCGCAAATCGGATTCGATTCCGACCAGGAAACTGCGAAACGAGAGGGCCAGAAAATCTGAATGCTAATGCCAAGGTCGAGAATGGCCATGGAGCGATTTTTATTAGTCAGTGACGGACTTGGCCCATTGGTAAAGTAGGGCACCAACGACAAAATTTGAGGAACGGTGAAATGAGGAAGATCTGATTGTTTGGTGCAAGTTTTTTAAGGCTGCTGTTAAGGGTGGTTTTCGTGACTTTTAAAGGAATACATTTTTTTTAGACAAAAAAATCCTTTTATTATTCTATAATCTCCTTTTAGCTCGATACATTTAGTCCAACGTGTTTCTAATTTTGTTATTCCTTCTAAATAATATGATTTATCAAGGCCCTCAAAATATGAGGCCCTCAGCGATGACCTCTTCATTCTACCCGAATCTCCTACCACCCAGCCATTTTTTCAGGTTTGGAAACAGGAAATAGTCGGAGGGGGCTAAATCTGGAGAATATGGTGGATGAGGTAGCAGTTCGTAGCCCAATTGTTGAATTTTTGCCATGGTGATTTGATTACACACATATGCACCCCTGCATTGTCCTGATGAAACAACACTTTCTTCTTCGCTAAATGCGGTCGTTTCTGCTTCCAAACAGTGTCAAATCTGCCCAACAGCTGTGAATAATAAATAATAATAATAAATCGTGATCGTTTTACCCTTTTCAAGTTACTCGATATGAATGACACAGCGCGAATCCCAGAAAACTGTGGCCATGACTTTGTTGGCCGACAGACCCATCTTAGCATTCTTCGGTGCACGTTCACCTGTAGAAACCCACTATTTCGATTGTTGCTTGGTCTCTGGTGTGGTGTGATGGATCCATGTCTCATCTACGGTAACGAAACGGCGCAGAAACTCGTTTTGATTGCGGCTGAACATCCCCAAACACTCTTTTGAAGTGGTCACACGGTTGTGTTTATGGTCGATCGTGAGCAATCGCGGCACCCATCGCGCGGACAAATTTTTCATATTCAAATATTCATGAAAAATGTGATGCACCCGCTCAATTGAGATGTCTACAGCCTCAGTCAACTCACGTACTTTCAATCTTCGATCGTCCAATATCATTCCATGGATTTTATCGACGATTTCTGGCGTAACGACTACTTTCGGGCGTCACTTGAACTAGTGCGGCCACAACGGAACTCAGTAAACCATTTTTTAACCATTGAAATTGACGGTGAGTCCCCATAGTATTTATCAAGCCTCTCCTTGGTTTCGGTAATGTTTTTTGTTTTCGCAAAAAGTAATGCTTAATCAGCCCACGAAATTCACTTTTTTCCATTTTTGTGGTAATTAACGAGGTTAGCTGCTTTCAATGGCTGTCAAACATAAACTAAATGACGTAGCTTGATCAAAATTTTACATTAGTCTACCGATAGATGGCAGTTGACAGGAACAGTGTTGCATTAAAGTTACTGCGTGGGAAATTCAAAAAGTCTCGGACTTATAAAACCACCCTCGTATTACCGTAAAACCCCCCAACTTTGTGACTGGGTCCAAAACATTGTGACACGCAAGGTTTTGGGCACACCCAGAGCTCTTTAGCGGCACTAGTGTTAACTTAAGTTCGGTTAGGGTCTGCATAGCTTCACGTCCTCATTGTGACTCTATAGCAAGGACATTTGTTATTATTATTCTTATCAACGAGTTTTAGTGATACACAGATACTTTTAGTTCGTTTCACGTTTTTTTGCAAAAGTTTGCAGAGTGTTGTCTGAGCGACGTATATCCTGTTTTCTGACGACCCTGGTCAGTTTATAATTTTTTTACTAGAATATCAGCTAAAGATTGTGACCTTTAGCGGTTTGAAATGTTGAGTGGATTATGTTTTACTTGCGTTTATGTTAAATGTGCGCGGGAAGGTACCCAACTTTGTAACACTACTTTTTTCAATTTTTTTTCCCTATTTTTTACTTTTACACGTTTAGGTACCCAACGTTTGTTACAGAAATGTCGCCAGGAAGTAGAAGGCTTAAGGGAATCCGTCCTTACAATAAGTTACTCAGAGGAGCTCTTGATGAAGGTTTTGGATGACGTGAAGAAAAACAAGATATCTGCTCGTGAGGCTCACAAACGGTATGGTATACACCGAAATGTGATTTATTTAAGGCTGAGAAACGCAAAATGCACAATGTGCATCTTTGTCTTCTCGAAACCCTGGAAGACAAACAATGCTGTCAGAAGTAGAAGAGAAAGCGATTTGTGCTCACCTAGTTGCCATTGCTACCTATAGGTTCCTCATCTTTAAACTAGAATTACGCATGCTTATTAGGAGTTATTTGTTGCGAATTGGTCGCTCTGTTTTCGAGTTCAAGAAACGGGTTTAAATTGGCTATTTTTAGAGATTTTAAAATTATTTAGCAAGTGAAATGTAAGGATTCTAACACAAGCGCTCACTACAATGTGTTCACTTTGCAGGGTTTTACGGTGTAAAGAAAGGGATGTCACAAAGTTGGGCTAGTTTGCCATCTAAAAATGTGACACGAAAAAAAAAATTCCCCCTCCCCTCCTATTGCAAATATCCAATTTTTCTTGATGGAATTCGAAAGCTGAGATATCTATCTATGTTGTGTAAAATCCTCAGCTTTCTACTAGTAAGATACAACCAGTTACGTTTAAAAAACTTACAAAAGTGTCACAAAGTTGGGGTTTTTTACAGTACTGTTATTAAAATTGTTACCGCGATAAATTAAATAGTCAAAATCTGTGTTCTTAATAATAATAGCTTCTTTAAAAAAAGTTAGGAATTAATTTAACCTTTCGCGTTAATATATTTATTTAAAATAAAGAGAAATATAACGAGCCATAAAAAAAGTCATCAAAGTTGGCCGAGAAAAAAGAAAACGTCTTAAGTTTATAACCTTATTAAATCGCCAAGGCTGTCACATTATGTGTCACCCATTATTTATTTTACAATTGTGACAGACATATGTCAAAAGTTTGACAACAACAAAATTTCGCTTGGAGCTTTGACAAAATCGCTATTTCCACCTCTCTCGTTCATAGCCAGATTTGATGACGTTTATTTTTGAATGGCTCATTATTACCTATCATTAAAATACACTTTCAAACATTTTATTAAGTACTTGAATAAAATACTTATTATTTAGGTAAGTATTTACGTTCGATACTTTTAGAGTTATGGAGTTCTTAAAAGAAAATTAGAGTTCTCAGGTCTCTTATGTTTAAGTAGAAATAGGGTTTACAAACAATGACGAGGTGAGTTGTTTATAAACAATATAACAAATATTTTTTGCTAAATAGAAATATGAAAAAAATTATGCTAAATAGAAATATGTAAAAAATTTTGCGACTTCGAACGCAATGCTTTGTGCACCTTTTTCCCATTTAATCAAGTTTGTAGTATCTCTTACTATTTCCAAGATACCCATGTAATGCATTCTTATATTGGACACATTATATAAGGTTATCTTGGACACATTATATAAGATTATATTATTATTATCCTTAACTTGGACACATTTATATTGCAATATTATTGAAACATCAACTTCAGTATTTTCTATTCTCATGCAATCAGTATGTTCTATTTTCATGCAATAAAGAAAAGAAAAATATTTTAGATTTCAAGCAAATTGGGGTATGCAAAACGCTCGTATTCATATTAATTATTAGTATTATTTTATAAATAGGAAGCCATCCAACAACAAACCTTTGAAAGATATGCAAGAGCCATAATTACGGTTTTCCTAGGAAAACTCTCAGTGATTTTATTTTACTAGACATATAAGTCGTTTTTTATTGTCTTATAATTATATTACATATTATTTTTATTTCTTCCTTTTATATTATTATACATTGATTAACACAAATACTATGAATAAATTGGGATCAATATATTATGTATGTACCAAATGAGGACGAAATCAAACGTCAAAAACTGTATTGAACTTGTAAATTCTCCTCAGTAATGAATTGTGATAGGACTACCAAAATATTGGCTACCGGCGGCAAAATGGCAGATCCGCCCCTGTTAATCGTACCCTGCCTTTACCAGACTTTACAAGGTTCGTTATGAAGTATATTGGAAAGACGAATGTTTTTATTTACTATATTTATTAAGTCAGCATTTTATGACTGAAAAAAAAACATTTGGTCAAGTAAATCTCAAGGTTACGATTAGCATTACTGGCTTACGACGTCCATTCAGGGTTATGCGGAAAGATCGGATCTATGATTCACTGCGAGTGTCTTGCAGCCAGTTTAGATCGTGGAACGATACATATAAGTATTCGTTTTTTATGAATGATGTTACGTGTTATTTCCTAATATACGGTAGAATGACTGAAATTATCAGAGAATTTTTAAGGAATAATGTGTTACACCCAGATTGGTATGCCGTTCGTTAAATACACTGGATAGTTTTTGTTATGAATGTTGATTCCTAAATAGTATAAGTATGCATTTTATATAACAGATTTTTAAAATGTATAATACATTTATATTATATGTATTTAAATTTTATATAAGTGTTTATATAAGTATATGTACATGTACCTGTATAGATAGTATGTATTAATCCGTACGGTGTTTTTTTTAACAAATGTGTTCTATGTATTTTAAACAGTTAAAAACAGTAGAGCCCGTATTCAAATCTTTTTTTAATTGGCATTAGATTTTGATATACATATGTATCCAAAAAATGCATATAGCATTTTAAAGCCATTATTTTTTTCATAACCTATTAAATGGTTTGAAAGTGTTCATATAAACTGATATAGGCATATCAAAAAGGTCACAGAAGGACGCCATTTCGGTAAAAACCGAGGTAACAAACTTTAATTAGTGAATAAATGTGTACTTTGTAAATTAATTTTAATTCAAGGAAATACCTAATAGCTTTATATCTCCTACAAGGTGCAGTAAGAATTGAGGGCTAGATCGATTAAAATTGTAATAGGCACGACACGTACAAAAATATAGGTACATAGTAGGATACGTTGGAAACATTTCCGTTAAAGATATTATAAACTGAAGCTTAATAGGTATCAAGTTATTTCTAATTATGTTATTTCAAAACGCAGAGTTGAATTTTCTCAAAATATTTCAATGTTCCGAGATAACGCATATTTGTTTCTAACCTTACTATATATTTAATGTTTTTAATGTTTGTAAAGAACTACATAGTAGGTATTTGTTCAAGTAACTAAGTTGTCGAACATCAAAAAATTTGATGTTGATTTAATTTCGTATTATGAAAATGTTACATACGAGTATGTAGATTACTCTCTGGAACTTGTATAGGGTGTGTTTCCGTAAAATATACATAGGTATACATACATATACATACCTACAGTGAGAGGTTAAAATGGAATAAAATATTTTGTAATTTCGTTATCGTTGCTTTTTTTTCAAGTGGAGCAGGTTTAATATTCTTAAAGTCGATTTTAATTTTATCATCTCTATTTTTTGCATACAGGTCTTTTCAAAATGTTGCTTCATCACTTTTCGAGCTGTGACGTCATCGACATGTTTTTAAATTTTGTATCTCTACTTTTAGCAGGGACTAAAAGTCTACTAATTTTTTTTTACATTTGTGTACAAATGTTACATCACAAACATGTAACATTTGTAATGTCCGAAATAAACCGTTATGAAAATAATAACCAGAAAAACATCTACTTATTTGCAAATTTCTTTCATAAAAGTCAAGAAATGAAACTTATTAACAAAGTTTATTTTAACTTTAATAGAAAATTATGTGAATTTTAGATTAAAATTAGACAAAACAACAAAAAATAGTAACACAAGTAAAATAATAAACACAACGAAAGTGAACAAAATAAGACTAAATTAGTTCGTATTAACTCGAAGAAAATTATAGTATGTGTTATATTGTAAGTAGTATGTTGATTATTCAGGGAAATAAAATTTTAATTCAATTTTCTATTTGTAATAAAAGAAAGTAAATAAACTTACGTAAATACACATACACAACTTACTTATATGTACAGTGTGTTCATTTTATTTTGTCCCACTTTTAAATGGCTCTAGAAATGTTATTTTTTTAACCAGAAAATTCAATGTAATTTTTTTTATCAAGTTCTATGTCGTATTGTCAAAAATCTTACAGACTGTCAAATGTCAAATTTATTGACATATCCCAATTTTTCTCTAATGGAGCACTCTGTATATTATTTGCTATTAGAATAGAACATTTGATGGTGATCACGGATATACATATGTCACATGTGTCTTTTATTTTTATTTATTAAGGCATTTTGTTACATTACTATAAGTATATTAATAATATAAGTGGATTTATGTAAAATCATTCGTTTGTTTCATTTAATACCAATATACTGTTAATACTGATAATAACCAATGATGCTGGAATTGCTGAAAATTGCTGGAATAAAAATGTGATGGAGTCTGTGTCAATCAATTTGATGCAGACTGATAAAAATAAAAGGCACATGTGGCATATCTCCATGATCACGATTAAAAGTTCTATTCAAGTAGCTAAAAATATACAGGGTTGTCATTAAATTTGACATTTGATAGTTTGTAACATTTTTGGGACCATGACATAAAACTTCACACAGAAAACTGTAAAAGCTAATTTTTCGTTGAATTTTCCAGCTCAAAAAATAACATTTCTATAGCCAATTAAAAATGAGATAAAATATAATGAACACAGTGTTGAAATGTTACATGGTTATACTATATAATATACTAGAAGATGCATGTAATCAGTACTAGGAGTAGTATGTACCGGGTGGGCAAATTTCGATGTTTTTATAGGGTATCTCGGTAACTGTAAGGGCTATGGAAAAATGAACCCACCTTTCCCGACCTCTTTTTTCGAGATAAATTCATTGGTGAAAACCAGAATTTGCTATATCTTTTCGTTTTCGAGTTGTAAACGAAAATTGATTTTTTTGAGTTTTCGATTGGTGTCGATAACTCGGTTGTTTGTAAAATTAGAAGAAATCTGTTTGCATGTTCTACAGGCACTTTTTTTTAAGTAGAATAGGATTTCCTTAACAGATTTTTTATATCTTGTGTAGTTTTCGAGTTATGGCATAAACTTCTATTTTTTTAAATGGAAACCATAGTTGGCTATGATTTAGCTAAAAAGAGGATTTTTTTCTCTTTACAACGATATATAGTTTGTGGGGTCTATGATGAGTGTTTATGCGGAAACAGTTAAAAATTTTAATTTTTTGTATAGGTATACTTACTTTGTTTTTTCTTTGCAGGAAGAGTAAGTTTCTATAGTAACACATTGTTACAACAATGTTTTAATAATAATAACTGTTGCTATGGAAATTTACTCCTGCGAAAAGTAACATAAATACATAGTAACAGTCGTATATAATGAATGGTATATTAAACTTAAATAACTAATTATGACATATTAGTGACTAATTAATAATTAATTATAACATATTCATAACAAGAAAGTTTAACACACTTAACAATCAAATTTGTAACAAATAATGTATGTAAAAAATACGATACAATATATTTTACAAAAACAAAACTAGACAGATTAAAAAAAAATACGAGCATGATTATTTACCTAAAGTTTTCAAATTTTCGTCCGTTGTTTGCGATGCACAGTTCACATCGCTTTGAAACACTTTTTGTTGCATTATAGATGTGAATATTTGAAACGGAATTCAGACAGTCTATAAGATTTTCTCTCAGTTGAACCAGTGTATTATTTGTCTTTTTTGTATAAATTGTTTTTAATGGTTCCCCAAAAAAAAGAAATCTAACGGTGAGAGATCTGGCGACCGAGGAGGCCACTTTACTGGCCCATTGTTCCCTATCCATTTCTCCCCAAAATTAGTATTTAATAATTCCGAGATTAAATTAGTATTATGGGGTGGTGCCCCGTCTTGTTGAAAAAATACATGTCGTCTTTCGTTAAGTGGCAAGTTGTCTAAAAATTCTTCTACTATGTGGTAGTTTATCATATTGTAATACCGTTGACCATTTAAATTGTCATCATAAAGTTGGTAAGCTAAAATGCGGTTATTATATAGGGCACACCATACACTAAAACCGAAACGTCCTTGATTTTGAACATCAACAGTCTGATGAGGATTATGTTCAGACCAATAATGTTTGTTGTGTCGGTTGAAAATTCCGGCACTACTTACGTAACTTTCATCTGTCCAAATGATATTTTTAAAAAATAATTGGTCTTGCTCAATTTGTTGTAGGTACCAATTGCAGAAATCCAGTCGGCGTTCAGGATCAGTTGGAAGGAGCTGTTGTTGTTTCCTTATTGTATAAGGTCTAAATTTGTGTTTTTTTAAAACTGAAAGTGCTCTTCGTCGCGATATACCAGACTCTGCTTCAATTTGCCTACTTGAAATTGAAGGATTTACGACTACCATACCAACAACATTTATGGCAACATCCTCAGCATCTTGAATACGATAATTTTTTGGTCTTGGTTTATTAAATCCTCCGTATTCAACGAGGTTTTCTTTTAGTCTACCAAAGATGGACATATTAGGTTGTCTCCTTTCAGGGTAGCGATTAAAATATGCTTCCGATGCAGCTTCAGAATTATATCCATTTTGAATAAAACACTCTAGCATATTAAACTTTTCGTAATTTTGATACGCCATCGCGCCTTGTCAATTTCTTTAATCGAAACTTTAAAACTATAATGCAAGCAAAAACCAAACATAAACAATTAATCAAACAGTAATGTGTAACTGTGTATTTACATCCCAATATCCAACTGTTCTGTTTTCAAAATGACAGGCGCCTACTGTGCAAAATCATTGAAATTACTATACTGTCCTTTATTAGAAAACATATGTTTTTAACCGTTTCCGCATAAACACTCATCATAGACCCCACAAACTATATATCGTTGTAAAGAGAAAAAAATCCTCTTTTTTAGCTAAATCATAGCCAACTATGGTTTCCATTTAAAAAAAATAGAAGTTTATGCCATAACTCGAAAACTACACAAGATATAAAAAATCTGTTAAGGAAATCCTATTCTACTTAAAAAAGTGCCTGTAGAACGTGCAAACAGATTTCTTCTAATTTTACAAACAACCGAGTTATCGACACCAATCGAAAACTCAAAAAAAATCAATTTTCGTTTACAACTCGAAAACGAAAAGATATAGCAAATTCTGGTTTTCACCAATGAATTTATCTCGAAAAAAGAGGTCGGGAAAGGTGGGTTCATTTTTTCCATAGCCCTTACAGTTACCGAGATACCCTATAAAAACATCGAAATTTGCCCACCCGGTACAGAAATTTCCTGCTCGGAAAGTAGGAATTACAATTTAAAAAGCATATCGATGACGTCATAACTCGAATATATAGTAGTTGGGGGTTTTTGAAAACATATGCAAAAATGCAGAAGAAAAAATAAAAATCTCAGTGTTAAAAAAATCAACAATAATGATGTTATTATTCCACACTTTTGGCTCTCACTGTATAAGATTAGATGACTATATGGAACCTCCGACTCATAAGAACCGTAAAGTGGATTACAGCAATTACAACGACGATTTGTACCCATTTAAACAATGTTATAATGGTAGTTCTTGTTTAATTTCTTACTAGAATTAATAAAAATAGTGCCATAAAATTTGCATGCGAGTTAAAGAATGTCGCCTTCCGACGTATTGTCTAATACTAAATGTATGCAGTTTATTTTTAACACTTCTTTTTAATAGCGAAACTGAAGGACACGATATTTAAGATGTGATAAATTTAATACGTTACATAATGTATTACTCATAGTAATTCCTGTCGATGGCTAAAGACACTTTTACGGGATAAAAAACGGCATAATCAGAATATCAGTGACTATACTTACCTATATGGTGTCCGTTAAAGACTACTTACATACATAATAATAATAATAAAAAAAATTGCGAAAATGTACATATACGTGGATGAAAAAATACTACAAGCATTATTTCCAATTCCTCTAGTTATTATTTTAGTTCCGTGTTCCGTATAGTTTAGTTCCGTGTTTATTTTACGAGATTTCTCAAATCAATTCGTCAGAATAAATCACTTAATATTACTAAGAAAACTGAAAAGGTTTTTCCTCCTTTTCATGCTCTAGCATCAATTTCTGGACCACTTTAGTTTTGGTAATTTTAAATGTATGACAACATACGTACGTTATGTGATTCATTCTTCATTATTGTTGCCACTTTTATACTAACTGAGTCATATCTCAATATGTATTTGTCGAAAATTATAAATTCACCGAGACCACGTTTATCTCACGGTTACACCAACTTCGTTTATTTATTATTAGGTAGCACGCCCCCTTTGACTTCCATATATTTGAATCCTAAAAAAAATCTCTAGGGAGTAAAAAGTTTTGTTTCATTAAAGCAAGTGGATAAAGTGTTCGAGAGTAAAGTCCACCTGCTGCCATTCTTTCCACCTGCCACACATCATTTTCTCAAGGATACGAAAAGATGGCATCAGTTCATTGAAAAGGAGGGAGAGTATATTAAAGAATAAAACTAAGCATATGGCACTATGGTTACGAAGGGGAGGAAAGGGGGGGACTTTCTCGCAAAGAAAGGGGTAATAGTACCGGAAAATAATAGGGCCGGAAATCATTTGTGATTTGGTCAACTGGATAACCAGGATGGTTATAAAGGACCTTTTAAAACAAAAGCATATTTGCCTCTTACTGGGCTGATTTCTGGTTTGTGGCAATCGCGGATGTTGACGAACCATCATGGAATAAAACAAAAAATCTAATTTAACTTGGTAGGACTCAGTTGACATCGACAGTGGGACTATTCATAGACCACGCATGCAACATCTCACCACGATTGGGGTGAAAGATGATCCCGATTGTAGGAAGTGTGGAGAGGAGGAAGAAACCCCATTCGATCTTTGAGGCTGCAACAATATAACCATGTGGTGACACAGGGCTTGTACCTACCACATGAGTAATATTTATATATAGCAGTGCGTACTTAATGCATTTGTTTCATGTTACTTTTTTGAATCAATAATAAATACTTAACACCCTTGGTATTATGTTAAATTTTGCGTTTGATTTCTTTTTTTCATTAAATTTTGTATTATTATGTTACTTTAGTGTATAGTCTTGCTATATGTGTAGATAAAATGTATCTGCTAACATCCCGTAACTATTGAGTAATACAATCATTATCTTTCTTTCTATCTCTGCCCCAGAAAACGGAGGCGAAGGACAGATAGTCCACGTCAAAAAACAACACAGCTAATATTTGCCCGAAAATTTTTGAAAAGAGAATTAGGTTATACAAATCGCAAACGAAACATAACTGATAAGATTTCCAGACCAGATAAGCTATTACTAGCGCAGTGGCACCTTTAAGTATTCGTACCCCAAATAACATACATAGGTGTCAAATATCGTCGATTTTCAAAATAAAAAATATTGATGTAAAACAGACATTGGGCGTCGTGACGTCTAGCGTCCAAATGATAAAGGCATTAATTTATGAATTTTGAATAGAAAACTGGATGCCTTTCAGCTTTTATTAGATTTTTTTTGTAGAACCTACTGTTTACTAGAGTTATTTGTAAAATTTGGAAAAGGCGCAAAATTTGAAATTGTGGATAGGTTACATACATATATAGAAGTCAGAATACGCAATTTGAGTGGAAAAAATCAGTATTCAAAAAGCAGTATTTACTTTTAAACTAAAGAAACTATAAACCTAAGATTTTCCAACTTCAAAAAAGCTGTAAGTTTGTGTGAAAACTCTAGCTTACATAACCTCAAAGCAGTGAGTTGTCGATAGACCCCAAACCGATACCACGAACCAGAGAAAACATAATATCTGGTCATATATTTTGTTTATTTGAACAAAAATCGATTGACAGTTACATTCTTGGCTCCCTTTGAAAAATCATTCTTGAAATAATAATAATAATAATAAAGAGCCATATATGTCAATACTGTTCTCCTGTCTTGCTGTTTTTTTTTTTGAGAACTTAGGATTTCTTAGGACAGAGGATTTCAGTTTATTACCACCAGAGTTTCGCAAGGCTGCAGCCCTTTTGAAGATATAGATCTTGAACTTACCATTTCTTTATACAAGAGCAAATATTGCTTTTTGATTGCGTACGATTTTTGGACACATACATGTGTGGGTCAATAAAGTTCGAATGGTCTGGAAACGACAAAATATTAGGAGTATTTCTCAAGTTATAAAAAAAGTGGTGGAATCACTTTTACTACAGGGTGACTCAGAGTAGATTTCCCTTTTCAAAAAATTATAACAAAACCATATGTGTAAAGTTAGAATATATTTATTAAATAAATATGAAAGCAGACATATGCGGATTTACTTTTTGAACAGAATATTGTCCATATGCCGCCCATTTTGACCGTATCATGCCTCGATACAGGTACGGAGGTGT
The DNA here is from genome assembly GCA_029963805.1 of Aromia moschata. NCBI lineage: Eukaryota > Metazoa > Arthropoda > Insecta > Coleoptera > Cerambycidae > Aromia > Aromia moschata. Next base: position 1,211,735 of record JAPWTK010000101.1, on the reverse strand, counting down.
AGAAACATACGCTGGCATAGAGCAGGTGGAATGTTTTGGATTTCATCGCGAATGCGTTGTTTCAGCTCTTCAATGTTGGCTGGAGGAGTAAAGTAAACGCGACTTTTAAGGTACCCCCACAAAAAGAAATCCATGGGGGTAAGGTCAGGCGATCGGGGTGGCCAGACAATGTCGCCATGGTGAGAGATGAGACAACCCGGGAATAAGGCACTTACAGTGGTAATGGAGGCATCTGCCGTATGTGCTGTAGCACCATCTTGCTGGAACCAATTTTGGTTCCAGCAAGATGGTGCTGTGGTGCTATGGAAGAGCTGAAACCACGCATTCGCGATGAAATCCAAAACATTCCACCTGCTCTATGCCAGCGTATGTTTCTACACCTCCGTACCTGTATCGAGGCATGCTACGGTCAAGATGGGCGGCATATGGACAATATTCTGTTCAAAAAGTAAATCCGCATATGTCTGCTTTCATATTTATTTAATAAATATATTCTAACTTTACACATGGTTTTGTTATATCTTTTGAAAAGGGAAATCTACTCTGAGTCACCCTGTATTTACAGAGAATTTTGAAGGGAACAGAAAATCGGCTTTAGTGACCCTCATCCTTTTTAATATACTGTCAGATTTACGAGCATCAAATATGTATAGTATTTCCAATCTCAGTTTACAATATATACTTTATACAAAATAAAAACCGAAGCATGTCATCGATGACGCTATTAAATGTGTGCAGTGATATCACCATTCACTTACATTGAGATACAAACTATAATAGAAAAGTTCGCGTTTGATATTCGTTGTTATGCAGTCGGCATCAGGTGCCGTGTTGTATTGCTTGACATTTGCTGACAGTTTGAAATTATCTGAACCTTACATTGGTCTTAATAGTGGTTTATGTCTTTTTTTGAGCTTCAAACTTTTATATTGCATTGAAAAACTGTTAGTTTCAAACATTCAAACCAATCAAAGTGTTACAGTTGCCAGACTTCCATTAGCGAAAACAGCTAAACAGCTAAACAGCTGTTTCCAAGCTTTAGTAGCGTCCTTGATACTCTATTTTGACAAAGAACGAGAAAATAATGGTCTATTGCTACCCTTAACCTACTAATTTTCCTGCTCTTTTCTGTACTTGCATAGTTATGCACCAACCAATGTCTTAAAATATACATATTTTTAAACTTGAAAAAATAAATTATTTAACGATAAACAAACGCAACGAATCTGTTAAAATTATTTCTAAATATTGAATAATTTTATAACAATTTGGCATCAGTGCGCTCTAACTGAAACACGTGTTTGACGACGTGCATCGGTTTTTGTTTTGTATGAAGTATCAATTCAGCGTCTGTACCAGGGATGTCGGTTATTGTGTTTCTCTGTAGTGGCTCACTATAGCGCCTTCATTATCGATACACTTTATTCTTTATTCATATCGACAGTGGCGGATTTACCAGCAGGCGGAGTAGGCTGGAGTCTAGGGAGCGGTAAATTTGGCCCAAAAATTTTTGTCTTACAGAAATAAAAAAAAACAATATTATATACACAGAGAAAACGAGTCTCGAAAAGGGTATCCCCCCATAAGTATGGTGAAATGCCCCTTTTTTTTTTATTTTCTTCGCATGATGAAAGTGTTTCTTAGGGCTAATTATGAAAGGTAGACCGAATTTTAGGTCCAAAAAAATTTTCCTCTCAGCTAGGTATGGAAAAAACCCTGATTTTTACATTTTATTTTTTTTTCTCGGTTTTTAACTATCGAAAAAATCTGAAAAAATCTGAAAAAAATCCATGAGTACAGACAATATGATTAATTTTATGGAAAAATTTTTTCAAGCTCATTCAAGGTCATTATGACCTCTAAAACAATTATTCAAACTTTATAAATCCCATATCTTTTAACCAAAAAAAGCTTCAGGCTCAGATTTTTAATATGTTATATTTTTTACTGTTTTTTACTACCTCAAATTTTTTTCAGATTTTTTTTGAGTGGAGGGCCATGCCCAAAAGTGCGAAAAATCAATTTTTTGTCCGTGAAACGACTTAAAACGGCTTAAAATCATCATTTTATAGTGTCCTGATTTTTTTTCTTGCACTAAAAGGACTCAAATGACTTAACTCAAACAATTAAAAAATATAAAAACTACTAGTTTCGATAAGTGGCATTTTTTTTCTTACTATTTTTAGTGAACATATTTTTCAATTGTTTGAAGTCATTTGAGTCCTTTTTAGTGCAAGAAAAAAAATCAGGACACTATAAAATGATTATTTGAAGCCGTTTTAAGTCGTTTCACGGAAAAAAAAATTGATTTTTCCCACTTTTGGGCATGACCCACCACTCAAAATAATCTGAAAAAATTTGATGTAGTAAAAAACAGTAAAAAATATAACATATTAAAAATCTGAGTCTGAAGCTTTTTTTTGGTTAAAAGATATGGGATTTATAAAGTTTGAATAATTTTTTTAGAGGTCATAATGACCTTGAATGAGCTTGAAAAATATAAATAATAAATAATAACATAAATAATGTTGAAATAAGTAAAATTCTGATTTTTGTTAATCTTGTTATTACTAAAGTGGTTAAGACATATTTTTTATTTTTGCCTTAATTTTTAGTAAAAGTGAGTAAAAGTGATTTTATGTTCACAAAATTTGATATTTTTCAGCCGTTTCCGGGAAAAACTCACTTCCCCTGATAAATTGATCACCCTGTATTTAATAATTAAATAATAGTATGAATTTCAAATACGTATGGTTTAGGAGAATGAAGTTGAATATTACCACACCAACGAAGTTAGTTGACATTTTGCTTTTTAAAAGTGTGCATGGTTTTTGTCCACAATTCTTGTAATAAAAAACGGAAAGCTGCAATGAAAGTGAGTTTGAAAACGCGCCTGACGAAATTTACAATGTAGCAGCTGCTGCTATTGCATAATTACTATCTGAAAAATGAAAGTGTGGATACGAAAAGGTTTTTAATTTTTCCTTGAAGTGGAAGGAAATAAAGAAATGCAAAACTATTGTAAAGGAAGTAATTTCGGCTTATTTAGCGCAAACATCGAAAATTGTTAAGTCCTCAACCCTGTGGAGCTGAAAAGTACCATTTCAGTGAAAGGTAATGTATACATATATTATAAAAAAAAATGTTCTATTGTTTTGCTATTCCATATAGGTAGGTTGCCGAAAAAAATAGTGTACGCAACATACCATTGTTTCTTTTTCTTTTTCGACTAATTGACTTCCAACATTCAGTACACAAGACTGGCTAGTCTTGTCTACTTGTCCAAAAAATAGTAATTTACGTAATAAGTCCGAAAAATACTGATTTTTTTGAATCACATTAATTGCTAACATACATATACATTACATTTAAAATATTGTAAGGCCTATATTGCCTTGAAAAATAAGTTACGGCGCTCCTATGGATGCACGTGCTCGAGGTCGGTGTAGCTGTATTTACAAAGGACGTGCCGCGCTCTTGTTTTTCAATATCGTTTTGAACTGATATTGGAAATACTATACGATAGGGTATGGAGTCAGTGTATACAGGAACACAAGCCTTCAAAATCTTGCGAACTCCAGTTTGGGTCGACAAATAGAATGCACTCTGACGAGCGCACGTGTCCGGACCGAAGGACAGGGCACGGACACTCGGTACGCTTTGAAATCGCCGTGTTCCGATGGCATATTAGCTATGCATAGACAAGAGAGGTCGCGACTGAATTTAGTCTATTCAACGAATCAGATAAGTGAATAACTGGGACGACCGGGGTCACCTCCCGAGTGCAAATCGATGCAGCTACACCGACCAGGTTTGCAAGGTCACGGTCGCCAACGGCATGAGCAACGTGTGCCGCACAATGTCGTCGTTATCGTTTAGACTTTGCGCTATTTTGTAACACGGTAACGATCGAATCGTCTATTAATAATTGTTTTGCCCCCATTTGCGAACATCGGACTCGATTAGTATTCAATTTGGAAATAAATGACAAAAGCGGCCTTTTTCTCACAAATCCTTTATTTCTGACTTGCTAAAATTGACGTATAAAAACAAAAGATAGTTTTTTCTGACTTCCTTATTAGATATTATCAAAAGTTTTTAATATTTCAACCTACTATGACTTTCAACATGTCTGTTTGTCCATTGTCTTAAGTGAATGTTGTGTAAATATTAATTGTTTTTAAAAATAAGAAAATCTAATTAGTAATACCACGAATACCAAATAAGAAGTGGAGTAATCTATCTGAGATAAATCAAGATAAGTAAAAGAATTTTGGAAGGTGAATTAATAGAAAATTACAAAAAAATCGATATATCTACCAGATGAATTTTGATACATCAAAAATCAAAATCAAAGTAATAATGTAAGTAAAACAAATATATTTTTTCTTGATTCTAATAACTAAGTAAAAATAAAATAGGTCTTCTCATTAAAGAAATAAATAATAAATTTTCCTCCTAATAAACAAAATAAAATGTAAAAAATAAAAAAATAAACTCGAAACCATCCATAAACACCACATGCAATTTTTCCCAAATAACAGATAGATTACATGCACTAATTTCATATATGACTTTGTAGCCTATTGTAACTTTTGTTGCCTGAAGATGGTCATTTAGTGACCGAAACCGGTAGCAAGTCAGAAATAAAGGATTTGTGAGAAAAAGGCCCCTTTTGTCATTTATTTCCAAATTGAAAAATGAACTCACATTTTGCCATACTACAAAGAATCGATTAGTATTATTTTTTTATACATGAGAGTAAAAAGTAAGGAAAAGTGTGTATATTTCTTGAAATATTTATTATTTTAAAAAATGTTTTCGAGCGTATTTTTTTCATAAACTGGCCATTTTCGATTTTCCTTGTAAACAAGTTTGTTGCTATGGTAATCGTCCTTACTTTTTTTAATGGCATAGTATAATTTTCTTTGTATTGTTAGAAAGAGCATCTCCTCCTGAATACGAGATCATAAAAAGGTTTCATAAGGAAAAATTTCAGAAAAAAATAACTCCCAAAAATCACCCCTTTCGGTTCGACATTTGGAGGTGTCAACTAGAGACACCGTTCGTTGTCATTTATCTGCATCTTGTCAGCTTTGTAAATAGTTAAAGATAGGAAAGCCCAAAAGTTTTGTAGTTGAATAATTCTAATTATTCTTATGGCAGCATTAGAATATGGCAAAAATCAGAAAACTGAAATTTTAATAATGGTGGGCTATGGTGACAGAAAACATATTTATCAAGAAGTCTACATCCTGTTTCATGAACCAAGAAGACTCGAATATAAGGAGACCGAACTCCGAGGTTTCACACGAGCAGCAGCGGGTCGAATTTTGAAAGCCGCCAGTTAGCGCTGCTAGCGTGTCTATGCCGGTATGCTCCTGCGCCGGTTTGCGTGTATTTAGTGTATTAGTTATATCCAAGAAGACTAGAATATATCTAGTCTTCTTTGTCACATACACATACACTCAACATCCACATATCCGAACTCCAAATTTCCGAACTCACGATATTTCCGAACTTTTTCTCATGATATTTCCGAACTTATACTTCCACACAACCGAACTTGTCGCTGATTGGTTGACGACAAAAAACCGCGAAATTTGAAATGAGAAAAAAAATGTAGACAATAATGCGATTGTTATCAAACATTTCGATTGTCACAGAATTCAGCAAAGAGGAAATCGCCCTCCCTCAGAAGCACACCTGAGACAGGTTCTACAAGAGTTCTTCTTTGTACAAACCAGTGGAAAACACTTATTTCAAATGGCGTATCATAAGTACCGGTGCACTTTTTTGTGTCAATCCGTCCACTCAATTTTCGTCTTTTTTCAACTTCCGACAAGTAAATTTCTTTTTTCCCAAGAATTTCTGCCACTGACGATTTACAAATATCTCGAAATACAAAAATTGTATGCGTGATTAATCAGATCCAGCATTTGCTCGTAGCAGGCTCTTTTCTCTGCAAATAAACAGTATAATAATGTTTGTTTTGTATCACGGTTTTCTTAAAAATACATATTTTCTCATCATTTTTCATTTCAGTTTTAAATTATTATAGGTTACGTCAACAAAATGTTCAATAAAACAAACCTTTACTTTGAATTACAAAATAATTACCTGCATCACTCTCTCCTTTGCACCTGATATTTTTTTTGTTTAAAAAAAACGTTCTTTTATTAACTTGTACACATGTATGTGTATGTATTACATTTGCATAAAAACCTCGAAAAACAAAGAAAAATACTAGAATGAGCCAGAAAAACCCTTTGCGCATGCGCCAGCAGTTCGGTTATCCCGAGGTGACGAGAGTTCGGAAATGTGGAAGTTTGCGGAACGGAAAAGTTCGGATATGTGGCTGTGGATTGTTGAGTGTATTAGTTATATCCAAGAAGACTAGAATATATCTAGTCTTCTTTGTCACATACACATACCTTTAACGGCGCAGTACCCTACCGCGCCCAGCTTAAGCACGTTCGAAGCGCTAACTGGCGGCTTTCAGATTTCGACCCGTCAGCAACAAAGGAATTCGGTCTCTTTATATTCTAGTCTTCTTGTCATGAACTAAATATAACCAAATCGGCCACAAATTAATGAAGGGTTACGTTTCAAAATTATTAAACAAATTCTGCAAACTGGTAGTGCTAAAGATAAAGCACGAATGGGAAGATAACAAACAACTGTAGCCGGGAACAACGCATTAGATTGTCAGAACAACGCATTAGATTATTAGATCAACGCAACGCATTAGCAACACAGCCCTGTTATTATTGCAACAATATCCACATTTATCTAGAAGTGAAGTTGGTAGACTACATTATGTGTTATAAAAGTCGGTGATAAATTTACTTAAAAAAATAAAAGTTCCACCCATATAAAGTACAACAGGTACAATAACTAAAAAACGGTAATTTTAAAGTTATTGTACAAGCAACAAGTTAAGCTGTTGAAAAGAGGCGCATCGAATTTTGCTATACTATCATAGATACCTAAACTTAACGAATATCCGAACTTTGGCAAAAAAAATCCATTCTCAAATGAAGTTTTTAGTAAGTTTTCTATCACCCTAGCCTACCATCATTAAAATTTCAGTTCCCTGCCTGTTGCTTAATGCTGCCATAATCTTTAACTAGAGGTTAAAATAAAAAGTCATCAAAGTTGGCTATGAACGAGAGAGAAAGAAATAGCAGTCATGTCGAAGCTTTTCGGTTATGTAAAACTTTTGACAAGTAATGACTGTCACGATTGTAAAATAAATAAGGGTTGTCATATACCACAATAGCTTTGACAATTAAATAAGGGTATACATTTAAGATTAGAAATACGTCTAATTTTCCTAGGCCAACTTTGATGACGTTTTTTTGGATGGCTCGATATTTACAAAGCTAACAAAATGCAGATAACTGACAACAAACTATGTCTCTACTGGACAGCTACAAATGTTATCAACTTATTTCCATGGGCGACTTGATAAGAACTGGAATAACGAAGTCGTACCGATTTTTTGAAAAGTTTTTTTTTTCTGAGACTTGTTCTTATGAAACCCTAAAATAATTTTGTGGTCCCATATCTAGGGAGAGATGTTCTTTCCAAAAATACAAAGAAAATCATACCATGTCTTTCAAAAAAATAACGTCGGATCCATATAACAAACTTGTTTACGTTAAGAAAAATCGACAGCCGCAAATTAATGGCAAAAAATTTACTCGAAAACTTTTACTAAAAGATTTTTTTAGTGTTGGAAATATTTCTGGGCGCATATTAATGGGAGCTGTCTCTTAAAATATTAACGCTGAAGCGACATGCAAAATGCGAGCGACCTCGACATGGTCACGTGCTCGTGGAACGACCTAGCTGTTTAAGCAGTCTGTTTATGTTTGGGTTACATGTGTAGTCATCCACAATTTCGTGACAATGATGGCTCAAGGGGTCCAAGGCCACCGTCGGATGCCCGAGATTTGCTGATTTGCTGAAATGGCAAAACGACATCCGAGCAGGGCGCTTATAATTCGAGCACTTTGAATAAAAAACTTCCCAGTACGCCGTTTAGTGAAAATTTGCCTGCGTATTTTATGAACTGATGTTGAATGTAAAATAAACATTTGGTATTTACTGGTCGTTGTAATAGGATGAGCAGATTTGTTATTTTATTAATTTACACTAACATATATACAGGGTGATTATTTGACATTAAAGTTTTGTTAAAGTAGTTGAATTATTGTTTACAATTGTGAAAATTACAAGGAAATGTCTTTTTACCGAGATACACACTTATATTTTACAGACAGGTTTTCAACAATAGAGGCACCGTTCGGGTCCACTTATGCAGTTCCTAACAAATTAAATTAAACATTGACTTGTTTTCGGATTTTGCGTGAAAACGTGGCTGAAAATTAATTTATGCCTTACGTTATGTAAGCACTATATTAAACAATTGACAAGAAATTGTCAGGTCAACAAGGCATTGCATATCTGACTTCTTAAGAGCTAGATTGGCTGGTAGAGGCGGTTTCTCTTATAAATGTCCCATAGAACGAAGTTGAGGATTGACAATGAGAAGTCTATTGCGAACAGTCCTCTTCTTTGCCTCGGAACTTTTTGGTATCTACAGTTCGGCAACATTTGTATTTGTTGCAATGTAACCCTGAGAGTTTTGATTGGCAACTACCCCAGAGCTTACAGCATGTAGCTCCAGCCAGCTCAGGGGAGTCGTGAGCACGTGATTTTTTTTTATATTTAACAACTGTAACCTGAAAAATGGTTGGGCGCCAGCTAAAGGACAGGCAATACGCTAGAGTAAAATAAGATCTATATTACAATAAAACAATTGCAAAAATTTTTTACAAGTGATTACTAGCTCAACTTAAATGGTACAATAACGGATTAGAAACTCTTCTGGCCAATGTTAGAAGTGGAAAATTGTTACTCCACCGTAGCCTGGAGTCGGGACGTTGCACACAGTCAGTAGAAGGTCCTGAGTAGATTGACAGCAGTGCACTGGTCGGGCTACACGAGCCTGGAGGTCAGGTACCTTCGGAGTTGGTGTGTGTCCACAGTTATCTCCATAACAGCTACTCCGTGTAGGGCTTCTTAGATTTCCAGTGGCTCAGAGATGGTCATGAAAAAGTTGAGATATAACTAGTAATTGAGCTAGATTTGGTACGTTGGTTACAATAAAATTCTTAAAGAAACTACAAATTCTTTGCAAACTGTACAAAAAAATGATACTAAAATTTAGCCTAAAAGTGGGCTATAGATATCTACAAGGTAACAATAAATCTAAATATAAATTAACCAATAAAAAGTTATGCACCGAGACACTCGGTATATTCCGTCCTGGTCTTACGTTTCTAAATGTTACTTAAATGAGTGACAAAAAAAATATTTTTTCAATAATACATCTCAAGTTACGTGAGTTAAGGTCGAATCTCGAACCCGCAAATTATACCCCTGTCCAGGACAGCAGTATACTTTCAGGCAGCCATTGTAATTCAAGATAAGAAAAAAAAATTTCTGCAGAGAGAGCCCGTGACAGTAGTACCCAATCTAGCTGTGGAATTCAAAAAAAATCACGAAAAAATTACAAAAAAAACCCATAAGATAACCTGTTACTGGAATGAGATATTTCTCGCTATAGATAGCAAATTCTTTAAAAGAAGTTCAGGCAAGGCTTAGTCTTCCTTTATCAAATTTAACAAATGTATGGCATACAGCCAAAATAAAAAGAGTAAAAGCCTTACCTGACTTCCAGAACTAGTGATCACGTGGACGCCCTCAAATTTTCCTGACTCGGAAACCACAAAATGGCCATGGCAGTCCCGTTGTCTTTATTGGCTATCTATAGTTTATCTCCCTCGTTCCACAGGTGGATATTTTAGGCTTCGTTAAAAATCGTATCCAAAAAATTACAAACCCCAAAATATCTGTTCATAGAGCATAAAACCAAGAGGTCGGATAATCCCAACTCTCCCCTAAGCTACGACATCTCGTGCTCAAAAAAACATAACTTCCTAACGAAATCAGAAAAATACTAATATGCACAGCCACTTTGAGATTCCACTACGGTTCGCTCAACAGAAATATATCAATCCTAAAGGGATTAACAAATAAAACAAGATTTAATAATTACTCAAGAATTTATCTATCTGAATCAAACAGCTTACCTGTAGGCTCGAGACCTCAACCGAAACTCTCTTATCCCCTCTGCGGAAACGGTATTTTAAAGTCATCGCGATTGCGCAAAGAAGAGAATCAAGGATACGAGTAGAAGGTAAATCAGAGATAGATATATAAGCCTAGAAGCACTACCTAATGTAAGTGAGATAACGGATTCAAATAGCGGCTTACCTTTTTTTCTCTTTTAAGGTTTGATACATACCTGGTGTGAGAGGATGTAACGAAATTAATGAAAATTTCGTTACATTGTATAAACTAGGGATGTTACGGAGGTGGCTTTATCGGAACCGAAGTCGGAGTCGGAGTTTTTAAATTTGGTTTATCGGAGTCGGAACCGGAATCGGAGTCGGAGTCGGAGGTGGTGGCAGAAGACAAATATGTTAAGAGAAGGCCTAAATAAAATAGTACAAACATTCAGTCAGTCTCATTTATTTCAATTAAAAAACAATAAACCTACATAAGGCGTCGAAAATAAAAACAATCATGTTTTAATAATACTTTAAATGCCAATTAAATAAAATGATTTGACTCCAAAAGTAACAAATTATATTTAATAAACTAAAGCTTCGCTGCTTTCTTTGTCTCCACCCAATCTAGTTCTTAACGGGTCATAGATTAGGCCAGCAAAAACTAAAAAGTTTTTTGCTTGCTACTGAACCTGGTGGACACTACAAATATTGGCGAGCAATCGATATAAGGGATTGAAATTTTGGATTTCCATTCACTTTCCACCACAATAAGGGATCGTCACTGATAGAAATACGTTTTTCTTTATTGTACTCGTTAAGTAAAGCTTTCAACATAAGAAATTTGTCCAAAACTGTATGTTCATCGAATATGGTATTATTATCATCATCATCACTACTCAACAATATATTTGATAAAATTGTTTGGACATTTGTTTGCCCCCTTCCATCAACATATTATTTTTTTTTGAATTAGGTTTCCTGCATGTCTTCCGTCGAATGCATGGCATTTTAAAATAACGTTTAGCCTTTTAAAATCTTCAGTTACGCTGTGCGCTGTTAAACTTAATAACGATACATTCGAACTTGGTTCGCTCCAAATGTCTGTTGTGAATGAGATTTTCTCAAATTGTTTCAGCAAATCATTTATTTTTTTTGCTAATTTTGCATATAACTCACCACAAATATAGTAAGTAAAAAACTGCCTTTCCCTTAACACCTTAACTGATAATTCGGCGCGATGAACTGTACAAGCCGTCGAAATCCAATACCTTCAACGAAATTGAAGGGAAGATCTTGCAAAGCAATCATTTCAGAAATCAGTCTGTCTAGTTCCATTGACTTAACATTAGAAGTACACCATTTTTGATTCTTTATCAAAGTTTCTGTGAGAGTAATTTGTTTTTTGACCTCTTGCAAAGGCATTGTAGTTGAACACTGTGCAGTATTTTTTCTTTTCAGTTTCTAATCTGATTAATTCTTCGTATTCAGTAGCATGCACAGACTTTAAATGGCCTTTTAACGAAGTAGTCGTACCTCCTTTTCGTGAATATGACTATCACACACCAACACTTATGAAATCTCACATCCTAGTGGACAATGTTGCTTAAACGCCGATCTCACACTACAAGATATTCACAATCTTGTCGGTATACATATGTTATCCACACGCCGGTATTCTGCTATACATCGGTGTGGATTTCTGCTTGCGTAACTGGGTAATAGTCTCTTAGAGCATATCCCTGCGACAAATGGTTTTCAAGAATACGACTGGCCAAATTAATCGCAACCGAGAATGTAGATGCACTACATTTTCGGTACACTGCAGGTAGTCCATGGCAGCCAGGCCATTGTAAAGCAACATGATGATGATCAACTTACTAATCGAAAAAATTTTTGTTAGGATATCCACGGCAAAGAAATCGCAAACCTGACTGAATATCACATATTCACATGCAAGATAACCCGTTTATAACGACAAGACTTTCAGGGTCAAACAGCCAAAAATCGTAACAACAAAACTGTATTTTGTTTTTATTAAATTTACTTTAGAAATTTCTACTAGTTGTGTCTGGTATTTTCAATACGCCTACAATACTTGCGTAAGATGCAAGATCTGTGAATTTTTTAAATAACAAATATTTCAAGAAATACAAGCACCTTCCTCCTCCTTACTTTTTACTCTCACGGTATATAATGGTGACAATGAGTAATAAAAAAGTTTTCTACAAAGGATAATACTGGCCAGTGATTGGACAAATCTTAGATGTCCTCTCTTTTTGAATATTACAGTCATCCTTGACTAGCGTAATATATGTTGTCCACAGATGATTATTTGTTGCTTGGCCCGAATAGTCGATTTAAATTATTACTCTTTGAAATTGATAATGATAAGATAACAACTGGTGGATCATATTAGGGTTGGAGCATACGTAGGGTTGCCAACTTTTAAATCTAGGATTAATAAAGGACAACCTATCGTCACTAGCGCATTCATCGCGCATCAAATACTTAAGAGGTTAGGGGTAGTCAGAGGCGTGAAAAAGACATTTTTTAAATATTTTTGAATCAGTGTAGACATTTCAATTTTAAATATTGTACCAACTAGTCGCACTATAAAGTCAACTCCATAAAAATTTCAAAACAAAATATTAATTCCGAACCAAGTTGCTACATTGTTGAACGCTGTTTTACAAATAGCGCCGTGCGATGACCATCAGTACTTCTTAGTGGTGTATCTAACTTTAATACAACAAAAAACAAATGTTAGTTTAATACTTTACCTAGTGCTTAATCGGAACTTTTTTGTTTTTTTTTTTATAAACAGCGGTCTCTAAAAGTGTACTTACCAATTGCAAGGAAAAAAAGTGCTTGTTTATTGTATATAAAACAAAAATTGATCCAAAAATAAATTCCTTCGATTAAGCAGTAGTTTCATATTCATAGAATATGTTGTATAAATTTTGTTTTTAAAATATAGTGAGTGGTCACCGTCTTTGAAAATGCACATTTTTGAAAAATTGAAAATACACTTTTTTGAGAAAAACACATTCAATATTTCACGCTTAATTAATATACTTGTTAGCGGTGACCCCTATTTACCCTACTACCTCCGGCTCCGGCGCGATGAGCGGTGACCCCCCTTGACCCTACTAGCTCCGCTCCAGCAACCGAACATAAACAATAAACAAGACTTGAGTGGCTCCGGCGCGATGCTGAGTCAGGACGGACGAGACGAAGGGAGCGGGGAAGCGACACCAGTCATCATCAGTTAGTTAAGGGCGTGAGCTCGCACTGCATTAAAGCGATGTGCCTTAGCCGACAATAAATTGTTTGAAGCAAATTTAGTTTTTCTTCATTGGGGAGGAAACCTCCCCATTCAAGTTATCATCAGAAGTGGGATAGATAGACCTTTTTAGTGCCTTTGTGCAGTGCCAATTAAGACTAAAAAAACTCAACAACAGATCTTTCTTTGTTCGTGATGGCGGAGCGTGAAAATTCTCGTTGTGACAGCGAGGCGTTCGAGGACAATGAGGAAATTGACATCGGGGGTGTGTTATCACCGAGTCCAAAACGTGTCAAAGTGCAGTGACAGGAATCCTTACTTACCCTGCCAGCAACCCAACAAAAACAACTTGCTGAATTGACTCAGCAATCCAAGATGGCAATTAGCCACTCGCCAACGCCCAGCACTTCGAGTTCGGAAACAGAGGAACCAAGTGCATAGTCGCCGACGTACAGGAGCATCCACACCGTGTGATAGCTGACACAGCAGGTATCTTCATATCATCGGTCTTCCCAAACTTTCTTAGCGAGCATAACATGTAATTAGGTAATTACAATACATCGAGTCTGGCCTCATGAAAACGGATAAGTGGAGACGTTGCAATTTTTGGGAGACGCATTGGCGACGGACAATTTTGGCGATCCAGACAAGGCCGTATCGGAAGCGTGATCTCGAATAGTGAATAGTGCGATGACCCGGTCTCACCACTTTAACGCGACGCGTTATCGCCCTTGTTTATTTACTGTAGGCGACCTCGTTGCAGTCGAAGACTCTCAGCTTGCGGGCGGCGGTAAATTAAAGGTAAAATTTAAAGGACCCTACATCGTTCGGAATGTGCTGCCGAATGAAAGATACGCACTTCAAAAGCAACCCGGAAGACGAACTACAGTAGCTGCTCATGAGCAACTGCGACGTTGGCCTTCCACCCATTGATAAACGGATGCAACAAAGAAAAATAAACGGGTATGTAAATAATTCTGAATTTGTTGAATTGATTTTTTGAGATCATTGCAAATAATTAACACAAAATAGTAAAAAGAAGATATTCTGAATTTGTTGAATTGATTTTTTGAGATCATTGCAACTAATTAAAACAAAATAGTAAAAAGGCAATAAGTAAATTAAATAATGCTGAATTTCCGCTGTACCCTCTCACTGCGACGATAAAAAGTTAAGTGCATGGTAAGGCATGTACCTCTGAACTTTGCGAGTTAAGTGCATGGTAAGGCATGTACCTCTGAACTTTGCGAGTTAAGTGCATGGCAAGGCATGTACCTCTGAACTTTGCGACGAAAAAGTTAAGTGCATGGTAAGGCATGTACCTCTGAACTTTGCGACGAAAACTAGTGAGAAATATAGTGGCAATCCCGTATGATTAAAAATGATGGCAGTACCATCCAGCAGCAAATTTAAACTGATAATGAAATGATACAGATTAGCAGAAAATTTAAAAACTGAAATGACAGATTAATATGGCAGTACCACGTGCTTAGACAAATCTGTTTGTCTAACAATTTGTTGTGACGGAAATGCTGTTCTCTTTCTTTGTGATTCCAGGTAGATAGTCACATTCGGTGCGAGGACGCTCCGATCACAGGACGGCCGTGTTAGCGGTGACCCCTATTTACCCTACTACCTCCGGCTCCGGCGCGATGAGCGGTGACCCCCCCTTGACCCTACTAGCTCCGCTCCAGCAACCGAACATAAACAATAAACAAGACTTGAGTGGCTCCGGCGCGATGCTGAGTCAGGACGGACGAGACGAAGGGAGCGGGGAAGCGCGCGACACCAGTCATCATCAGTTAGTTAAGGGCGTGAGCTCGCACTGCATTAAAGCGATGTGCCTTAGCCGACAATAAATTGTTTGAAGCAAATTTAGTTTTTTCTTCATTGGGGAGGAAAGGAAACCTCCCCATTCAAGTTATCATACTTATACAAGTGTAATTTATTAAATTACATGGCTTCTAAAATGTCAATTTAAATTTTGATTCAGTATGTATGTAGATAAAAGCCGGTCAGCTGCCTGTTAGTTGTTAGTGGTAAGAGGATCCTCGGGTTATTATAGGTTATCTCGTAAACTATTTATTCGATCAACTTGAAATGTTGACAGAATATTTTCAAAATTTGAAAGTGAAGAAAACACAAAATTCGGTTTTTGAAAAATCTGACCTAACCCGTTAATTTAAATTGCTAACTAAAATTAAGTATTTTGTGCATACATTTATGAAAAACTAAGACATGAAATATCAAAAAAGGTGAAAAATATACTCACGCACTGCGTTTCAGACTACGGGCTTGCAATTATCACTGAAACTTAACATGTTTATTTACTTATATCAATTTTTGTACAAACATATATTCCCAGACTCAAATAGATATTGGGTTGGGGTTTCACCGATAGATTTTATCCTTTGCCAACAGTTTGGAAATAAGAAAATAAATAAAATAATAAATTTAGGCAGCAATGGGATTTTTTAAAAAATATTAGTTCATTTGAAATTATATATGGGACATTCCATGTCAATCGGGACAGTGGTCTGCCCAAATATAAGCGCGGCGGAAAAAACTGGCCGTTTTCGAGTTTTTTTTTTAATTCAATATGGCGAGTATAAAATGACGCCTACACAAGAAATAGCTCAATCTTCGACATGGCGACCTCCGACTAAGAAGTATTTTCCTTGCAAATATTATATGAGATTTACTTTTTATGATCCGCTGAACCCAAATTTCGTGGTCTCAAAGTCTGAAAATGGTCGGAAAATGAGTAACGGCTTTTTGTGACCATTTTTGTCAATTTTTCAACTCTTGTAAAAGTTTTTTTTTTTTGATTAAATTAACTAACCTAATTTTTTTGTAAGGTTATTTGAAGTCCAGAATTTAAAAAATCATAATGTCATGAGATAGGGCCAATATTTGATCATTTTTTGACCATAAATTTCAGTTAAAGATTTTTTGTCTCAGACTACGTATTTTTATATTTATCCACATGAAAAATTCGATTTTTTGGTTCTTAAAATTAAAAAATCAAAGAGTGAACAGATACGGCCAATTTTTGAGCATAATTTTCAGTCTAAAAGAATTTGTTGTTTCAGAGAAACTATTTTTATATTTATCGACATAGTGATTTCGACATTTTGTTTCTTTCACGGGATTAATTTGCTTTTATAAAACTTCTAACTTAGTTCCAAACCTAACAAAATTAAACCTAACATAACGCGACTCTGAAACATATAATTCGCATAAAATTCACTTGCATTTACTGATTAGTTTTGGTTTATTTTTGTATAAAATTTATTTGTAGCCATTACTAAAATAATTTTTTTCTAACTTTGGGAACAAAGGGATTTTTTTTTGTGTTTTATTAATTCGAATCAGAAATCCCAGGTGTTAATACTGTTTTTTTTTGTTTAGATTCTGTATGATATTTTATATACATACTCATATTTTAAACGAAATAAATCCAGTTTATATTTGGTCATATAAGTATGTAAAATGAATTATTTCCAGAAATTATTTTACTTAACAATGCAGACTTACATATACAGAGTCAGTTTTAGTGCGTATTTGGTCTATAGAATCGCTGCTTTCTAAAAAAAGCTGAAATGGATTATGTATCAATTACTACGACTAAAAATTTCCACTTGCGTAATTAAATTGAAAAACATCATTAGTAATGTTATTTTTCGACATGTTTAAAAGAAAATATGCTTTAGTAGCACTCAAGAAGTAAAAATTTTTTCCGTTCATCCTTAATAAAAATAAATTAGGAAATTAACGAGTCCGTAGCTTGGTTAGTGACGTGAGCAAAGTGGAAGTCACCGAGTCACGGTCGTTGCATAGGCCATTTTTAAGCATGTCCAACCAGCGTTGCCAACTCAAAATGTGTCAAGGTAGGAGATTAGATTTTAAAAATTGGTAGTTTCCAACAAATCCTACTATGAAAAGTTGGTAGATCTAATACCTTTATTTTTAGTTAATTTTAAGTATTTAAGTATTTTAGAGATCCTCGAAGAAAAATCTGGTATTCTGAATTTATTTTTCGATTGCATAAGACATATTTTAACTATTTTCATAAAGGAACTAATGATAAAGCAAAATTACAGGTCGTCAGTGTATTCAAAATAAGAATAGAAATGTCAAAAATTGAAGAACGAATCATAGGTCCATCATCATAATATAATATAATAATTCCTGATTATAAACTGATAAAATTAAATAAAACCAATCTTAAAATAGAAGAATGGATCTCATTAGATGTTTAAAAGTACATATTAAATAAGTTCGAACCCAGAACCGTAGCGTAAAAAAAAGAACTGTACCATTATAACGTTATAGCGGACCAGAGTTGATAAAGAATCGTGGATATTATACGA
This sequence comes from Aromia moschata, assembly GCA_029963805.1. Taxonomy (NCBI): domain Eukaryota; kingdom Metazoa; phylum Arthropoda; class Insecta; order Coleoptera; family Cerambycidae; genus Aromia; species Aromia moschata. The sequence continues at coordinate 1,193,934 of JAPWTK010000101.1, read as the reverse complement.
ATTGAGCTTGTATTTAAGTGAGCTTGTATATTGAATTTAAATATTTATATTAATATTAACTCAAGGTTTGGTATGACCTATCAAAGACGTATTTTTCGATGTTTAACTTTTATTTTAAAGAAATGTTACTATTACTACTAATTATAAGAAATAAGAATTAGGATGAATAAATTAGAGACAAAAACAATTAAAATAATAAATTCAAATATTCGTACAATGAAATTGCTAAATATGGAGGAAGAACAGACTTCGGGCGTAAATGTTTTCAGAGTGAATGCATTGCAGCGAAAATATGTATTTTCTTTATGACTTGCTGTTATTCACCCTGCGTAGTTTTTATTCTTTCCCCACAGCGCGGAATATTTTTGATCGTAATGCTTCTTTAATTTCTGAGGTGGAGAATTTTCCTCATTTTCACTCATTTTAATAATGTTAAAGACTGTTTTACATATATTAATTTATTGTAGAATAAATTGTAGAATTTATTTTTAAATAAATTATCCAATTTTATTAACTGTTTACACTTTGCAATATTTGTAACTATAATTGGTCAATTTCAACACTGCCACCTCTCAATGACTAAAACCTAAGAGTTATCATAGGATTGTCCCTAAGAGAAACCGTTTAACTCATTATTAGGTTGGTACAATGAAATAAATGTAAAAAGTTACTAAATATCCCTATAATTTATCGCTTACTAGAATTGACAATTGCTAAGATCAAACGCCGCCATGATGTAAAAAGTAAATAAACTATTTTCATATATCATAGATATATAAATATTTTGATAGTTGCACAATAACCTGTAACGCCATCTATTATCCATTACATTCACTAAATACATCAATGGCTAAAAAATAAATAGAAAGGTTGGTGCAATACAAAATATAATCCATTATTATCATTTTTATGGAGATATGATTTAAATTTTCGAAAAATTCAAAAAGTAGGTAGATTTTTGGTGCAAGGCAGTAGATTTGAGCAAGAACTAAAAGTTGGTAGATCTGCTGAAAAGTAGGTAGAGTTGGTAACGCTGTGTCCAACGTAGGTAAGTACTTACGTAGATCGATAAAAATCGCATGAATTTGTATGTACGGTTTCCGCGTAAAAATAGATTCCAGGGCCAAACTGTTGAATAGGGTGCTCGTGCTGTGCGCTAAGGCACATGCCTCACAATTATGGGTGGTTATTTTTAACTTCACGATAAACCAATTGCAGTAATGAGAGTTCACAGCGAAGAGGCAAACGTTTTGGATAGGAATCATGAGAACATATGTAAATTTGGGCTTTTCCAATGATTATAAAACTTTAGGAGTGAAAATAATACATTAAATGCAGCACTGTCGTAAAGTAATGGATACTATTTTGCCAAACATTTATTTGATTCTCTAACGGGGAAACTATTGTCAGTAAGCAATGCAATGAATAAAATTTTATACACTATGTTCATTTCAAAATATATAAAGGGTGGAGAACCGCACAATATGTTATAATTCGCCGAGACACGATGGTTTTTATTCTCGGTAGTAACATCCCAATTAAAATTCCCCAACTTTAAAATCTCAAATGGGACTACCCCACTTGTGATACATCGTTTGAAAGCTCTTTTCGTTGCGAGTACATTGTGTCGTTTCTTTACCTTTTGATTAATGTAAAAAACAAACTGATAGTTTTCTTGCAGCAATGTTTTTTTTTCTTTTAATAATGGAATGCAGAAAAAGTTTCATATAGGTATGTTGTGGCGTTTTTTTAATTGTTATTATTATTATTATTTTAATGCCAAGATCAACAGGTTGTCCAGTGTCCAACTACCTCAATCAGAAAAACTAGAAAATCAAATTGATAAACACAGGGTTGTGGACATAAAAACAACGCAGGTGTAAAAATACGAATGTATGACCCATCTTTGTTTACTGTGAAAAGGCTTTTCTAATAGAACAACTGCAGTCGCAAAGAGTTTTCATAGTGGTTTGTTTATTAGTAAATAGTGGTTGTAAAAATGCCAAAAGTGCGCGAATTAACAGAAGCAGAATGAGGGCAAATTATGATTCTTAATTCAGAGGGGTGGTCCTTAGCTGCTATTGCCAAACATTGATTGTTATGCGAATAGGCATAGCGAAAAGACATTGGTTGTTATGCGAATAGGCCAAAAAGTGGCCGTAAAAGAATTACAACTGCGAGGGACGATCGTATTCTAACAAGAATAGCTCTACAGGAACGGACAAAAAGTTCACAAAATATCGCCTACGAGTTAAGGGAAATGCATAATGTGGATGTATCTGCACAATCAGTGAGGAGACGTCTCAAGGAAGTCGGCTTGCATGCCCGTAGACCCCGTCGCAAACCGTTACTGTTAACAGTAACTCACAAGCAGAAACTATTAAATTGGGCAAAAAAACATGAAAAGTGGGCAGTCGAAGATTGGGCTAAAGTGATATGGTCCGACGAATCCAATATACAGTGTGTGTTAAGCCAACATCGGCCGGTTATGAAAAAGGACAAATACATGTGAAACGACATAAGACGCAACCATCTTTACGCATCGAAGGTAGTGGGAAAATAAGACCGGCTCTTCACCACCTACCTAATCAGTACGAGTCAACACGTCTGAACCTGAACTCTTCTTCCACACAGCTCGGCTCATCGCCCGCCGCGCTGAGCCAAAATGCCTTGCTGTACTAATAAGATTATGCGTAATATTTTGGATACCTAGTATTTTTAGAAAGTGTTGGCCTATTTGGGAACACATGTTAGCAAATTAATCTTGTAATTTACGTTCAGAATTGCCATTATGATATGCTATACGACATTCTGATATACATATGTATTTCTTCGCGTGAATAAACCATTTTAATAAAATTTTTAACAAGAATACTGTTTACTTCAACTACACTTCTCGCTCTGTCTAGCGGCAGGTGGTGAGTGGACCGGTCTTATTTTCCCACTACCGTCGATGCGTATGCGGTATCTGTCGTCTCACTTTGTTTGTCCTTTTTCAAAACTGGCCGATGTTGCCTTTACACAAACTGTACATAGAGGTAACTCAAAATCATCACTAATTTGTGTATGTAGTATCATGGTCTGTCATCAAAAGTTGCGCAGTACAAATGTAAATCCAGAAAACAGCTAGAAGAAAAAATATAGCAAGAGTGGTAACATATTACCCATAATCAGTGTTACAATTTAGTAGCCACTAAATTACGCCACAATGTGTAAGCTGTTATTTTAGCATGTGGTGGTTATACCAAATACCAGTGGCGGTGCGTGATCCTAAGATTGGGGGTGCACCATACATAAAAATAACGATAATCATAAGAATAATAAGAATATCCCTAATATGAGATAAATAATTATCTCATATTAAGGTTATTCTTATTAACTCTATTAATTTGAAAACTTACCTAATTTTCTTTGTAAATGAGCTCAAGTCTGCGATTTTTACATTGTGCAAATTTTTCAATTACTTTGTTGTTAAAATTTTCGATATTTGTAATAAAGTCTTTTTCAATGGAGAGCATAGCCAAAGCCGACAGTCTTTCCTGGCACATGGTGTTGCGCAAAAATGTCTTTATTCGTTTTAAATAGAAATTTTCCCACAAAAACGAATACAGTTAATAATAATGTTTAAAACATACCTGTTTTTTGAAACCGCTTCATTGTGTGCTGCCACTGCTCGTCGATGAGCAGAATCGAGCATTGTCGCAATATTTGCAGTGCCTAGCATGGCTAAATTCAAAACATTATTCATGTGTCCAGCAGAATTTGCATGTTTTTTTTTTTTATTTTCTCGTTTATGTGATTTAAATCCGTTACTCCAGTTTTGGTCCAAGGTGTTTCTCCGCCAAACAAAACACTGCGTTCAATACATCGCATCCACTTAACCACTAATGTTTTTTAAATAAGTCATTATTAAATGTTCTTACAAATTGTTTACTTTTTCCTTTCACGGCTAATTTTAAATTAATTTGTGGAGTGGACCTACCTACCTAGAGTTTTAATTTGCACTTTTTCCTCCAAACTCAAGCTAGAGAATGGAGTTTTTAATAAGTTTTGAATATAATTCATTATTCCAAACTAGATTGTAACCGAGTTTATATTTATAAAACGTGAGCGATAAAACAGCAATCGCAATGTACGAAAACAATTCACAAACCAACCGATCGATAACTCTCGTGCGCTCTTAAACTCCGTACATCATATCTATAGGATTCGCCCACTACGCGTAATAATTGTGGAGGGGCAAGCAGTTACAATACGCGTTCGCTTTTTCGTATTGCACGGAAGCATGATCATGGTGCCTCTTTTTCGTATTGCGCGTGTCGACACCCGCGCCGCGATCGGAAACCAGTGGAGTTGGAGATAGACCTAGCGTCTAGTGGATTCGTAACGCTGCGGCCAAATAATATTCAGATGGTATTAACGCTAGGGATGCGGCAAGGCGATAAATTAAGAATGCATCCATTAATTACTAAATAAAATTGCGCGCGCACCAGCGCACCTTATAGCCCACCGCCACAGCCAAATACTATAATTTAAAATAAAATGTTGTTTTCTTCACACAGTTTTAATGAATATATTTTCTTGAGATAAGAATCTTAGGAAATGTATGGCGTCTAATACATTTGAGCAGGACTGCAGTGTACAGTATGGAACAGCCAAATAAAATTAGTATCTCAATGATTGTTCGTAAAAAATCATGACAGATGGCAATTTTCGATTTTAAAATGATATCCTGCAACGTACAAATTTCATCCTTAAATTCCACCCCTTTCGAGTGACAGCTGCAATGTCCAAATTTTTAAATTTGAAGTAAGAGATTGTGATATCTCATTCCAAATGTGTTTTCATTCTTTAATAAAATATGCTGTGGTTTTAAAGTTAATTGCAAAAATTAACAGTACTCTCACTCTATATGTTTGTCGAAATTCGTTGCAACAAACTTCATAGTTTTCAAAATAACTTACGAACATTCTTCATAGTCGGGCATTGTTAGTTTTTTTGAAAACGCCGTAGCAACTTGATGTGTAATTGTGACAGCATTAAATAGTTTGTCAGTGTTGTACGTGTTGTTTGAGTTTTGCTAACTGCAATTCAGGTACATGGTTTATTTAACAGAAATGTATAAAATAACAATTCTACAGATGGTGAATCTGATGAATCATGAATTGGTTATGGAGATCAAGATCATAGGTCGAAGTTGCTCGACTATTTTACGAATTTCCAGATTTGGCAGCTATATCCTAAGGTACAATTAGTAAAATTGAAAAGCAGTTTCGCGAATGGAGACATTGTTGGATATAATGCTTGAGTTTGAAGACAACGTGCATAATTTGAGTCGACAAGTAGCTTCAGTATTGAATGTTATCCATTTCTCGATTATTCGCGTACTAAACGAAAATAAAATGAATCCCCATAAACAGATAGATACTAACTCAAGAGCACTTGGAAGATGATTTTGATAGAAGAACGTATTTCTGAGAAAAAATGGTACAAAGGTTAGATAACAATGTTATCAACTAGAAAATATATTTTTTTTTATTCATGATGAATCCAGTTTTACATTTCACTTCTTGTTAATCATCAAAACTGTCGCTACTGGTCTAAAGAAAATGCTCACTGGATGAGATAATTATATACGCAAAATCCTGGACAATCTGGACATGTTAATGTTTGAGCAGGGATAATTTGATCCCATGTCACTGGCCCTTTTTGTCGTTGAATGAAATTTGAATGGAGCTGGAATGGAAATTAGAATTATATAATAGCACTGCTCCAAAATAATGTCCTGCCAATTTTGTCAAACTTATATCCAGCTCATAAGCAAATCCACATATTCCAGCTAATTATCACCACCACATTATCAAATCAATGTCCGGACGTGGATGAAGAGGCGAGCTGGAATGGCCAGCACGATCTTCTGATCTTACGCCATTAGATTTATTCTTATTTATTATGTGGAAATATGTGAAAGGTGTGGCATACAAACCTAAACCACGCAACCTAGAAGATCTAAGAACAAGAATTATGCTTGCGATTAGGTCTGTCACGACTCTGTTGTTGATTAGCATTAGAAGATATTTTTATTTATCATCCTAATCGTAAATAAAAATTTCTTTTAATGATAATCAACATATGAGGCGTGATCAACAAAATAATAAGCTTAGCATTATTCTTTTTAAGTTACCTAGATCACGTGGTCTTCTACACTGACATTTATTTGTTTTTTATTTTATTTTGTACATTATCCAGAACGAAACGGTATAAGTTAGGCATATTTTTTTTACTGTTGCCTTTTGCAATAAAGTTTAAAATCATAGCATTATTAAACAGAGAATGAAAATATCTTTCAAATGAGATATCACAAACCCCTATTTTCAGTTTAAAATTTTGGGGGTTGCAAGTGTCACACAAAAGGGGGTTGAATTTAAGGATGATTTTTTTTACGTTGCAAGATGTCATTTCAGAATCTATATTTGATACAATATAATTGACGTGACAGGATTTTTTTATAAATGCACAATAATTTTGGTTATTCCACACTGTATCTTTGATTTTGAAGTAGATCATTCTGCGAATCTTTTTTTATATGACAATTAATTTTCTTATAATATTACCTATGTCATTTCATAGACATTTACACATACACGGTGGAGACTTTAACTGGAATATATTCGCTAGCGGGGTGGTGAATGATTTTTCAAAAAATTCCCGAGATACGTCAACTTTTAAATGTATTTACCTACATTTTGCAAGTAATATGAAAAATATAGCTTCAGGGGTGGCTGAAACCACCCTCGACATGATTTTTTCAAATGCAACCCTATGGCTTGTGACCCCTCGTTGTAAAGCTGGTGGAAAGAGGAATCCAACGCACTGATCAAATTTTAATTTTTAGTATGTTTGTAGGGTTGCATACAATTAACACAATTTAAAAATTAAATTTATTTTCAACGTAACAATTGTTCAAAATGTGCACCATTCACTTGTTGGCAGCATCCCAGTCTGTGGTAGGTTTCGTCCCTTACATTATGCAACATTTGCGGTGTTATTTTTACGATTTCCTCTCTTATCCTTTCCTGCAGATCTGCTATGTTGTTGGGTTTCTGAATGTAAACCCTACTTTTAAGATGTCCCCACAAAAAGAAATCCAGTGGTGTAAGATCTGGAGATCTTGCTGGCCACTCAATATTACCTCGCCTCCCAATCCACCTACCGGGACCTATTCTGTCCAGATACTGACGAACAAAGGCAGCATAGTGTGGTGGGGCCCCATCTTGCTGAAACCATAACCTCTCGTCGGTCAAGTTAGGGTTTAAGGGGTTTGGAAATAAATGACATAGCACTGGCATCAGTTCGTGCTGGAGTAAACGCAAGTATCTTGCTCCATTAAGAGTGTCATCAAAGAAAAATGGTCCTACAATTCTATCTTGTATTATTCCGGCCCACACATTAGTTTTCTGTGGGCGCTGAGTATGAAGTTCCCTCATCCAATGGGAGTTCTCTTCAGCCCAGTAACGACAATTTTGGCGATTTACGTGCCCATTTAATGTAAAAGTAGCCTCGTCAGAGAAAACTATCCACTCTAAAGATAACTGGTTTTGATCAATATAAGTCATCAATAAATCGCAAAATTCCACTCGTCGATCTGGATCATCTTCAAGTAGCTCTTGAACAGCTTGCATTTTATATGGGCGTTTTTTCTCATATTTAAGTATTTTTAAAACTGTTTTGTGATTAAGATTACTATCACGGGCCAGTTGACGGGCTGGAGTGATTAGATTTTCTTCTAGAGCAAGCAACAAATTCAACTTCGTGTCGTCATCAACAACAGCCTGCCTCTTACTCGGTACTTTCCTGACATGACCCATCTTTCGATATTGTGCCTCAATTTTACTAATGGTACCTTGATTGGTAAGGTGGCAAGTCAGGATGCGTTTCTCGAAACAAGCGAACAACTTCGCATTGAGTTCGCGCCCTATCACCATATCCAATCATCATCAAAATTTCGATTTTTAGTGATTCAGTTAAATAAGACATTTTCACCAATTTGAAATAACACTTCGTTTCAAACTCTGAATACAGCATACAAACTAAATTACTCTTTGCGGCCGTGTAAAAACACTAGCAAAAAATAATAAATATCAGTTGTGGCAAAAAATTGCTTGGAATTTTTTGTGGGGACATATGAAAAGTAAGGTTTACATTCCAAAACTAAATAACACACATTTTGAGTACGAAATTGTTGCGTTAAAAATAAATTAAACTATAAAATTACGTTTTAATTGTATGCAACCCTACAAACATACTAAAAATTAAAATTTGATCAGTGCGTTGGATTCCTCTTTCCACCAGCTTTATAATGAGGGGTCACAAGCCATAGGGTTGCATTTGAAAAAATCATGTCGAGGGTGGTTTCAGCCACCCCTGAAGGGCTATATTTTTCACATCACTTGCAAAATGTAGGTAAATACATTTAAAAGTTGACGTGTCTCGGGAATTTTTTGAAAAATTATTCACCACCCGGCTAGCGAATATATTCCAGTTAAAGTCTCCACCGTGTATATACATATATCGTTGAGTATTATGCACATATCTGTTAGAGATTAATATGTATTTATCTGTCGAGATTGTATCCTGCAATATTAAAGTACCTACTTTAAAAATTAAATTTATTCGACGCCTATGGCTAAGATTAGCAGTGCCAAGATCAAGGGCAACAAAACGTAAATAGATGACTTGGCTTCTTTTTAAAATGAACGTTATTTTAATATCGCGATTATTAGACTTATCTGAGTTTGTTGACAAAAACAAGTGTTCTTCTGTAGCACTGATCGATGGAGAAAGTTTTGGAGGTATAAATAAATATCGAAATCATTTTTTTTGTGAAATCATTTTGCGACCGTTGGAATGGAATACACTGGAATGATTTTAATAATGACGATAATGCGTTAATGGAAAGAAAGTAGATCAAATTTCTCGCATTCTCATACTCTATATTTTAACATCAGAGTGCCCACGTTTTTTGTTAGAAATTACTGTTTTAATTCGACATCTTTAGTTAATAAGCAGTGCTGCTCTTAACGCAGTTGGCGACTGAAGATTCACTAATCTTCCTTTGCAATATGTAAACAAAAAAAAAGTGAATTGGTAAGAGTAATAAATGAAACTAATATTGAAATCCAATATTCATTACATTGCATTGATGTTTTATTGTCAATGTCGATGCCATTTAACAATGTGATTGTCAACATGATAATTATTAGCATTATCACTGATTGCCACCATTTAATAGCTATGGGGACGTTCTACGTCAACTAGACACCCTCTGTCTAAATATTGAAGCACCACGTCGAATCGAGACGTAGTCGTTAGGTTAAAATCTTCGTATGCTATATGCTTTCAGGTGCATAGTGGCCTTTTTAGGGAATCCAATATGTCCGGCAGTGTATATCGCTGTTGAAAAATCACTTTGAATTTTCGAAACATCAGCAAAACAAGGCGTTAATTTGTCTAGAAACAGTCAAAAACGCCTAATAAATACCTAATATTGAACATAGAAACTCTGAACCTAAGAATTTAAAACCGTCTTAAGTATACGACGTCAAAGAATTTGTTTAGACAATCAGAAACGTACAAAGTCCATTGGCAACTCTTGGTTACCTGTTCTGGTGTCTACAGAGGGCCTCGAAACCATGGAACCTGATACTGATTACCTCGATCGCCAGAACCTGAAACCTAAACTGCTTGAAAATCTCGATGTGTGTTTTGAACACTCGAGATTTTAATGATGAATTTATGTCATCACTGATCATGTCAATTTACCAGATCATATCAATAAATCACACAACTGAAATTAAAAGTATTAAAAACTATACACAATTTCTGAAATCTGTTTGACTGGTACCTACAGTACTAACTCTTGTCGCTACTACAGATTTACTTACTTTATCTAAAGCCGGCTAAACAGCGCGGAGGCCCACAAAGTTTTCACACATCTCAACGTAAATAACAGGGTACGTTTAACACATCTCTTTATAAATTGCAACATTTTATTGTTTTCATGAATTTTGTTTTTGCACATACAAGTGGTAAGTAGTATGACGCGTACGATTATGGCCCGCCGCACAGTGGTCAATTTTGCGATTCTAGAAGGACAAAATTATTTAAACAAAAAATTTGGAAAGTTTAAGGTTTAAGGTAATTACTGTGTCATATATAGCGCATAAATAAATAAATAAAAAATAAATACATAATAAAAAAGTACAAAGTTCCATAAAATGAGACAAATAGTTATATAGCTACAAATGTTTAATACAAATAATTGGAATATTAAATAAAGTAATCTAATCACTATCAGAACTCCCATCGGAACCCCATTTAAAAATGATTTCAACATCGTTTAGTTCAGCTTTATTCTGCTCTAACACGACCCGTTGCACTTCACAAATCCGTCTCGTAGTATGTTCTATTAAAGATTGTAAATCCACTTCAGCAGCTGTTTCTGTAACTACGACATTTTCCGGATAGCACTTTGCCTTGGCTTCAATCAGGAAAGGATATGATGGACATACCTTGGAGCCAATACTTCTTAGGCGTTGTTGCACAGCAATATATGATCTTTTGGTCATTTTCCCGTCTAAATAAGTGCTTCTTCATTATTTAGCTTTCGCCCTGTAGTATCAGGGGAGTGAAACGACTTCTTGATACGTGTAGCACGTTTCGGAGAAGTAGATACCATTTCTTTTAGCAATGTTGCTGCATCACGTTTACCCTCAGACTGTAAACTTGCTTGAGCCGCATAAATCAATTCTTTACTAGTGCTTGTCTCTAGCAATGGCTGTATTTTGCGTCTTTTGGTCTTTTCACATGATTGTTCAAATGATTTTTTTGGCCTCCCTGGATCACTTGAACTGGAAGCTGCAGGTTGGCTCTGAACATCCGGTATATATGGTTGTAATTCAGGTAAAACCAACAAGGTCTTCCAACCATGTTTTGTGTTTATTTAAAAACTTCTCCTTATTTCGATAACATTTTGCCCATCTTTGAGACAATTTATAGCTATATGACGATTTTTTTTTCATAAGAACATCTTCTAAGTAAGCATCAGGGGTTGCAAGATTGAAGTAATTAAAAATATACGAATACATCTTCATATTTCTTTTGCCCTTTTCCGGTTTGCTAACCCATATCTCGAACAGGCTTCTGCGAGGTATGACATACGTTTCTAAAATTAAGGATAAAATAATTAGACGCACTTAGAAGCAGCCATTTTTTTTTGTAATCTAGTAGAGTAAGTTACAGGCAATCTATGGACAAAAAGATCAACGCGGAAGAAAGCGGAAATCAAATTGTAGCTCTCGAGAAACTTTAATATTGCAGAAAATGTAAAATTTTTACAGAACCAACTATAACCGAAAATTTTCTGATTTAAACAAAAAAAAAAACACAAGTTGTTTTATACCAAAATAAAGTACATACCTTCCACTAAATTTTCCATCGAGAACGAATTCACTTCACACAAAAACAACGGAGATTCAACTGCACACATTAGGGTCAAATAGACTACTAAAATATTCTCAAGCAAGTAACTGGATTTATACATATTTCAACCCTCGTTAAGGGTCATAAAAATTTATAATATTATAATAAATTTCACAGCATTAAATACCTTAATGGGTCTATTATACATTTTTAAGGAAACAATTTAATTCTGAGAACATGAGTTTTTGGAATTTTGTCCTCCTAGAATCGCAAAATTGACCACTGTGCGCCGCACAGTGGGCGAAAACGACAAATTTTTTCTCAAAATAAGATAACTCCCCACAGAAAACTCCGATCATTGTGATTTTGTTTTTATTTTACAGGTTTTGGACAGTAGATTAAAGGAAAATTGCTCCGACACGCGGTTGAGGTTTAAAGAGGGGGGAGACACCCCATAAGGGACCCCATATCCCAGTGACTTTACAATAAAAGATTTTAAGCTCCACTAACCGCATACCTCCAACTTTTAAACCCCCCCCTGACCTTATAACATAAGCTTTCAAAACCCCGTGACCCCATAACTTGAAATTTTATACCCCCATAACCTCATACCCTCAACTTTTAGACCCCCCATCTCTATAGACGTAATATCTCTATAACCTAAACTTTCAATCCACATGACCCCATAACGTAACCTGTCGAACCCCCATAACCCCATAACCTCAACTTTTCGACCCCCGAAACTCAATTTTTCGAGCCCGACAACCCTAAAACTAAAGCTCTAACCCCAATATCGAACCTAAGCTTCAAATCCCTATGACCCCCAAACCTTGAACTTTTACACCCCTAGTAACCCCATAACCTCCAACTTTTAGACCCCGCAAACTCAATTTTTTGAGCCCGACAACCCTAATTCTGAAGCTCTTATGCCCCAATATCTATATAACCTATGTTTTTAATGCCCATGACTCCATACTTAAGCTGTTAAACCCTTATAACCACATAACCTCAGTTTTGAACCTTTAGATTTGATTTAGGAGGTTTTCTTTGTAGGAGTATAAAGCCATTGGTTATAGGGTTCTAAAGTTTGAAAACTGGGGTTATGGGGTTATAGGGGTTTAACAGCTTAAGTTATGTTGTCAATGGGGATTGAAGGCTTAGGTTATAGAGATATTAGGCATAAGAGCTTCAGTTTTTGAGTTTTAGAGAAATTGATTTTTGTGTAGATGGGGGTCTAAAAGTAGAGGTTATGGGGTTATGGAGGTATAAAATTTCAAGTTATGGGGTCACGGGGTTTTGAAAGTTTATGTTATAAGGTCAGGAGGGTTTAAAAGTTGGAGGTATGCGGTTATTGGAGCTTAAAAGCTTTATTTGTAAAGTTACTGGGATATAGGGTCCCTTATGGGGTGTCTCTCCCCCCTCTTTAAACCTCAAACATGTGTCAGGAGCAATTTTCCTTTAATCTACTGTCCAAAACCTGTAAAATAAAAAAAAATCACAATGATAGGAGTTTTCTGTGGGGAGTTATCTTATTTTGAGAAAACTTTTGCCGTTTTCGCCCACTGTGCGCCGCCCGGATCTGCCGGGTTTTTATAACATATATTTATGTAAAAATGTACATCGTATGTTTCAAGTTCGAAGTTCCAGTGGCACTGAAATATGTCCTAGAATATTAATGCTGTGCCATAAACAATAGTTCTATTTCTTCGTTATTTATAACTATGCGACTGAACAATGAAGTGTATTTTAACGATGTTAAATATTTTTGTCACCTTCATCTGCCCTCTCTGAAGCAGCACAAAACAACAGCGTACAAAACAGTAGCGCGTAACCCTGTCATTTAGTTGATAATAAAAGGCATACGACATTGTACAAACGTTTAATTCTGGAGAAAAAGGATAGTGAAATTTAACGAACAAAATAAATGTACCTATATTTCGTAAAATCGTAAAATATTTCCTATTTTTTTTTAAAGGCTCTAACTAAAACTTTAACAACTTACACGACGCTTGTAAATATAATATATTTAGTATTATATTACGCCTCATAAATTTTAATCTTAGCAACATTTTTTTTAAATTTTCCGTGTCCTGGCATTGAGATATTTGCTGGATTTAAATAATTATAATCCTCGAAAATTTATTTCAGCGCCCGTTCTTGCAAAAGAGAGAATAATTCACAAGTAAAATCGTTGCGAAAAGAGAGTGGGCAATGAAACAATGAACAACGACTCTGAATGGTCGTTGGTCCCGAAATTTATCAATGGCGGTGCCAAAAGGGGTTGGCAAATATAACGCGGCCTCCTGTGGTGGCTATGTGTCGTTTACATCGGACGGCTTCCATTTGAAAACAGTTTCTCGTGTTCTCATTTCATAACAATGAGAATCATGGGACTTTTTTGGGACTTCCTGGTTTGTCATTCCTACAATTACCAATCATACGAGGTGTGGCTATTATGTAAATAACTGAACTGATGCTAAAAAAAAAACGACGTTTTCCACGAAACACCGAACTACTACACTTTTCTCGACGCGCGTTTCGCCAACCAAGTTGGCATCTTCAGGATAAGATTAAAACTAAATTCTAGCCTACACAGTTGCTCTATTTATACCAAATTTGTTGCCACGGTTCACTGAACCGTAACTGTCTTTGTTTATCAGAGCAAACAGTGGACTGGTGGGTATCGGACCATTGTCCTTATTCATACTATTGTTACACTGAATGATTTCTAAACCTTCAAAAGCATCCAACTGTCTACTGTTTGTTACATTTCTAATTAATTTTAAATTATTTATGTCTATCCTATGGTTGTTGTCAAAAGCGTGTGGACAGATTTTCTGGATTTCAAATGACCTGTGTTTTTATTGTTAAGATCTTTTCGTGCCCAATATACTCATCTTTCTTCTTCAAAGGAGGGTTTGATAACCATTGAATATTTTTTGAATAGCAATGTAATTAAGAAGGTATCTCTACAGGCCTAACTATCTTTGGACTAAGTACTTAGTCCATTTAATAGATAAGTTAATAAGGAAGGATAAATTTAAGAGAACCCTGTACAATTCCACACGACTTTTCGTAGAGATACTGACAATTCGAAATTTGCAACTTACTAAGTACTTAGTCCATTTAATGGAAAGTTAATAAGGAACATAAATTTAAGAGAACCCTGTACAATTCCACGACTTTTTGTAGAGATACTGACATTCGAATGCTTCGTTACCATAAATATGAACCTAAAGACTAGAATCACCTGCGGATTAGATAATATTTTTAAAAACATTAATATCAATTTGGTTTATAATTCTAAAAATAAACTACAGACGCTTTTGGGTAACCCCAAAGACAAAATCGACAATAACGAAAAGTCAGGAATATACGAAATAAGTTGTAAAGATTGTGATCAAAAGTATATTGGGCAAACAAAAAGATCTATATTGACTAGATTTAAAGAACACATGGCTCATTTGAAATATGGCAGAACAGAAAAATCTTGTGTTGCCCAACACGCTTTTGACAACAACCATAGGATAGACATAAATAATTTAAAATTAATTAGAAATGTAACAAACAGTATACAGTTGGATGCTTTTGAAAGTTTAGAAATCATTCAGTGTAACAATAGTATGAATATGGACAATGGTGCGATACCCACCAGTCCACTGTTTGCTCTGATAAACAAAGACAGTTACGGTTCAGTGAACCGTGGCAAAAAATTTGGTATAAATAGTTCAAGTGTATAGGCTAGAATTTAGTTTTAATCTTCTCCTGAAGATGCCAACTTGGTTGGCGAAACGCGCGTTGAGAAAAGTGTAGTAGTTCGGTGTTTCGTGGAAAACGTCCAGTTTTTTGCTTCTACGCCGAAGGTTCCAGTACCCACTCCAGGATGAACTGATGCTGCTTCAGCGCTGTGCGAGCGTGTCGCGTCAAGTTTCAACAAATTTGTGTCTGCTGATACTTTCCCCACCCTGAGCTCGCTGGACAAGCCAGTGGGCCGCTCAGTTTGACTGTAGCAGTTGCTTGAATTAGTCTACGCACCAGTGACGCATCGAAAAAAATGTTAAGTGTTCAGATGGAGCAACGGGTTAATCTCAAGTTTTTTGTTAAACCGGGGAAAATTTTTACAGAACCTTATTTGCAATGTTAAAAGAAGTGTACGGGAATGAATGTTTATCCTGCACACAAGTTTGTGAATGGTTTAAACCATTTAAAGAGGGACATGAAACGACCGAAGACGATCCGCGCCCGGACGGCCCTGTACATCAAAAACGGACGAAAACATTGAAAAAAACTGGTAAATTAATCCGCGAAGATAGTCGTCTAAGTATCCGAATGCTTATTATTATAAACAACGTTAACACTGATCCAGGCTTGTCAATTACGGTGATTATTTGTGATGAATTCTGGTTTTTTACTTACGACTCCGAAACAAAACGCCAATCCATGCATTGGAAGAGCCCGAACTCGCCAAGACAAAAAAAGCCAGGACGAGCAAATCCAAATTCAAAGCGATGATAATCGTCTTTATTTATATTCGAGACATTGTTTACGTTCACTAGGTCCCTGAGGGCACTAGGTACTGGTCACAGCATCAACATTATTACATCGAGGTTCTGACGGCCCTTCATGAGCGTGTGAGAAGACGAAGACTCGATTTGTGGAAGACAAAATCATGGAAGATTCACCAAGACAATGTACCGGCCTATTCTGCTTTGTCTGTGAAGGCGTTTTTTGCAAAATACGGCATTCCTGTGTTGGAACATCCACCATAGTCGCCCGACCTTGCCCCCTGTGATCTTTTTTATTTCCCAAGGTCAAATTGGCGCTGAAGAGGACAAAATTCGAAAGTCTGGAAGCGGTTAAAGTAAAAGCGACGGAGGTTCTGAACCAGCTGATAGAAGCGGATTTCCAGCACTGCTTTCAACAATGGAAAAGTCGTATAGAGCGGTGTAGAGATCGCCAAGGGGAGCACATTGAAGACGAAAAAGTTGCTACTGTAATTGGTAACGAATAAAAAGTGTTATGACAGCAATTCGGTTATTAAATAGCCACACCTCGTATATTATTGAGTGAATATTTTGAAGAATAACTTGCATTAGTTAACAAACTTGAACTTATTTCTTCCCCTAGATTTTTTTTTATATTCTTTGGGACTTGTATGTCTACCGATGATATGCATATATACATATACACCGTGTCCCATTTTAATCTTTCCAGCTCAATATTTCGTCGGGGAAGCCCCAAATCAAAATGTTTTGTTTCTAAAATGATAAAATCAAATCGATTTTTAAATAAATCCCTATTTTTAAAGGGATTCAGAAAAAAAAATTTTATAGAATTCTCTTGTATTTACCTTTAGAGTCATTTCAAATCAAAAACAAAAAAAAAAAATCAAAAAATTTTTTAAAAAACAAAATATACTTTATTTACACTTATATACCAAACACCCACTACTTTTAAATAAAAAAAAAAACTTGTCTCTTTTTATTTAAAAAAAGAAAACAGGGACAGACTGACTGCTGTTTACAACATCAATAAACGTAATATTGTTGTTTTTGGGGGGAGGGGGGGGGGTGGTGGGGTTTTTTTTTCCACCTTTTTTAAACAAAGTATGCGCAAACAAACGCAAGACAATATTTTATTTTTATTTTAATAGGGTTTTTTTTAAAAAAATGTTTTGCCCCCCAAAAACCCTGGGAAAAAAGGGGGGGGGGGGGTTTGGGGGGCCCCAAAAAGGCCCCCCCCCCAAACCCCACAACCTTTTAAAGGTCATTTTTCTTTGGACTTCCCGACGAATTTGAGCTGGCAGAAAAAGGGGGGCGGGGGGGCAAAACTTTTTTAAGACGTGTTGTTGTTTCCAAAATTATAAAACAGAGCGTATTACGCTCAAAGAGTGTGGCAAATTATAAATGGTTCCTGGAAAAATGAGTGCAATCGTATAGTTCCACTAAAGAACATAATTCTATTTAGATTGGTTTCATAAAAAAACTTCGTAAAACCACTAGACAAATAAGAATCTGCATTTAAGTATTTGTAAAATATTTTTCCAAAATTATCTGAAGTCAAACTCAAAGGAAAGATATTTGGCTCGCCCACAAATTACATCAATTTTAAAGGATGGCGAATTTGAAAACTATCTCAGTCGTTGAAAAGGACATGGACATCTTTTAGAATGTTGGTCAAAGAATACTTGGAAAATACAAATGTAAGAACTTTAGACTTTGTGTTCATCGTAAAATCGAAAATATAATTGGAGGTGAAAAAAAATGTGCGTCATGTTATTGCAGATACCAAAACTTCTGTGAAAGTTCTATCGCAACTAACCAGTGTGTCTGTTGGTACCTGCAATATTCTTTGTCCACGTGGAGCAGAGTTTTGTCAGTGATTTTTAAATAATTTTGGTGACAATAACCAGCACAAAATTGTCAGTGCCTCAGAGAACTAGAAAGAGAACTGAGGAAGCGTGGTTTCATCTTAGTGCTTATGTGAATTCGCAGAATATGAGAATGTGCAGTTCTGAGATAATAGACAATTGTATTGACAAAGTTCCTCTTCAGGCGCAGAAAATTGGTGTTTATTGTGCTATCAGTTAACGAAGAATAATTGGCCCAATTTTCTTTAATGGAACTCTGACTCTGATTGATATTAGGAAAAATTTCGTAAATAAATTGGATAAAGACGAAATTGATGTACTTTACTTCCATAAAGTGTTCTTGAACTCTATTCAAGGTCCCGGATCTTGAATTCTGTTCAAGATTCTGTGCCATTACACCATGCGATTTCATTTTCTGGCTCTACTAGATTAGAACTAGATGGACTAAAAAATAATGTTCGTAAAAATGAATGAGATTTATGTATTTACCTTTATTCATTTAGAAAATGTTTTCGGTTCTATCCGGAAACGTGGCAGCCATTTCCAAAAATTTTTGTAATAAAATGTGTATTTTGAATTAATACACAATTTTTTTTTTTTTTCAATTAATATGCCAATTTTTGTCTCAATTCGTCTTTAAATTATCCTATATTAAGGCAAATAAAAAAAGAAGTTGCTGGGATTTGAACTCAGGCTATCAGTTTCAAAGGCAAAGTCTTAACCGTTACACAAAATTGCAGGTAGGTGAGTATTGCACTATAGCTCAAGCTTAAACTGTCAGACATTTGTTTACATATCAACCATTTTGGAATCGCCTCTATTTTGAATAAGTTTCCTCTATTTCAGTTTAAAAACGTATTGTTTTACTTTGATATATTTGTTTGCTACGTGATTTTAAAATTGTCGTCCAGTACACTTTTCTGTCTACAGTCGCGAGCGAAATTAAAGACATTATACATATATATGTATACCGTGTGTGTAAAGCCGACATCGGCCAGTTGTGAAAAAGGACAAACAGGAGTGAGACGACAGATAAGAAGCAACCGCATATGCATCGAAGGTAGTGAGGGATTAAGACCGGTCCTCTTATCACCTGCGCTAGTCGTTAGAACGAGAAGTGTAGCATTTGTCCTTTTGCACAATCGGCCGATATCGGCTTTACACAAACTGTATACATATTATATATTTTATTATGTATACTGTTAGGGACAGAACCAAACATTAATTTGTGCAACTGTGAACTGATTTTGGTCCCTATTTTGCCAGATGGGATTAGCAAATACGTACTGAAAAGTCAATTAAAACGGATACAGCGTTCGTATTCTTACCATATGTTACAAGGTACGGGAATAACGCGATATATTACGCGACAGGGGAATATTCTAGGAAAATTATCTGGTGATATCGTTAAGTGTCACAAAGAAACATTTGGTTCTACCCCTATTACATGTCTAGTATGTACTATGTATTATATTTGATCACAGTACAGTCGGCATCTACCATCTAATCCCATTGTTTTACGGCCAAAACAGCCGCGTGGAAAGTTTATATACAGGGCCCGCTGACAAACAATACAATTTACACGCGTTATCTCTTAACCTTCGTACAGACTACATACTAATTGAAAACAAACCAATTACGGCGTTATTCGCCGTTTATTTACTCGTCGCCGTCGCCGTCGTCGGTTTCGAGCACCCGCCGGTGACCTTCTCCGTGACCGGGCGATGGGCCTTGGCACCGCGGGGCGCCGCCCCAAAATCGATACCGGCGCCGCAGACCTTG
Organism: Aromia moschata; assembly: GCA_029963805.1. Taxonomy (NCBI): domain Eukaryota; kingdom Metazoa; phylum Arthropoda; class Insecta; order Coleoptera; family Cerambycidae; genus Aromia; species Aromia moschata. The sequence continues at coordinate 1,174,301 of JAPWTK010000101.1, read as the reverse complement.
ACCTTATGTAGCTCGCTGCACTCGAGATCCAGCCCAAACCTGCACGAATTTAGATCGCAATTAGGCGCGAATTGCGCACGTCGCTTTTAATGACGCGTGTTGCGTTTCATACGTGCTCAATGGAATCGCGGCAGGCGAAGGTGTAGCGTTCATGTATTTTAGCGGGCCTCTCTCGAGGCCTCCCATGTCCGATCGGCTCGTGGCTCACTGCGATGGGTGGAGAGGAAAACGTACATACATATTAGTCTAAGAGCTGGTAGACATTTTTGGGAAGGTATTTGAGGCAATGTGAAAAGTTGCTCAAAACTTCCTACCTATAGTGTTACCTAAATACAAAAATGCAGACAGAAAATGTTCTTGAGGCACATTGAGATTTTAACATTTTAAAATTTAATATTTAAAGAGTAGAAAAATCAAAAAGCCAGATCATTTAACCGGGTCAAAAAGTTTGCCAGACGTTTGCAAAATTAATTATTTTTCAAAAAAATAAAAAAATGTACTTGAGGCACTTTAAAATTTTGTAGGGTATTATTCGTGACTAAAAATAGTTATTTACAAAAAGACAGGTCGTTTCGGTGGGGCATTTTACCCGCCAGGTGAGTGAGAATGTTCAACGTGAGTGGGAGTGAATAGTGCGGTGCGCAAGTTGAAATGAGAGAGAATGCGTATATCGGCAGCTGTCTCAAGAGGAAGCACGATGCAGTGTGATTGGCTCCCGCAAAATCACGTGATTAAGAGCATTCATGCGGTCGTTTGTAAGAATTTTGGAGTATTTAAAACGTTCTTAGTCGTAATTTTGTTATTTTAAAACTTTTTAGACTACGAATAATATTATATAAGTAATAATAACATTATTTATGGGTATATTAAATAATGAAAAAACAAACAAACAAAACAAAATAATACCATACCTTGTGGGGAAAGAGGCACATCAGAATTTCTAGATGAAGTGTCATGATATTTTTTCATTAAAGCTAGTAAATTTTTGTAACAATGGGTATGATTACCGTCCTTTATGTTGGAATTGGTTGGTAAAATAATGTCTTTATATTTTAACCCATGTTTTCTTCTAATTTCTAACACTTCATTACTTTTTTTCAACGTCTTCTCATTAAAAAGAATTATTTTTTCAGTGTCTTTTGTGCAAATAACACACACTTTTTTTACACAATTATCACTATCCATTGCAAATAATCATCGACAAAAGAGGACTTTTATAAAAACACGTGTTAGATAAATATGTTGCAGTATACGACAGAACGTTTTAAATACTCCAAATTTCTTACAAACGACCGCACGAATGCTCTTAATCACGTGATTTTGTGGGAGCCAATCACACTGCATCGTGCTTCCTCTTGAGACAGCTGCCGATATACGCGTTATCTCGCATTTGAACTTGTGCATCGCACTACTCACTCCCACTCACGTTGAACATTCTCACTCACCTGGCGGGTAAAATGTTCCCCCGAAACGACATGTCTTTTTGTAAATAACTATTTTTAGTCACGAATAATACCCTACAAAAATTGTGCCTCAAGTACATTTTTTTATTTTTTTTGAAAAATAATTAATTTTGCAAACGTCCGGCAAACTTTTTTGACCCAAACTTTTTTTGGGTCAACGGCAAACTTTTTTTGTTAAATGATCTGTCTTTTTGATTTTTCAACTCTTTAAATATTAAATTTTAAAATGTTAAAATCTCAATGTGCCTCAAGAACATTTTTTTCAAAAATTATTTCGCTTCTTGAAAAATTTAATGGTCGCTTAAGCCCCTTAACCCATCAGCCAGGTCTGCATTTTTGTATTTAGGTAACACTAAAGGAAGTTTTGAACAACTTTTCACATTGCCTAAAATACCTTCCCAAAAATGTCTACCAGCTCTCCTACTATATATGTAAGGTACTTGCAGCTAATATGACCATCTTAAGGAATGAAAAGCATTTTGCGAGACCATAAAATTATTTTTCTGATATTTTGCACGAATTTAGCAAAGTTAGCCTCTTATGAACAACCTGAGATCAACAAAATCTAGCAGAAAATATTCACAAAAAGTCGAGAGCAGTTTTTTAAAAAAAAGTGGCAATTGGCCGTATTGGATCTTCGATCGAATTATAGACACAAAATTCCCCTTTGTAATTGATTGTTTCCCTAGTAGTATGCGCACGAGCTCCATACATATGTATCTAACCTTCTTTCAATTTATCATTAGGTATGCGACATTTGTACAAAAGGTGTTAACCCTTCAATGACGGAGTTTTTTGAAATCTAAATTATTCACAATTTAAGACATTTTCTGCAATTCATAAGTAATATGTGTCGTAACTTTCGTAACAATATGAGAAAACTGAGGAGAAACCAACATTTTCAGTTTTAGTTTTTTAAAAATACATGTTGCCATATGGCAACGCCAGTACCACATATTGTCAAAATATATTTATAGAAAATCGCAATTAATTTCAAGAACCTTTAAATTTTACTTAAACTACAAAATTTACCTGAATTTAAATTTTGTGTGAAAATTAACGTTACAATTCAAACAAAAACCTATAATACATTTAATCACAGTCTATCATCAGGTATTCTTCACCACATCGTTTTTTCTTTCCATCTGGTGTTGATGTCAGCAGATGATCAGTGTTATAAAACCTCTCTTTAAGTAGTTTTTACAATGTCCAGAGTGACATTGTTACCTAACTTCTTATATAGGAGCCATAGATTGTGGCATCCGCAAGCCAAGTAAAGAGACATCACCACCATTTCATTCCCCGTAGTGCTATGCGGTAACGAAATATATTTTCATTCACAGGGTCGGTGCCCCCCCATGGCTGAATTATATTCTCACCCATCACGTGAGGTCTTTCTATTTGGACAATATTTTTTGTCAGTTTGTAAAAATCGGTTTACTTCATTGAGAGGTGAAATGCTATAATAAGTGGAAGCAATGTTACTATATTGTTGTCAGTCCATCTAGTATGAAGTATACCGCTTTCCTTGTGAATTACTGAATCATAATTCCCATTTTGTTTCCTTTTTTTATGTCGAGTTTTGACACAGGTGGACAGATTTTGGGTATTTGGGTATTATAGGTAAATCAATCTCTCAATATCGGCAACTGAAACAAAGTGTTAATATTTTTTTTAATATTTACATAAGTTTGAATATAAAAGTGAAGGTTGTCTGCACTCCAAAGCCTCATATTCTGAGAGTTACCATAGTCCGAAAGGGAACCAGCCTCTCAAAAAAACCTTTCGAAACAGCATCGTTATTGTCAAAACAACCACTGGCAAAACTGTAGTCTTAGAGGTTCTTCCGCTCTGAGAATTTCATGTGGGTATTGCACACGATACGGATGGAGCCCAAAATCATTATTCAAAATTCGTTGACGTGCAATCCGTTATCACGTGCCTAACCATTTCAACGTTTCCTTCTGTCCTTACTCAGGGTCTGTCACTTCCTTGTTTTCGATTGAGCCGATTGAGCCTTCCAGTTTGCCGGTACAAATATAGGAAACGTTTTCTAACCGGCTAAAAGGATCGAAATAAGTAACTGCATCAGGAAAAACTGCCCTGAGGTCCTCATGTGGAATTCTTATCGAATATATCCAGTTTTTATTGATTATACTGTCATTTCTAAAATTTCAAGTGAAACGCGCCTCTTTTATTCATTACAAATGAATTTCATTATTTATGTTACACTTGTGACAGTTTCATTCAGACAGTTTCTTCGAAAAACTTCAAAAGTAATTTAGAACTGTTCTTTCCATATCTTTCGTTCACAACAAGTTTTGATGACGTTTTGTTTGAATGGCTCATTATAGTCATTATTATATGAATAAATGTTTATTTTATACATGTGGTCATCTCAATATATATTAATTAACTCCATTTATTTACATGTTTCTCGGATGAAGCGGGATGACATGAACGTGTTCAACAAATGAAACGATTGAAACAAAACAATTATAAAACACGATTTATACGTACAAGAGAAAGAACCAAATAAATGTTGTGCAACTTAACGATATCATTAGAAAATCTCTAGAATATTCCTCTGCGATTGGGAGGATGTTTCATTCTTCCCGTGATGTAATCACCGACTTGTGACATATAGTACACGAATGCGAACACTGTATGCATTTTAACTAACTTTTCAGTACGTATTTACTCAATCCATTTAGGAAAATAGGGATAAAAATCAGTTCACAATTGCACATATTAACGTTTGGTATCTGATCCTAACACATATACATAGATATCTTTCAAATAGGTACAGATATCCAAATATCACTCTCCTAGGCCTATACATATCTTAAAGATTTTTTGAAGGTACAGAACGATACGAGCCACTGAACATGAATATGAAAATATTTATGTTGACAACCTTATAACGTGAACAGGCTAAACCTTCGATTATGTAAACATACCAAAATGTTGTAAAATTCATTCAGTATGAGTCTTATTCCAGAAACTTATTCCACTTCTAAGTAGTAGGTATTTTTATGATATTTGTCTAGTTGTTTTTGTTGATTAAGTGATTTTTCACTGAATCAAAATAGCCAAAATATTGAATTTAACTAATATTGTATGAACTTTTCGATTTTGAATTTTATTTTTGAAAACTACCGTATAATATTGGTTCAAAATTTTTATAATTCACTAATTCAGTTACAAAAAACTATTATCTAAACTATAATCCTCAATCAATATGTGAAATGAATTAACTTGTGCCAAATTAAATTTGTGGAAAATATTTTGTTTTTTTCAGTTGTCATAGGAGAAAATTTTCCATCAAACACCAGTATTTTTTTCTTGCATTATATAGCACATCCCCGAAAAAGTACTTTAAAAATGTCAATATTATTACTTGTTAAATAACCATTTTCTTTCCAAAAAGTTTCGTTCCAACTGAATAATTTTTTTACATCTACACCTCATCACTCATCCTGAGGCAGACTGTATTATAACTTATTCCTTTTATTTCTTTCTATCTGCAGTGCGCGTCTAAAGTATGGAATAAATTCAGTAAATCTGAAACAAACAATTGTTGGAAAAATCCTCCAACAGGTAGATTTTGTTTAATAAAAACACACATTTTTGAGGGAATGCCTATTTTCAGATGTCATTTGTTTTTGAGTAATGACGTAATCAACTTATTTTTCAAATGGCAACCCTCCATTTTTTAAATTTAATTTGGGAGACCCTTTCATTATCGATTTAACGGTATAAAAATGTTGCCACCTTACATAACAAAATTTTTGAGTAAATGACAATTGAATGTTACAAAATGAAAAATATATTTTTTCACAATAAATAAACGAAAATTTCTTTAATAAGCAAATACAATTTTAAATTAAGTGTTCGGAATGCCGTCCATCAACTTCTTGGCAATATGCAAGTCTGTGTACAACATACATTATTCTTCTATATTCTGAATGACTTCCGGGGTAATGGATCATATTTCATCTCTAATGCGATCTCGTAGTTCGGCTAAATTGTGTGGTCTTCTGCAGTAAACTTTTGATTTCAAATAACCCCATAAAACATAATCAAGTGGTGTAAGATCTGGGGATCTCGCGGACCATTCTATCGGCCCTCGTCTGCTAATCCATCTCTGAGAAAGAATGACGTCTAAATATTCACGAACTGAGCGCGTATAATGCGCGGATGCTCCGTCTTGCTGAAACTAGAGTGGGGAAATTGGGAAAATTACTGCAAGCGCTGGAACTAGATCATTTTGGAAGAACTCCAGATATCTTTCTCCTGTGAGAGTTTCTTCAAAAAAGAAAGGCCCTATTATTCTGTTTGCGACTATTCCGACCCACACATTTAATTCTTGCGGATGTTGAGCATGTGCTTCGATGATCCAATGAGGATTCGTCCGACTCCAATATCTGCAATTTTGACGATTCACTGTATCGTTTAGACAAAACGTGGTTTCATCGGAAAAAAAATATTTGCTGGTGTAAATTTGGATTTGTTTGACAAAGATTCATCATAGTTTCACAGATTTGCAGTCGCCTGTCGGGGTCGTCTTCGTTGAGTTCTTGCACAAGCTGAAATTTGTAGGGATGATAGTTTTCCTTCCTCAGGATACGTAGAACTGTCGTCTGACTAACTTCATTTTCTGAGGCAACTAGCGTAGAGGTACTCTGGGGGTTCTCTTCCATACTTAACACAATGTCAATCTTTTTACCTTGGGTAATTTTTGGAAGTCCTGATTTTGGTAGATCTTTAACATCACCAGTTTCTCTAAATTTGGACTCAATCTTACTAATTGTGGATTGGGTGATAGGGTTATCTGGATATTTTGCATTAAATAAATTGCATACCTCCTGCTGAGTTCTGGTCTTATTTCCACATCCGATGAAAATCAAAATTTCAATTTTTTGTGACACAGTTAAATGTGAAATATTAAAATTGGAATTTTTATAAATACGGACACGTTACATTAACTTTTCGGACAATTTAATGACAAATTTTCTGATTAACTGACAGTAAAAACCATGGGTACGTCAAACAACTTGATCAGATATTTTTTTGCTTAGCAACGTACTTTTTTGCTGTTTTATTTGTGTTCAGTTTTTTCGGAAGTTTTCGTTTATTTATTGTGAAAAATATATTTTTCATTTTGTAACATTCAATTACCATTTACTCAAAAATTTTGTTATGTAAGGTGGCAACATTTTTATACTGTTAAATCGGCAATGACAGGGTCTCTCAAATTAAATTAAAAAAATGGGGGGTTGCCATTTGAAAAATAAGTTGATGACGTCATTACTCAAAAACAAATGACATCTGAAAATAGACGTTGCCTCAAAAATGTGTGTTTTTATCAAACAAAATCGACCTGTTCCAGGATTTTTTTCCAAAAATTTTTTGTTTCACGTTTACTGAATTTATTCCATACTTTAAGCGCGCACTGCATATTGATTAGTTCTTCCTCTAAATGTATGGATGTATGTACATATATGGAAATTAAGTTCAATGCTGACCAGTGGTCATAGGAATTTTCAGACACACGTGTTACAGATGCTAATATTTCTGTATGCAAGAAAAAGAGAGTAGGAAATTTATTAATCAAATTGCCCATTGACCTTTGAATACCACAATAATCTCTTATCGCATTTTGTGAGTATTAAGTTAGCAGTTCATTAAAATTGACAGCCGACTATGACCTTGTTTGAGGTACAAAGCGAATATAGAAATAACCTTGCAAACAGAAATGCGAGATAAGGTATCGAGTCGAGTAGCGGATATCATGTCGTTAGTACTTAACGTAGTTATGGTATGGTTTGACGTTCGTCGGTTTAATTATAGTTGTGTTCAAACAGCACTTAACGGGCGATGTACCGAGAAGTATTTTCCCGAATAGTTTGCTTAAAGCGTACCGGTTTTACCAAATTATTGGAATAGTATATTGTGTAAACAAAATATGGAATAAATTCGATAACACTCAAAATACACGATTTCGATTTTTTGTTTAACAGTATTTGATATGGTAACAGAAAGATTATTATGGGGCATTCTTTGTCAAATGAACCACCACATCTGCCCATTTCATTTCTTCGAAAAAAGTACTTTTCCGGGTGTCAAAATTTTTGTCATGAAGTGTAGTTTTTGGTGCCGTCTGGTGTTTTGTAGAAATGATCAAACTTAACCTCAACATGGCGGTCTTTATCAAGACGTCGCACAAAAAAATACGACTTTTTCATAAAAATTGCTGAAAAACAAATAATAAACACATATTTTTTTGATCACACCAACCAGCATCACACAACCAACATACTCAGTAGTATTTGGACTCGCTGAATCCGAATACATCGTTAGAATTGAGATAGCAGGTCTCATTTTTTTTCTGACTTCAAAAAAGCCAGTCAAGAAATCAAGATTTATAAAAAATGAATAGATTTATGCAAAGTTTGGTACATGGGGGTTTTTGAGGTCGGTGATTACGAATCTGGCGTCAGATTTTTAAAATTCAAGATGGCGAATCCAACACGGTGGACGAGATTCTCAAAAAAACAATGGATTAATGCCCAATTTGGTATAAGGGGGTTTTTTGGGTCGCTGATTATGAATCTGTCACCAGATTTTTGAAATTCCAACATGGCGTCGTCATACGCACATGCGTTTCGACCTGAACTTTGTTAGTCGGGAATTTTTGGGGTCGTCGATTATGAATATGTCACCAGGTTTCCAAAATTCACATGGCACATGAGCTTTTTTAAAATAAAAGTAAAATTGATCAATTTCTCTGGAATTTGGTATCCACGGATTTTTAGGGCCGCTGATTACGAATCTATCACCAGATACCTATGTATATAAAATTCCGAAATGGCAAATCAGTACGGCGCGTGGAATATATACATCAGATATTCGGAACTATCTGGAATATATACATCAGCTGTATTTTAAATCACTAGTTCAGAGAAAAATGCCTTGAACTGTAAGGAAGAACTGAAAATAGAACAAAAGATCTTGAAAACGTGTACTCTGGTAATGCCCATATCAGTCGATTGCATTCTTTCTTCATAAAATAATACTGCCAAAAAAATTCACTGTGTTCCTTTGACGGGAAATTGTAAGTTTTGAGTTTGCAACAGGAAAGATTTTTTTTTTGGATTTATGACTAATTATAATAACGCAAAATATTTTTTTCTTACGAATTCGACAATTTTGTTTTAATAGGCGCATAAACGCGCATGCGGCGTACTGGGCCGCCATCTTGGAAGTTTAGCAATGTGATGACAGATTCGTAATTAGCGATCCCAAACACCCCGAGTAAGACAGTTTAGATCAAATAATCAAATTTACATTGATTTTGTAAATGCGCATGCGCCCTACGACGACGCCATGTTGCAATTTCAGAAATCTGACGACAGATTCATAAACAGCGACCCCAAAAACCCCACTGTACCAAATTTGGCATTAATTCATTGTTTTTTTGGGAATCTCGTTCACCATGTTAAATTCGCCATCTTGAATTTTAAAAATCTGAATTCAGATCCCCCCCCACATACCAAAAGCCCCCAAAAACCCCCACATATCAAACTATGCATAAATCTATTAATTTTTACAAATCTTGATTTCTGACTGTTTTTTTATATTAGAAAAAAAATTAGATTCGCCATCTCAATTCTGACGGATGTGGATTCGGATTCAGCGAGTCAAAATACAATTGAGTATGTTGGTTTGGACAAAAAATATGCGTTACTGATTATTTTTTTCAGCAATTTTTATGAAAAAATCGTATTTTTTTGTGCGACGTCTAGATAAAGACCGCCATTTTGAGGTTACGTTTGATCATTCCTGCAAAACACCAGGCATCAAAAACTACACTTCGTAACGAAAATTTTGATACAGGGAAAATTAAATACCCGAGACACGTCAACTTTTAAATGTATTTACCTACATTTTGCAAGTAATATGAAAAATATAGCCCTTCGGGGGTGGATGAAACTACCCTCGACATGATTTTTTTCAAATGCAACCCTATGGCTTGTGACCCCTCATTGTAAAGCTGGCGGAAAGAGGAATCCAACGCACTGATCAAATTTTAATTTTTAGTATGTTTGTAGGGTTGCATACAATTAAAACAATTTAAAAATTAAATTTATTTTCAACGTAACAATTGTTCAAAATGTGCACCATTCACTTGTTGGCAGCATCCCAGTCTGTGGTAGGTTTCGTCCCTTACATTATGCAACATTTGCGGTGTTATTTTTCCGATTTCCTCTCTTATCTTTTCCTGCAAATCTGCTATGTTGTTGGGTTTCTGAATGTAAACCCTACTTTTAAGATGTCCCCACAAAAAGAAATCCAGTGGTGTAAGATCTGGAGATCTTGCTGGCCACTCAATATTACCTCACCTCCCAATCCACCTACCGGGAAAAATTATGTCCAGATACTGACGAACAATGGCAGCATAGTGTGGTGGGGCCGCCCCATCTTGCTGAAACCATAACCTCTCGTCGGTCAAGTTAGGGTTTAAGGGGTTTGGAAATAAATGACATAGCACTGGCATTAGTTCGTGCTGGAGTAAACGCAAGTATCTTGCTCTATTAAGAGTGTCATCAAATAACGGCCTACAATAAATGGCCTAAATAAAAAAAAACTAATAAATGGTCCTACAATTCTATCTTGTATTATTCCGGCCCACAGATTAGTTTTCTGTGGGCGCTGACTATGAAGTTCCCTCATCCAATTGGGGTTCTCTTCAGCCCAGTAACGACAATTTTGGCGATTTTCGTGCCCATTTAATGTAAAAGTAGCCTCGTCAGAGAAAACTATCCACTCTAAAGATAACTGGTTTTGATCAATACAAGTCATCAATAAATCTCAAAATTCCACTCGTCGATCTGGATCATCTTCAAGTAGCTCTTGAACAGCTTGCATTTTATATGGGCGTTTTTTCTCATATTTAAGTATTTGTAAAACTGTTTTGTGATTAAAAAGTGAAAGTTTCAAAAAAATTCAAATAATTTTATCAGCGTTTTTTGAAAAAAAAATATTTGTAACGAAATTTTTAGTCTTAAACAGTTTCAACATAATTCATGTAAACCGAAAATATAGAAATGTTATATGAATAGAAGAGTTTTATTTTTGTAAAGTGTTGAGTACAAATTAATATTCTATAAGATACACCCACATTTTTTATTTTATAAAACCATTTCAACAGGTAAACCTGATTTGTAAGTGCTATAAATATGTAATAACTACTAACATAATTTCTTATATTATTTTTATTACCCAAAAAATAATTTATTTAAATGTTTTAATACTTATGCATGCTACCACAGCTACCGAATAACTAATTTCACTGTTCACAAGAGTTTCGACCTACTTCCTCGCAGTTTCTATCTGCCACCTCTGTATTAATATCTGTGAACATGTAAAATAATCATTGTATAAATTAATGTTGAGCTATCTCTTCGACTATCACTTTCCTTTGAGTGCAGACTAATTTGAAACACTTTCTTTACTTTTACTCTCGTACAATTAGAAATTCTATTTAAACCATAAAAAATTAGGTCTTTGTTCTAGATAACTGCCACTTTAAATGAATAAATTTACATCGAATTATGCGTTTTTTATCCTAGAGAATTGCGTTTTTATAGCTTATAGTCTAGTAGTAAGATGGAATTTATTATTCGATATTAACATTGTGTTTGGCGTTATTAAAGCTCAATAAAATACCCCGTGAATTAAAGCAATGAGAACGAAGAAAAACTGTAAAAAATATAATTTTTTGGGCAACTCTTTTCTCTTCAATTGCGACGAAGCTGCATGTGAATCGAATGTTTAAGAACGTTTTTTTTAGAGTATGACTGATAGCGACAATAACTACCAACAAGTTATAGAAGTGGTACTCACCGAATTTAAATAGTACAAAATGTACGTCACCTTTCCACTGATCATAAGTTTATTCGACATATTTTTACATTCATTACAATGTTGAATTTTAACATCGTAATTAAAATACATATCACGTTTATAAGTTTAAGACCTGGTTGGAGAGTGTAGATATTTAAAAAAAATCAGTCTACGGATCTCTACTAATAATTTAATTTACGGAAAGCCACTTTGTAGATGTAGGGTACTTATGGAACAAATAAGGACGCAGACCTGCAAAACTGTGCCTGCAAAACTTTAAAAAATAATTGAGACGATTCCAATGAATCCTTTGATCCCAAAAACGAAACTAGCCGCAGAAATTCTTTAAGGCGTTCGATTAAGGGTAATTTTAGCTGTGGTGGTCAAAACATCTATTGTTTCTATTTGATTTTACAAGTTTTGGATTACTTAATCAGACTTAGTTTTTAGTCAGATCTCTAGTCAGTCAAAGTCTAACTAAATTAAGACTAAACGATTTGTTTTGTTGGAAATTCGACTATTCCTAGTAGATATGTGGCTACACATTTTAAGTACTTGTCATTATTTGATTGAACAATATCTATAAATGACGGCACCATACGTGATTCCATATCCGGTTTTAAATAAAAGTTGTTTTATGACCGTAATTCTAGCGCTTGTACTTCTTTGAATGTCATTTCTATGTCATTGTTTTTAAACGACACTTTTTTGAACTAAAACTTCCGCGACTGGTTTTCTTCCTTCTAGTTGTTTACAGATCTTCCATGAGGCACCCTTAGGCTACAGCAACATCGAAACGATATTAGACCAGATCCGATCAGAGAAAATAACTTGTAGAGAATTATTTTAAAATTAAAATTTATTAAAATTACCCGAGGAGAGCCCATTCTGGATATATTTGGTGAGGACCTGTATTGTTTGTATTGTTTTATTAAACGTACAAAAGAGACTACATATAAATAATTATGAATGAAAATATAAAAACCGATAATTCTCCTTATAAAATACAAAAATGAATCCTTTGATTAAAAAGTAACATTTTGCTATATTTTACAACGATTTTTTAATGAAATAAAAAACCTAAAACTTCATTTTCTTAAGAAAACTACTTCTAAATTCGTACTTTACAATTGAATTAGTTTCATGTCCTCTATTTAAAAAATCTTTCTTTCTGGTCGAGTCTGATCGGATAAGGTCTGATACGGTTCCAATGTAGCCGTTGTGTGCTCAAGCATTTGGAATATGTACCTGCAAAAAATATTTTCTGTTTGGAATATAATAACTTTTGTGTTCATTCCATTTCTGTTTTAAACACATATTGAATGCACCCTGTATTCTCCAGGGTGCTTTAAAAATTGGAATATTTAAAGAAAACGACTGCAGGCTGTTTTTGAAATTTTCATTTACATCCATACATTACATGCGCATTGTGTTGTAATAATAGAAAATATCCGTAAAATCATTACAGAATTTAAGAACAAATTCATTAGGAATGGCTATTGCAGTAACTTATTACATTTGAATAACAGGAAACCTAAAAATAAGCTAGCTTATTAACTTTTAACTGCCATTTTATTACGTACCAAGTTGCAATAAATTATTATAACAGAAAACTTAAGTTATTCATAGTACTGGAGGCCTTGGAGTTTTCCTTATAAATTCATTAACACACACACACACACACACGCCCAACTTTTTTCTCAGTTGGTTTTTAATATGTTTGTTAAACTTTTAAGAGTAGGAGGTATGTTCATTGTCACCTTTTTTTCTCTACGCATATGTTAGGTAGGAAATATTTTATGTTGATGTTGCTTTCTTATTATATGAAATAAATACGTTCAATACCACAAATACACCCTCACAATGCTTATGTATTTTATAACTATTGTTTGTTATAGTACTATAGGTATTAGTAGGACCATGGACAATTACACAATCCCAAAAAATAAAAAAAGGTTCTCTTGGATGTGTTATGGTTCACACGAAAGTAAAGTTTAAGAGAGACTCTTAAATTTAACACCAATTATGTTGATTGCTGTATCTATAATTATGTTAATTGTTGTATCAAAAAACCTCAGTATTCTTTGAATATGACCACCTGTTTAATCATCCAAACTTAAATTTGTGCTTAATAGCTCTATTAATAATAGTAATAGTTCGTGCCAATTGAAACAGGAGGTACTAAAATATCAGATCAATACATGATTATAGAAGATAATTATTTAGCGCCAGTAATTGGCTGCTTACAATTTCTACTACTTGCAGTATGCTGCTAACATAATATGTATCTACAGTGCAGCAATAGTAACTTTGCCCTTAGTTGCAAGAGACAAAACCTGAAATTGTCCTCATTTGTTTTTACAGATTTTTAGGAGTTTTCTTGTCCTCATTTCTTGTAGATTTCTTTTTAGGAGCTAATTTTGAATATAATTAAAAAATATAAAAAAAAAAAAAAAATTTTTTTTTTTTTTTTAGGGAGTAATTTCCCCAAAAGGGGGGTTTTTGGGGGGGGGGGGAAAACGTTTTTTTAAGTGGGGGGGGTTTTTCTTTTTTTTGTGGGGGGGAAATTTTATTTTTTTTTTATTAAAAAAATTTTGGGGCCCACTGACAAAGTATTTTTCCGCAGATATCATATCTAACGCACTCTTCTATCTAACGTCTTTCTTCGTTCATTGTATTCATGATTCCTGAGGAATGTTTCGATATGTTTAAGTATAGAAACATTGCTTTCGGCTTCAGAAGTTGAAATCAGTATTTTAATCAAAATATTTACTTTGAACGTTGAGTTACTTTGAACGTTCAATTTAAACCTTCCTCGTTCAGCAAAATGGATAACAGAATGGCTCCAAAAGTAGTACTTGATTCGTCTCCCTGATATAGTAGGTACTTGTATCACTTTTAAGCTGATTTTTTGTTTAAAAAGAAAATTGTGAACATTCCACTATTTGTAGTGACTCCGCTGGCGACAACGTACAATTCTGTAATTTTTGTCATACAAACATGGCGTCATACAAACCTTTATAGTTACTGTGTATAGTTTTTAAAACTGTTTCAGTATGAGACTCTGAGACTGAGTAAGAAAAGGAAAATTACATGTAAATTGTAAAAGTATAATTCGTGGTTAATGGTGGCAAAATCTCGATGACTCGACGACGCAACGCCGTTTATGTCATAACATCATCCAATTCGGAGTCGGTTGTCAGAGACGGAGTGGCCTGAGTTGTCTAACAAACGTGAGATCGGCCTAAGAAGTAACTTTAGCAAATTCTTTGAAATGACTAAACGGGTAGAGTTCTTTTTGCCACGTGCAAATTGTGCGAAAAATCAGAAGAAACGAAAAAGAAAGTAGGGTATAAAAACGCAAGACTGTACTGCACGAATTTTTTTAAGACCAAGACTAACTAGAATATCAAGACCAGTATAAAAATTATAAGAGAGAGGTATCAATGCAACACCAAGATTAAGACTATCTACATGTGCAAAACCGAGAACAAGACAACCGTAGTTTTGATCTTAGTCTTGTTTTGCACATCAGTAACCAGAAAATGATTATATCAATATATTAATCAATTGCTAATAATTGGATATCTGCTACCTTTACTTACGTAGGTGACGTTTTGTGCGAAAAATAAAAAAAAACAATGTAGAGTACGAAGAACGCAAGACTGCACTGCAAAAATCTTGCAAGCAAGATCAAGACTAACTGGAAGATCAAAACCAAAGGTATCAATGCAACACCGAAACCAAGACCAAGACAACCGTAGTCTTGATCTTGATCTTGTTTTGCACATCACCAATAACTAAAAGATTCTATCCATATGTTAAACAATTGTTAATAATTGGATATCTGCTGTCTTTATATACATAGGTGACGGTAATATATTGTGAGAAACGAATATTTCTTTATGTAAACAACAATTTAAATAATAAATCCGATACTGTGACCTTCTTGTCACAGTGTTATTCTCACCGACGGTCAAGTCTGCAGTTTTCAAAATAAACGTCTACAATATTTCAACACGGCTATAATGGGCACTTAAGAAGTGAGTCGGTTACACGTAATAAAATATATAATATACTATAATGCGTTGCTGCAACAGTAATGTATCTAACTTAATTATTATTAGACTACGAGTACGACAATAAACGCCTAATGATAATTAATTTTGTTATAGACTGAATTATTTCTATTTTCTTAAGTAACATATCCTGGATCGAAGGGCATATAAAATTACATGGAATAGTTGATCGCGAAGAATGTGCAAGGTGAGCATATTCGCAATGAATTTAATAATAATTGATGTAATGCTAAATAATCAGGATTTGCGGAGAATGTTGGAATCATTGTTATGCAACTTTAGGGAGGGTAAGCTTTATAATATATGTATTGTATGGTAAATACGATATTACATAAAATATTAAAAATAGAAGTATCTACAAAGTGAATATATTGCATATCTGCTTATTTAAATTAGTGAATGGATGGTAGTCCCTTTCAGTAATCCCTTTCAGTTTGTATTTTACTCAAAAAAAAACAAGTATAATTTAATAAGATGAAGGATAAATAGTTTGGATTATGTTGCTTGAATGCATACAATTTTATCTTGCTTTGTTAGTAGTAGGTAGCTTTGCTCCTGGCTGCAGGATGCACAATAAACAAAACTTGTGGCCAGTCTTCATTTCTCTTATAGCTACAGTGGAGAACATTTTGATAAGTACAGTCTGGTGAATAATTATTATTTGTTTGTGGGCATCTCTGCGTAAACTCTTTTGTAAGAACAGAAAAACTAGGATTATCAGATTGTACTGTTCACATTCTTTTTTTATTAGGTCGTTTCAGTAAATAAAAACAATTACTTAATTTATAAGCTAGTATTATAAATATGAGGTAGGTAAATTATATTTTGTTTGATTTAAATGCTTCTGTCGTTGATTGTACATATTGCTGGTAACACCTGAGCAATATATCTCGGGTAATATGGTTGTTTTAGATCGTACTATGTTCGTTGAGCGCAATTCGCGGGCAAAGATATATTGGGTGTACTGGTGTGGTTAATAGTGGCTTCTATAACGTAATGTTCGGTCACGCCCACTTTCCAATAAGATTATCGTTAACCATAACCTCACCTACTCACTATTTTACTATCTGTTAACATCAACGGACACAGTCTGTTTATGAACGGTTCTGTTTTAATGGATTAATGGAATCAACATGAAATCTTTATTTTCTTTCTCTTTAAATGTTTTATTGTTTTAGCTACTAACCGATTATAATTTATATAAATAGAGTATTTAAAAAAAGTTAAAATCTAGTCCACCTACTAATAAAATAAAAAGCATTTTCATTGTAATAATATCTGAATGAATGTAGAATAAGATTCAAATGATTTGCAATATTTAACCAAATGTGGGTGATCAGAGTTCTACTTCCTAAAATGTTTCTCAAATGATACGAAAAATACAGAACAATCCTCAATATTCAGTACGTGTCGGACGATTGTCACATTGTTTTCTCAACATATATTAGAATTGTTTTGAATCAAGGCTTTATGAACGATCTTGAATTAAACGGTTTCATTGAGCGTGTTTCTCTTCCTTGTAGTAACTTATTAAGAATGAAAATAACCATTGTACTTTATCGTAATTGTTTCTCATAATGTCATTATACATTTCTGTTCCGCTTTCGTGGCTTTCACTTTTACAGACAGAAGACATTTAAAAAAAATGTTTATCCGTGTGGATCTTTTGTCTCGTGCTTTACTCTTATGCTTTACTGATACTTGTGTGATATGTACTTTATTTTTCCATTCCAACAAGTACATGACACTCAACTTACGTGCGATTTTCCTCATGAGGATCAGTCTTTTCGAAAAGAAAATATATTTGTTCGTTAAAAAGATACTTTTTGGGTATTGACTAGTCAAAAATTTTCAGACTGTTGACGGTTGTCGTATCATTTTACGCATTTTTTCATAATCCGTAAAGTATTAGTAGTTTAGTAGTTTCCCTATTCTTAAAATTGGGAAAGTAACGGAAAAAAAAAACAGACATACCTACGCAAAACAGTATAATTTAAACGTACAATGGCTTAATATGTATATTAAAAACACGTTTTATTTATATACACATATATACGACGGGAGTTTGTAATATAATCTATCCAGCCATGAAATAAAAGACAAAGAACAATGAGATTTTTTTTAACTCAAAATAATCGACAATAGCAGCTTTCAACTCATCATCAGAAGCAGATCTCTTGGTGACCCTTATGCACCCACTGCATTAACCCTTATTTCATTGGAGGATCGCAGTGATATACTCAGGTTTTATCACAAGTGATAATTTTCGAAACAAAGGGTTTCCCGACCCCAATTGTTTCAACAACGATTTTACTTGATGTCATGGAGCGTTCTCACCATATAACGCAAGCATTCATTTGAGGATAATTTTTGGGACATTTCTCTTTTTAGTCAAACATTTTACAACGCTTTTGTACTCGAGTGCATTTTTCACTAATCAAATATGCACCCAAAGTAATAAACAGCTCCACATGATCAAAATACAATAATTGACGTTTAAAAATCATTTCCAATTGTCACTGTTTTCATGGCTAGGTAGATTTTATAAAAATTCTCCTTGTAACAATGGAAAAACAATGACATTTCCATACACAATTCCTTTAATTTTGTGGCAAATAATTATTCTTTCTTCCTTAGACAGACTTAGAAATAAGGAAATCTGACCTCTTACGATTTGTTTTTGGTATTACAAACAAAGAAGATTAAATCATTTTTAGGCAAAACTAAAAATACAGTGACAGGATATGTCCTAGACAATATTTTTGTAAGGTTATATCTAAGCGAATTAGATTAGTCTTTGTTGTTTGCAAATTACTTAAAATACATAGTCGGGTTAAATTCGTGTACAAAGCATTTTTGTGAGGGGTATTAGCGAGAAAAACAGACACAATTTAGTTCGTAACGTTATTAAGCAAAAAATAAAAGCGTGGAGACGCTAAAAAATGTGCATTTTCTTCAGCATTAGATGTCGTATAACCAGTAATTTGGTATGTGAACTATTTTACCGTAAACATTAATCAAGGCCGTGATTTGTCGCCCTCTTAATCGAGCATATCATTTGCGTTTGCGCTTAACAAGGTCTGCATTTTGTAATTAATATTCGTCCCGTTGACACGATCCATTGTTACAGAACGTTATATTCTAATATATCACGGTTGGCATGACTAGGAAGTGAAAAGTAAAAGCGAGTAATGCAGTTATGGAGGTCGGAGGTGACGGAAGGTCGAAATGCAAGGTGATTCCACTTTCCATAACCAGGAAATATAAATCGCTGAATCGAACTTATAATCTGCGGCGCTGAAAAACTACTTGTGATCTTGACATTTCTAAATGCCACGTCTACACCCTCATTTTTATGTAGATGTCACGAATATGTTTCTATTTCGATCTTGAACTTAAACTAACCTTGAACTTTTGTATTTCGTTAACGGTATTGCCGCTGAAAAAAAAAGCATTGTTAGTCATGATTACTATTACCTGGCGGTTTTTCTGTGCATCCAGTGACAAATAATACTGTCACTCGCGTAAACAACCTTGACGCAAATGGTTGTGACCATTGAAAGCTTACTTACTTATGTGTGGCTACAATTGGCACGAGCAACTTTTTTAGGTTTTTAATACGCAGTAATTTTCGTGGCGTTGAAATATCCAATTTAAACGAAACCATGAAATATGTATGTATATGAGGTGTGTAAATTAAGTACCTAATGATGCTATTTTTTTTTTATTCGATAGAATTACAATTCAGTATTGCCTCCTTCAAAATAATTTCCTTAGGAAGCCACATAACGCTGGAGACGGTTCTTCTTTTTTTTCATAACAGTGCTGGAACTTCAGATTCAACCTTCAGCTGGTCGATTACAGCCGTTTTAATGTTTTCTATGGTCCCAAAATGACGTCACTTGAGGTGATTTTTCAATCTTGGGAAGAGAAAAAAGTCACAAGGACTCAAGTCAGGCGAATAAGGAGGCTGAGGAGCCACAGGAATGTTTTTACTGGCCATAAACTCGTTTACTGAAATGACTGTGTGGCAAGGCGCATTGTTGTGATGCAATATCTATTTGTTCTTGATGTTTGATTTCACACGCATTACCCTTTTTCGAAGTTTTTCAAGAACCTCTTCTATAAAAGTATTGATTTCCTGTTTGGCCTGGAGGCACAAACTATTTGTGGACAATTCCCTGGCTATCAAAAAAGCATATCAGCATGCATTTGATCTTCGACTTGCTCATTTTTACTTTTTTGAGTCTTGGAGAGCTTGAAGTGTGCCATTCCATGCTTTGGCGCTTGGTGTCCGGGTCATACTCAAACACCCAAGTCTCATCACACGTTCCATAAAATGGGGATCATTTTCAATCGATTCCAAAAAGTCAAGACACCTTTCTCTCTTGATGTCTTTTTATTCCTGCGAAAGGTTTTTTTGAACCATTTTTGCGCAGATGTTTTTCATCCCCAATTCGTTAGTCAAAATCTGCTGAACAGTGGTGTGATTCAAATTTAAATCTTCCCCGATTATTCTTGTTGTCAACCGACGATATGAACGCAGGGGATCCAGTATTCTATCGACATTTTCATCGGTTCTTGAAGACGAATGCCTTCCGCTGCGTGGTTCATCTTCAATCGACTATCTTCCTTCTGAGAATGTCTTAAACCACCGACAAAACCTGAGCTCTTGAAAAAACACTGTCTCCGTAAGCATGTTGAAGTTTTGCAAAAGTATTCGTTGAGCTGTGTCCAAGTCTGAAGCAAAACCTGAAAGCACACTGTTGCTCAAAATTAATGTCTTTCATTTTTAAAACGCACTAGAAAAAAACGATCTACGAAAACAGTCACAGAGAACAAACAACTGACTAACAAGTTCAAACTATCCTTTCCTACCCAATTCAACAATGAGTTGCACTATCGTGATCGACTGCATTATATGCACAATTGTAATATTTGTTATAATGAATAAAGTAAATTGTTTCATAGTGTTGGTAAGATCGTGAGACATTGTAATTCTGATTCAATAATTTCGTTTAAAATACAAATTCTTAAAAAAAAAACCTTTGAAATGTCATTAAATCACCAAAATATTTAATATCTTCAATATGTATAAAACTGCATGGATTAAATCAAGATGTATGGTTATTATTTATGAGTCTTCCCAAGTAAAACAGCATTTTTATGGTAAAATATAGCTCTGAGGTATTAGCGCCAGATGTATTTTTTTAAATCAACGCGGCCACTTCAATGTCACCTTTTGTTTCTAAACTTTTTTAAGTTCCTGCCAAACCTAACATTCCTTTTCAAGGAAACGTGAATTTTAAATAATGAAGAAATGCGAAAATATGTATTTAAATAAAACATTTTTGGAAGGCAATACTCGTATATTCACACAGAACTTTGAAGAGAAGGAGGATGAAAGTTATTTCTGGTGGCACAAAGGAAACAGATCTGATTAAAAATGTTTTGTTACGATATTCAAATATTTGTCATTGTACTCGTTATACGATCGTACACCTCAATGTAAAAAAATGTAAGGCTGACAGAGAATGTCACAAAAGCTATACTAAATATCAATAGACATTAGCCATATGCTTGCTGAAATAAGGAAATAGCATCTCTGTATCAACGAAATATATGAATAGGAAAGAAAAAAGCAAGGTTTATTACAATTTGCTTATACAATGGAGGACCTCGGTTTCTTCAAGGTTCCATATATGGCATTTTGCACGAAAAATTCTCCGAAGATAAATCGATTTTCCAATTTGTGTATGGAATATTAGAGTAGTTTGTTATAGACGTAATGAGATACTATTGTTTTTTTTTTATGACAGTACGTGATAAAAGTATAAACGAAATAAGTACGGTTTTTGACATTTTGGTGACATATTTTATCATAAAAAGGATATGGCTTTTCTTCATAAATGGTATTAGAAACATGTCAAAAAGATGTACACTCGAACCCCTCTTAAGTCACCTTCGCTTAATTCACATCCCCTCTTATTTCACCACGTTTTCCCCTATTATGTCACGAAACCGTCCCTCTTAAGTCGCCACCTGTAAAAGTTTTAGAACTACGTTTGGAAATTGGATTCTCGCATGAATACAATTTTTATTGAAAAAAATGATTGTGTAATACATTAAATATGGACACCTAACCTTTAAAATAGGTTAGGTGTCTTTTAAAAATATTTAACCTTTAAAATATTCATTCAAGTGGAAAATTGAACTTTGTCACGCACGACTGGGTATACTTACGTCGATTTTCTCGTTCAGTTGGCTCATTTTTCGTTATAACAAGTACTGTGGTATATCTCTAAATATTTCTTTTTGCAGCTAAAACACGAATAAGTTGAGGTTATGATCGCGACTTAAGAGAGACAAACTTTCGCGACTTAAGCGAGACGATAATGCACGGATTTGGTGAATTAAGAGTGGAATTTTTTGTAACTAGTTCTTTATAAAATCCGAAGAGCATACCAGTAAATATCTGCTACTTGCTCCAACGTTATATTATTAAATATATCATACCTTAATATATCAATACATCTTATTATTATAATTTCAGTTTTATTTACTTGGTAAATCTTGTAAGTAAAGGAACTCTTTATCAAATAATTTACATATACCTGCCTACTTTGAAAACTGAATCAAAGGTGATTTTTTATATTAACTTATTAACTAAACCCACAACTCATAAAAAACAACCAATGAACTTGGTGAACTGTGACTTTTTTAAGAAAATTTGTATTTGGTTACAAGTACAATATCATATTCGTCTGAAAACAATACACCATTATAAACTCTGTCCAAAACATGCATATTTTTTTTGAATAACTATACATTTTTATACATAAAATCTAAAAATATGATTCATTTATACACACACAAACACATTTATATCATCGAATGCTCTTCTAACAAAAAAAGTTAAAAAAATAACAGTTAAGACTACCCGTGGTTAACCTTGCTATTTAAAGTTATTAATTTTTACAAATGTCTCTATAATAAAATTTTTTTTAACATATATTAAAAACTTCCACCTCTTGATTTTTCTTATTTCCCATGAAATAAGTAGGATACTGGTGTTTCAGATATTGTCCCGTTCTTGATTTCTTTGTTTTTTTTCTAGATACATATATAACAGGTTGCAGATTGTTATAGATGCTCATATTTCTGTTTTCGTAGTTTACTCAAAATTAAGGATATTTTTAGATTTGTTTTATAACATTCATATTAAACGAAATATGCATCTGGAGTCATCCGTTATAAAATAGATGGGTAGAGTTCAATTTACATATTTATACAGATTGTGTCCGTTGAAATTAACAGATAACATCAACGGACGCAGTCTGTATATGAAATGTTCTATTTTGTGAGAACTCTGATGACAACTGGTTCACCTACTTTTAGCATTTGTTAAGATAAAGTGAAGCTATCGGTATATCGTAATATAAGAACATTGGAATTCCTTAATCCCCAGTTACTGCGTTCATATTAGGTTGTATAAGTTTTACAGTCGTCAAAAGATTTACAAAGAGAAGAAGTAGGTACAGTATCGTCCAAATTATGTGTCGCGTCATTTTAATATTTACAACAAGCTTAAAACGAACAAGAAACATTGTGTCGGATATGGTTAAATGTTTCAATATCTCTTTGTATGTATTTCTTTGAATTCCTTCAGTACATTCTATCCGGTTTTTGCAACACTTAAAATCAATTACATTTGGTTTAACAATTTCACGATGTTAATGTTAATGAGTTCCATAGACATTTAGCTGCTTTGAAAAATTCTAGAACTGTGGAAGTTACGCTCACCAAACATCTACCCCTCTAGGGATAGATCATGGAATAATCATAACTGCATTCTTCAGGGCCTTCAAACATTTTCATATATGTAAGTCTTTATGTTTAAAAAGTAATACACTACATATTTCATTTACTAAAAATGTAGAATTTTTTAAACAGCTGTTTTTTATGCACGGTAAGGCCACCCCTGTTATTTACGTCATGAAATCCAAATTTCCGGTGTCCATTGATCGCTAACGATTTCTCATCAACTAACGCATTTGAGGTCGACGAAGATTAGAACGTATGGGTCCTTGTTGAGGTATACGGTTTCGGAAGTAATTAAATGGGCCTATTGACCGTCGAATGTTTCACGTCGACCTAAGAGCCAAACATCGCGTGCGATTTGTTATCGAAAAGCTGCAGTCGTGAAAATGGCAAAGATATACGTTGCGTGTAAACAAAGTTCAAGCCGCGACCATGATACTATCGCCTCGATACCTCGAACGGTAATTTTACGTATTCTGCCAAGTTATAAGTGAAAGTCATCCTATGCCAATAAACTGAACGGTTGGAGGAAGCGAACGGCACATTTTCATGACCGTGAACGTAGTAGGCGCACAGTCTGTAGCGATCCTGATGGCGACTCGACCGGTGGCACTCTACGGCTATAAGCTGACTGTTTTTGATGAAGTAACTTCATATTATGGTAGCGCATTTCATTTGTCATGAATACGTTAAAAAATAATAAAGGAAGGACATTCATTTGAAAATTAATTTGTTATTAATTGATTATTAATAATGCATACGTCTTCATTTCTTCAAATTACAAAAGTTTGAATTATATTTTTGCAATTATATTTTTGCAGCTCATCAAACTCACTAAATTCAAAGCTATATACGAGGTGTGTACATTAAGTAATGAAACTGTTTTTTTTATTTTTTCTTTATTCTAACAGAATTACAATTCAGTATTGTCTCCTTTTAAATAACTTCCTTGGGAAGCCACACAGCGCTGGAGACGGTTCTTCCATTCCTCATAGTAGTGCTGGAACTCATATACTGGAATAGCCTTCAGCTTGTAGGTTACAGCCGTTTGAATGTTTTCTATGGTCCCAAAATGACGTCCCTTGAGGTGATTTTTCAATCTCGGGAAGAGAAAAAAGTCACAAGGACTCAAGTCAGGTGAATAAGGGGCGGGAGGAACACAGGAATGTTTTTATTGGCTAAAAACTAATTTACAGAAATGGCTGAGTGACAAGGCACATTGTCGTGATGCAACATCCAGTTGTTCTTGATGCTTGGTCTCACACGCATGACCCTTTTTCGAAGGTCTTCAAGAACCTCTCTCAAAAGTGTTGATTTTTGGCTTGGAGACACAAACTCTTTGTGGACAGTTCCCTGGCTATCAAAAAAGCAAATCAGCATGAATTTGATCTTCGACTTCCTCATTTTTGCTTTTTTGGGTCTTGAAGAATTTGAAGTGTGCCATTCCATGCTTTAGCGCTTGGTTTCCGGGTCCTATTCAAACACCCAATTCGCATCACACGTTCCATAAAATGGGGATCATTTTCAATCGATCAACATTCAGTTGTTCTTAATGTTTGGTCTCACACGCATGACCCTTTTTCGAGGTTTTTCAAGAACTTTTGTCTCCTGATGTCCTTTTGTTCCTGCGAAAGTTTTTTTGGAATATTTTTGCGCAGATTTTTCTCGTCCCCAATTCGTTAGGTAGTCAAAATCTGATGAACAGTGTAGTGATTCAAATTTAACTCTTCCCCGATAATTCTTGTCGTCAACCGACGATCTGAACGCACAGGATCCCGTATTCTATCGACATTTTCATCGGTTCTTGAATATAAAGGCCTTCCGCTGCTTGGTTCATCTTCAATCGACTCTCTTCCTTCTGAGAATGCCTTAAACCAACGAAAAACCTAGGCTCTTGAAACATTGTCTCTGTAGGCGTGTTGGAGTTTTGCAAAAGTATCCGTTGCGCTGTGTCGAAGTCTGAAGCAAAACCTGATAGCACAGCGTTGCTCAAAATTAATGTCACTCATTTTTAAAACGCACTAGAAAAACTGGTTTACGAAAACAGTCACAAAGAACAAACAAGTGACCCTAACATGTTCAAACTTGTACTGAAGGTATTACAAGTCCCCTTGTTGCCAGTCTTATTACTTCATACACACCTCGTATGTAATTTGAGTGAACATGTCTATAACACAGATTGTCTCCAAGAATCAATCAATACACTAGATAATGGATATAGTTGAGGAATATCAATTAAATGGTTTGTTGTGTTATTCCCAGTATATAACCACACTACAAATATTGCTTCAGTACAATTGATTCTGTTATAAGGTTAAGTATGTACAATTTCATACCGTATGATTAAGGTTTAAATGTCTATAAAAGTATTATGTGTATAAATGCATTCTAATAAAGTGTCTATAAATACATTCTAGTTTATGATGTTGTTTCTCAGTTTAGTTTTGAATTGCTGCTAGGGCTAAACCAGTTTATATGTAGGTATGTATACCAAGAGCATGCACTCTTTGTTCATGTAGTTCTTTATCTTTCTGTGATAAAAAAATCGACAATTTCGTTGCCCTCTGTGCTAAAATGGCTGGTTTAACTTCTCAGCATAGTTTGGCACTTTCGCTAATGATCGTCTTTGTCCAGCTCCTCTTTTGCCAAATCTTCCCAACAGTCCCAAATTAATAAAATCAATCACCTTCAAATATCATGAAAATCTCTTTTTAGCTGTCTCTGAGTTTTTAGCTCTAGTTATACGTTCATACACATGCTATTTAGTTTAACTTCTTTCAGCACATTCTTTAAGCATATTTTTAAAGTAATTGCTATTCTACCACCATTTGCTGTTAAGAGCAAGTGTTAAATAATCGCGAAAAGTTACAGTAGATGATTATACAAGAGCATTATATCTAGTGCATGTTTTAGCCAACTTACAAGTAGTAAGCAACTACGTAGTGAACAATTTACGGGCCCAGAATCATATCGTTTGGCCCAATGTTATTTTTGGTGAGATTTCTGAAAACACAGACTTCATACTATGGATACGACAATTATCCTTTATTACATTATTTATCATATTATTTATCCTACAAAATGCCACTAAAGGATAATTGTTGTATCCATAGTATGAAGTCGTTGTTTCAGAAATCTTACCAAAATCAACATGGGCCAAACGATATTTATTCTGGGTCGTATATACCTACAGATGTATATAATTGGATTTCGTATGGCAAAAAATGATGTAACAATATAACATGTCTGGAATTTGAAAACAAGGATCAATATTAAATTAAATAAATCAAGCATTTTGGGAGTTTTAATCGACCAGAGTATAGATCATATAATTAGTAGTATTTGTTTTGGTTATGTGTTATG
The DNA here is from genome assembly GCA_029963805.1 of Aromia moschata. Classification (NCBI taxonomy): domain Eukaryota; kingdom Metazoa; phylum Arthropoda; class Insecta; order Coleoptera; family Cerambycidae; genus Aromia; species Aromia moschata. The sequence goes on along the minus strand of JAPWTK010000101.1, from coordinate 1,147,666 downwards.
ATGAAAACAATTTGAATAAACTTGGAAATCTGGTTGTTTACTCATCAGAGAATCAGAACAGGGTCAGACAGAAGGGAAAATTATTTTATGCTATCAAGAAAAACACAGCATATATACACCTGTATATATGCTGTGTTTTTTATTTTTAATATAGTGGTTGTCCCCTCAACTAGGTACTTTCATACCTTGAAAGTACCTAGTTGACGCAAAATTATCTATTTATTTTAGAGAGAAACGTATTAGTTTCATTTTGATTCAATTTTAATTTCATTTTAAAGTATAAGTGATTAATAATGAAAAATTATATCCTGCCTAAGTGACCTCTTCTACTCCTTTAACATGTAAGATCTTTTCTATTACATTTTTCGGGAAAATTTCGCCGAATATACGATGTTATTTTGAAGCAGCTTTGCAGTTGTTTGAGGATCATTAGCGTAAGTTCTCTCCTTCAGACAAAAAACAACGAAGATAGGAAATAATCGAGTGGTATGTCGTAAAATTTAGGAGGCCGGCGGCCAGTTAAAGGCAGCTCTACGGGAATTTATGCGATCACCAAATGTTACCCTCAAGATTTGATTGTTTCATCACTTGTATGGAAAATGGTCCATATTGTGGATACCTTCCATATTGTGGATACCATACCTTCCAATTCATTTCAGAAAAAAATGTCATATATCATGTTCTGTGGTAACCAAACCACAACTAACCGAATTTTGTATACTTCATCTCTGTCACTATAATATTGCATTATTTAAATCGGTAAATAAAATTTGGACACCCTATAATAGACATCCTATATTTTAAATAAATACAGTCAATGTAGGTAGCTCTATTCGCAGATTCAGTTTATGACAGTTTCCATTAGAAGTAGTATATTAGTGTTGTAGTAAATGGAACGAGTTAAAAGGCCAAACTTGCAATATTTGTGATGGTTGGAAACTGTTAGAAATGCTTCTGTGAAGAGAGCTATTAAAACTAATCATAAAAGAGTGCACCGCAGTAACGTCGAACAATCCACTAAAATTTCATAAATTTAACGTTATGAAGGTATATTCGTCCAAATATGCGTCAGAACAGCTGAATCGAGAGCCGTGAATGTACCAGTCGAATTGGCCACTGCTGCATGTGCGGTAGGTCGCGGTCGTAGGTGAGAGGATCCCATGTTCCCCTACCTGCTCATTAGTTTATTACATGCTAATCGAGCTTGTAACATTCTATTAACTCCTACCTGGCAATTATTATAACGGAAAAGGTACAGCGTACGGTGATTAGCTGCCTTTTTTACAATATCGTAGTTTATTTGGGAAAAACAAGTTGCACAACAAAAGCTTGATGTAGATGATGATTCAGGGCCGTAGCTAGGTCGCTACTGCGGTCAGGGCCTTACTTTTTATAGCCAGGGCATGTCTTAAATTTTTGGGACCGGGACAAGGCGGCAAAATTTTTCAAAATTTCAAGGTCACGCGTTTTCCTGGCATTTCAGAATTTCAATGAAAAAATCATTTATGCAAAAATATAGACATTCCCAAGAATAATTTTTTAACTTTGTTCCGGCCATAAAAATAATATAAACTTTGGCCGGAGGCTCACCGAGAAAGTTAAGGTGATTGTGTTTATAGAAAATGATCACACTGTCGCTGCAGGCGAAAATTTTCTAAATTTTAAAATATGTTTTGTTTTATATTTTTCGAAAAATAAATAAATGGAATGGAACGATGGAATGTTTTAATAATTCTATCTAGTTTTACAAAAAACTAAATATTTATTAGATTTTCGTCTCTATTTTGAGAAGTCTTCTGTCAGGGCGATATTTCGGCCTGCCAGGGCGCCACCCTGATCCGATCCCACCTGGCTACGGCCCTGTGATGATTAAGGAACTGAATGTGTGTTACAACGCAGGAACGGTACTATACAATGATAATTTAAGTATAAACCGTATTTTTCAAGCTGCCTTGTAAATTATATATACGCGTTGTATTTTTTTGCCCGTGCATACGTACGCCACTGACCGCTACCTAGTTACGCTCATCGGGACTCTAGTTGGGACGCTGAACGCGCATCTCCCAATGCGGGTTCAGGAACGATTAGATTCAATGTATCCGTATACGGTAGCGACGATTCCGTAGTATTTTACGTTAGCTCGATGCAAGCCGATGGACGGTAGAACGAGAAAATAATTGTAAGTGTCGCGAGTGGCTAATTAAATGTAAGTGTACATACGTATTTGGCACCGTGTACGTATTTATTTTAGAGTTCGTGTAGTGTATTTACATATTATCTGATTGTGTGTGAATTTTTGCAATAATGGCCGAAAAGTACGAGGATTTTACCATAGATCGATCACACATATCGTCGATACATATTTCGTAGACGCCGAGACTGTGAAAGGAAATAGGTATCGACTGCTGGACGAAACAGCAGATTTTTGCGGTAATAAGGTCGTTAATATTCTGATACGAATTTTAGGTGTTTCAGATATTTCGCCCCCGATATTGATAGCTAGTAAACGGGTTTTGCAAACAACAGCCAAATCGCTCAGGTTTAACGAGAAGAAATGCAGAAAGACTACTGGTTATGGCAACGTACGTTCAAGCAATAAAGATAGTCGGTGTTTTTGAATGATACAAGCGATAGGTATGTACACTATTAACACAATTTTACTCCTGTATCACCGGATCCGGTAAATTAAAAAAAAATACATGAAACATGAATTTTTTGACAATAAAACCGTCAAGTGTACGAGTAGAGGCAGAAAGGGCCTTCTCGGCCGCTGGTTACATTTGTAGCTCTGTAAGAAATCGATTGGCAGATGATAAAAGTAACACTATTTGTTTCCGACGATAAATTTTTCAAAACCAAATGATATTTTATGATTGTTTTACTTAAAATAATAATTTATAATAAGCATGTTAAAAAGAAAGAAGTTTTGAACTCGTTATTGTGACAATTGTGCCATTGATTAAACAGATTCATGGTGACTGTCAATTATAAGAATGAAACTGCCTGGCGTGCCTAAATTACCTAATAATTGTAATCTCAGTTGATAAGCTTGATTTTAGTTAGATTTAACATAAGTTACATAACAAGCCATTAAAAAAAATCATCAAAGTTGGTCGAGCAAAAAAAATACGTATTTCTATCTTAATCTTAATTTTATCTTTATCTTAAATTTATAACCTTATTTAAATGTCAAAGCTGTTACATCATGTAAGATACTATAGAGTAAGGTGCAATGCATGATGGGAAATGGGTCAAGAGGTCGTGCCGCCGCCAGTGTATCTTGAAAACTAACTAATACCTAAGCTACATTCATGCAACTCCCAGGGCAATAAAATTATATAAAAAAAATAAATCAACCTTGCAAAAATTATTTTTCATTACAAATAATATTAATTAGCTGTAATTAGTAATTTAAATACCAAAACTAAATAATAATATTATATGGTTTCCATATCACACCATAATCTACATGAAATGTAGCTTAGGTATAAGAGTTAGTTAGTTTTCAAGACACACGCGTGGCGGTGAGACCTCTTCACACATTTCGCATCATGCATTGCAGGATTAGAATACCTTACTCTATATTATCTTAACATCAGGTGGCGGCTATCATTTATTTTACAATTGTGACAGCCACTTGTCAAAAGTTTGACAACAACAAAGTTTTGTTTTGAGCTTGAACATAACCGCTATTTCCATATCTCTCGTTCATAGCCAGATTTGACGACGTTTTTTTATGGATTTATAATGTAATTTATGTAAGTTACATTAAAATATATCATTGATGTTATTTGTGAAATCTAGTAAGTGAGACTGAACTTAACCGCCCGTCATTCTCTAATTATTACTAAACTAACTAGTTACTTATATAGTTTAACTAGTTTAACTAGTTACACTATATCTACTAAATTTTTATTGTATATTCATACGTTTTTTTCAACAACTTTGTAATACATTCACTTAATCATCTAAGTACTCTTTTCGTTTGTTTAAAAAGGAAAATGTTTATTTTTTTAGAAACTGCGAAAAAATTAAGAAGCATTTGATATATAAATCGAGAAAGTTTTCAATATTTGTTTTATTTTTTTTTTAGTTTATTTTTTTTAATATTGCTCTGAAAAATCACTTTATTAATGAATATATCTCATTTGTAGTAACCGTTCATTGTTCAACTCATTCAACTGACGTAGTGAAAATGTAGGTTTATCGCCTTTTCCCCGAAACCACGGAATTATTTACTATTAGAGTGAAAGGATAAATCATAGATAAGGGATACATTCATTAATCAGTTGATTTACACTGAACAACTGTGAATACAGTGAATACAGCACTTGATTTATACTGAATGGATATATTATTTCGAAAATCCACAAGGTCCAAGAAAAGGTTTTTCAAATAATCAGCTATTCTCACCTTTATAGGAACTTTAAAATATTACATACATTGATTTGGCGGTGGAATTTTTAAGACTGGGAATGGTAAGGAATTGCACATATATGTAATTTTTTTTGTATTAGGACATAGTGTAGTAGTCCACTTTTTATATAAGTGAATTATACAAAGAAGTTTTTTTATGTTGTCCTTATGATCTGAAATAGAAAAGTATACAGTGTACTAGTAGATATTTCCATTTAGAAGATCTACCGTTATGAAAAAAATTCTGCATAACGTATATTTCAAATAGCTGTGTACAGTGCGTACCTGTGGCAATGAAAAATTTTGACACAAAGCGGTGTTAGAGGAAGCGCTTAATATCGGTTAGTGATATTGTTGATTAATAGTGAAGGTCTCCGTTGACGTATTTTTTAAGCATTTTGAAGGTTGCTGTTGTCGTTTTTAAGTCAAGGGTAGTATCTCTTATGCGGTTTATTTGCACAAGGTGATACGAAGATATGATATATCATACAACTAACTAAATCTCAATGAATCCTGCTTTGTAATAATATTAATGAATATAATGCATATGGTGTACGGTGTAGTCCATGCCAACTGGACATGGCCAAAAAAAAATTATCACTCAAACTTCGGGAATATGTTCGACTATGTGTCCCCGAATCTCAAAAAAAGCCCATTTTTTTAGCCCATTTAGGCACTCCGTTACCGAGTTATGATTTTTTTTAATCGATTTTTACAAAATGGGTATTTCTCAACGCTTTTATCGCGGGAAAATGTTATGCTTGATGAAAATGATGAAGAAAAAATCCTGGTTCAATAAATCCATTTCTCCTTCAAAATTGTTTTTTTTCAAATTGTTTTCATTCATTTTCCTGTCCTTGAATTTGAGACCGTCCATCCTAAAAACTTGGTTGCCCGTAGTTTTTTGGACGGGGAATCGAATGCGCCATGTTAGAAGACGATCCGTTTGGGGCTAAGGTCATTTTTGGCCAATTTAAAAATTAAAAGTCCAAAAAAATGGTCTAAAATGGACCAATCCTTTTTTTATTTTTTTCTGAAAGAAGGGAATTTCCGCAGAACCCCTTGTTCCGATTCGTTGTACTTGACCAGAGTTATGAATTATCGAAATAATCAAGATTTTTAAAAATTCGCGTTTGTTCCAATATTAAAAAAAATCATAACTCGGGAACGGAGTGCCCAAATGGGCAAAACATTTTTTTGAGATTCGGGCAGACATAGACGAACCTGAAGTTTGAGTGATAATTTTTTTTTGGCCATGTCCAGTTGGCATGAACTACACCATATACATATGGATGTTATATAAGAAATATACATATATGGTGAACGGAGTGAACATTATTGTGTTTCTGTTATTATTTAATGTTATTAAATATTGCATAAACCATACCCAAGTATATATATATATATATATATGTACCTATATATATTTGATACCAAAATAGACTATATATGATATACCTACATGTTATGTACATATGTACATATAAAACTGAAATTAAAAACTGAAGCATTTGAATAGCTTTTCAGAAACTGGCATACATATAAAATTGCAGAACAAACGTATTCGTTCGCATACAAGCAATATGGTGCCGTAACTTCAGTTTGGCAAAATAATATACTTAATACATGTAATACACGTAAGAACAAATCGGATAATGACAATTTTTCCTATATAACGCCAACTTCCGTGGACACACTGTATGACATCTGAATAGATATTCAGTTGTAAGTGGGTATACGAATATACGTTAAATTAAAATGTCAAGTTCAACTAAACATTTCTGGCAGTTAAATGAAATTTGACATTGATAAGTATTGCAAAAAAAAAGCAATTACTAAAAATATTCACCTCCAGGCTTCCTCGTTTTCGCTCCAATTAACTCTGGAGGGCGACGTATTTTTCCCCGTCTCTGTTTTTCAATTTTACGAAAACTAAAATAGACGCCGTCACTCATGGGGTCGCAAGGAAGACTCTAAATAAGGTCGTGCCCTATATAAATTAACTAGGCCACAATCCAATGTCGGCGCATTTATTTTTTAAACGCGTTATTATGGCTCACCCTTGCTATCAGTTCCACGTATATTATAATTAAATCATAGTAAGGCGGCCTTGGAATTATAACAACCCCTTGCGTACGTAGCGACTTTGAAGCTGGCAAACAACTTCTCGACGACGAAATAATAACATACAAGAGGTTCGCATCAAGGTTGGAGAACGTCATTATTTTTATTTTATCATGGTTTCAATGGTATTTCCGTATGGGTGCGTTACGGTTATATTAGAAATTATAAACGTGTAGTCGTCACAGGGCATAGGGATGAAAGACGACGCATCAAACGGCTGCGTAGTTTGGTAGAATTGGAACCATCATTGGACACGTGCAGTTTTGCCGATTTTCAAAGATATCAAGCAAGATAACTTTGACCTAGGCCTGGCGTAAAAAGTATCGACGACGTCGTAGATCCAAAATGAATGTTGTAAAAGAATGGTACTTTACCAAATGCCATGCGTTCTTAGAAAGAATGCTGAAGAAAGCAAAATGGGATGCCGAAGCAAAATATTTTAACGTTCGGAAAAAAATAAATGTCTACTTCTGTGTCACATGACCCACGATGGCCTTATTTTTGGTTTTGACTGTACGAATTCTTCTTTACCGATTGCACTACTTAAATACATACAACCGTTAGGCACTAGATGCTTTAGAATTACGTACCGTAATAATTATTGTAATACTTTTTTTTACTTGTTTAAAAGTTAATTACACAATGTGAAAAAGTAAATATACTCTCTTACTTCCCATGATTTGTTTTCTTAAAAATGCTGAGCATGTGACGTTGGAAATAGGGCCGTGTTTCCACTGCCCTATTTCCAACAGGTTATAGGTCCAGATGAAGCGTATTCAAATTTTAGGGTTGTGAATTACTTAAAAACAATGGAAAACTTAAAAGTGAAACGTAACATTAAACCTTTTGATGGTCATAAATACAGTGTGTGGAAGTTCTTAACAACACGTGATAAAAGTGATCGGTAAAGAAATTTTTGTGTGGTGTCTTTGGGTTTTGTGACTGGAACCTTGCGAAGAGGACAGTTAAAAGTGTAATCATAGACATATGTATTTATCTGGTATATCATATTTATTTGATTCATTTCTTGGCTTCGCACAAACGGACAAGATAATAAAACATGTTTAAATGGTTTGGAAGAACATAAAATCTTCGCTACCCAATTGGCCAAAAAAAAAGGGGTTAAAATTACGTGCCAATACTCCTCTAAATAAAACATTTTACCATTTTCGAGGCCCCATTTACTGAATTGTTAGCAGTCGGTGCAAAATTAGAACTTGACTTTCGCTTGAAATTTGTTTTAGAAATGACAGTAGAATCAACGGAAACTGGATATATTCGATGAGAGCTGCATATGAGGACTTCAGGGAAGCTTTTCCAGACGCAGTATTTCCAGACGTAGACATTCATTTCGACCATTTTAGCCAGTCAGTAAAACGTTTCCTACATTTGTACCGGTAAACTGGAAGCGTCACTCGCAAGCAAGGAAGTGGCAGATCCAAAGTAGGGACATAAGAAAACGTTGAAATGGCTAGGCAAGTGATAACGGACAATCCAAGAACATCAATTACCCATCTGAGCCAACAAGTGAATTTGCCCTATACAACGTGTCAACGAATTTTGAAAGATGATTTGGAGCTCCATCCAAATCGTCTGCAATCCACACATGAAATTCTCAAAGCGACCGATCCTCTAAGACTATAGCCATGTCAATGGTTTATTAACCATTTTAACAATAATCATGCTGTATTCTAAAGAGTTTTTTTTTGATCACATCTTTTTTCGTTACGTTTATATTTTTTGGGCTACGTAACTCCCAGAATATGAGACTTTGGAGTGCAGACAACTCTCACTTTGATATTGAAACTTCACTACACTCACAAAAAATTGTGGACAGCTATGAGCAGAAGGAGGATTTTTTCATTACGTCATATTTCATATGGTGACATTCATTCATTCATTCACTTTATTTCTTTCAGAGCTTTAATAAGAGTTAAATTTATAATGAAAGTGGAAGTAAGGGGAGTGCCTCACCGCAGAATGCCTTATCTAATTTAGCACCACTTAACATATGGCATGAGTTCTTTCATTCTCCGTCCTTATCATACGTTCAAATACACCATTTAATTGTGGGGTTCGTGGAACTATCAAATGATAAATAATTAATGCCTTTTTGCACACAGTAAAGCAATGCCTCACAAATATTATGACGCTCCGTGTTGTAATTTTGTTGTCTGTTCAACGTATTGACTTTTACAGAAATGTAAATACATAAATATATACAAAAATGAATCAGTGTAGAGATACCCTTAAGATCCCGTTAATCTTAGCCTACGTGACATTTCGTTTATGTATTTGTTTAGACCAAGAAGACTAGAATATAAGGAGACCGAATCTCCGAGGTTCCACACGAGCAGCAGCGGGTCGAATTTTGAAAGCCGCCAGTTAGCGCTGCTAGCGTGTCTATGCCAGGCGCAGTAGCTTACTGCGCCGGTTTGCGTGTATTAGTTATAGCCAAGAAGACTAGAATATATCTAGTCTTCTTTGTCACATACACATACATTAGCGGCGCAGTAGCCTACCGCGCCGAGCCTAAGCACGTTCGAAGCGCTAACTGGCGGCTTTCAGATTTCGTCACCAACAACGGAATTCGATCTCCTTATATTCTAGTCTTCTTGGTTTAGACTATGAAATAATACGCTGACTGAAATATTGTGAAGTCACCCCGATGCATTTTAGTAAAACTAGATTATTCATTCACAACTGTTCTGTCCTATCGAACGGTAGCGGTACTAGAATAAACGTATCTCAAGTCTACGGTGTTTATCATTTGTGTTATCCATAACCCAACAACCGACTCTGTTAACACAATGTACGATGCGAAATGTTATGTACGACGTACGACACATGACAATAAGACACATTTAACAGGTCTGGTCATAAAACAAAATTTGCAAAGTACTTTTTTTCTTAAAAATATAAATTAAATATATATGTATGTTAGCTAATACCCTTCAAGCGTCCCCATAGCCACAGTGATGTCGCTGTTTTACCAGGACAGCTGAACAGCATGAGCATGAGCAGAGAAGAGAGCGTGAACAAGAAGGACAGTCAGTCGCTATTGGATTGAGCTATCGATCGCTGTAGTACGCAGAAATAAACGCGTTTGAATATTATTTAAGACTTTTATTGGGGTAGCAACCCTCTAAATAAGTTAACATCAGAAGTGGGATGCCCCATGTGTAAATTGTGCGTAAAAAAATAGTTTGAGTGAAGTGTGACACTAAAAAAAAAAAAAAAAGAACAATGGAGGAAACGGAACCTCGACGAGACAGTGTAGGGTCTGAAAGTGATGTTCCGGATGCAAATGAGGAGGCTGCTGTACCATCGGATTCAAAGCGTTCAAAAATTCAGTGGCAAGAAGCGCTAATTCAGTCAGACGTCGACATCTGCACCTGCGTTGTTCAAAGTTACCAACTACGATCCTAGCAGGAGTGCGCACTCGATTGAAGAGTGGCTGGACGACGTCACTAAACTCAAACATTAAACACCGAAATAAAACCAGAATTCAAAGTAAGCGCTTTTAATGGTATTGGGAACCACGTTATTTATGTTTAACCTTTCCCAACCTATAGCCTATTACAGTCGTCGAACTACAGATTATGAATCCAGGTATCATTCCTACGACTTAGAGACGCTAGCCATAGTAGAAGCAGTAGAACATTTTCGCGTGTACTTACAATATGGTGTTCATTTTACAATTTACACTGACTGTATTGGTGCGCGCGACCGCTATGAAGAAAAACTCACATCCTCATGTAGCGCGTTGGTGGATTGCAAGATTACAATTTCTCCATCGTATATCGACCAGGACATCAAATGATGCATGTGGACTACTTAAGTAGGAACCCGGTAAATGACGAAACCGATCTAAAAGTGTGTGCTTTAAAAACTATAAACATTAATAAAATTGCTAACGTAGGTACGTTACGCGAATTCCAAAACAGTGACCCATTTTGTAAAGAACTATTTGATAACCCACTGATCCAAACTACACAATAATAAACTATGTGGTCGTAACAAAAACAGAACAACCAAAGTGTTTTGTGCCCGTTGCCGCTCGTTTGCTTGTAATGAAACTGTATCAAGATGAATCATCGCATATAGGAGCGGACAAGTGCATTCAGAAAATACGGGAAGACATATTGGCCAAAAAATGGTACACTGTGTGAGGAAGTACATAAAGAACTGCAGAGCTTGCGTCCTGGGAAAATCTCATACAGGTCCACGATCAGGCTTATGGCGACACGGTGAAAAACCCACAGATATATTGGATACATGGCACATCGATTACGCCGGACCGTTAACAGTATCTAATGGATGCACACAGATTCACGTAGTAATTGATGCCTTTTCAAAATTCTGCCGACTGCAACCAATACCCAGAAAAACTTCCGAAGATTCTATTCGTGCGTTACTGCCAGTCTTTGAAGAATTGGGTAGGCCACGACGCATTATAGCGGACATAGCACCTGCCTTTACATCAAGAGTATTTCAGAATTTTCTTAGTGAACAAAAGGTACAACTTCATCATATAGCAACTGGAGTACCTAGAGGAAATGGTCAAGTAGAGCGTTTCATGCGAATAATCTTCAATATGTTACGCGCAAAATTGACAGCTGAAAAGGAGAAGTAAGAACACGAATAAATAGCCGTGCAAAAATGAGAGCTCAACATTTTAATTCAGCCCGATATTGCAGTAGTTTATTTAATGTGGGAGATTTAGTGGCTATTGAAGATTCCCAGGTAGCTGGAGATGGAGGAAAGTTACCCGAATACAAGGGCCCATACGTCGTCTCTCATCGAGTTCCCAACGAAAGGTATTTGTTAAAGAAAGGACGTCGTACCACAGTAGCGGCCCATGAACAGCTAAGAGCTGACTAGACTTCAACGGACTAGAACAAAATGGTAAGTGATATTGATTTACGTATATTAAAAAAAAGTGAAGTGCATGGAAACACATGTACATCTGAACTTTCCACCACATCAAAGTACCCGTCTTCAAAAAGTTAAGTGCATGGGAACACATGTACCTCTGAACTTTCCACCACATCAAAGTACCCGTCTTCAAAAAGTTAGGTGGATGGGAACACATGTACCTCTGAACTTTCCACCACATCAAAGTACCTGTCTGTTAAAAGTTAAGTGCATGGAAACACATGTACCTCTGAACTTTCCACCACACCAAAGTACCCGTCTTCTAAAAGTTAAGTGCATGGGAACACATGTACCTCTGAACTTTCCACCACATCAAAGTACCCGTCTTCTAAAAGTTAAGTGCATGGGAACACATGTACCTCTGAACTTTCCACCACATCAAAGTACCCGTCTTCAAAAAGTTAAGTGCATGGGAACACATGTACCTCTGAACTTTCCACCACATCAAAGTGCCCGTCTTCAAAAAGTTAAGTGCATGGGAACACATGTACCTCTGAACTTTCCATCACATCAAACTACCCGTACTATAACTAAAGTTAAGAATAGTCGCAAAAAAGTAATATTGGATAGTCCTTGTATCCAGCAGGCCAATGAAATACAATACCATGTTGACTGGTTTACTAAACTTAAACAACTGATTTGTTGATATAAGCGTTTGATGAATGGTTGAATGAGAGTTTCTTTGCGAACAACAAAATCTGCTTCGGTATCTCTCTTAGGATGGCCGTGTTAGCTAATACCTTTCAAGCGTGTCCATAGCCATGATGGTGTCGCTGTTTTACCAGGACGGCCGAACAGCATTAGCATGAGCGAGAAGCGAGCGTGAACAAGAAGGACAGTCAGTCGCTATTGGATTGAGCTATCGATCGCTGTAGTACGCAGAAATAAACGCGTTTGAACATTATTAAGACTTTTATTGGGGTAGCAACCCTATAAATAATGTAACATGTATTGTAAGGTGAATAATAAAATACAAGGGTTCAAAATATTACACTTTATAAAAATAAGGAACGCCAGGTATATATAGCTTTCGGTACAACGGTTAGTACTAGAATCATCATAACTCCCCGTCTCTAAACTACATCATCATATTTATGCATAAAAATGTTTATATAAACATCACGTTCAGCCATTGCCGAATCTTCAAATACAGAGGGGACCCTCAGAGGCGTAGCCTACAGGCTCGAGCTGCGATGGCCCAACATGACTTCTTAAACGAATCTAACAGTATGTATGTTTTTATTCAGCAAGTGATACCAAATTACGTACATACATATGTACATATCTTATGTTTTTTTTAATTGTACCATATAATGTTCTATTCTTTATTTGCTTTATCACAATTTTAAGCAAATATTCAAGTTCGTTCGATTTTCACATATTATACACGTACATACATACGTATGTTTTTACGTAACGGATGCAAAAATAAAAATAGCGATTGCTCACTTAACCTTGACCTAATTTATTTATCTTTCCCAGATTATTTTGCTTCGTCATGTAACATTAAACGCTATATTATTTATTTAATATAAACCGAAGCAATTCTTATTTTGCATTAGATAGGCACGTATTTAGTTAGCCAGTCCATGACACTCAGATTAATTTACTCCCTACTTCACAATATGCGTAACACACTGTATCATACAATAAAATGAATAAATATAACAAGGCCGATATGCAATATTTATGTTAAGGATTTCCCTCACCTCTCGTTGAGATTAATAAATGAAACCGAAAACTGTATGATAAAGTGCACAAACGTATAATATTTCTACCCCGTATAAAAACGTAACCAAAAACAAAATAAACATTTTTAATAACTTTCTGGTCAGTGTAGGTTAATAACTTGTGTTAACCTATTTAACAAAAATGACATCGACACCACGTTTTATATATAGGTACGCAAAATAAATACTAAATGTATGTATGTATGTACATATGTATGTATGTATGTATGTATGTAACACTAAAGCGAATGAAGGATTTCCCACCATTTCGCCATTTAGAATTCACAGATCCGGATTTCGACCTTATTTGATCTCATGAGTGTGACACATGCATCTAAAGGTGAATGATGAAGAACGAGCATGTTGACTTGTATCCTGAACAAAAGAGCTACAATATTGTTATCTAGGAGGTATCACCCTCTAATAAGATTAGATGTGACTAGACATATTCTGACAGGTCCAACAAAGTCAACAACTACCAAATGTCCTTCCCAAAAGTAAATTCTAATGCTGTGTACTCTAATGTTTTTCCCCAGTTAGGTCTAAAAACCCATGTATTTATGCAGATATAAGGAGAACTGACAGAGGACAAATAGAGGAAAAAGATTTTCTTTGTGGTATTATTATAAGAAGCAGACAATTGACGTTAAACGTACACTCGTCGTTATCACAATATCAACTAATATGCTATGACCTTGTTTACGCAAATGATTTAAAATTGTCTTATTATTTCTGTTGTTTATTTGACACAAGTGGTGTTGTTCAGAACCAGTATCCTTGAGCAAATCGGTTTTAAATCTTTTATTTTTCGTACTCACTACTGTGGATGTATTAATAATATTTCATCTGTTTCTCCTGAATCTGATTAGTGATTACTAATAATCGTCAAGCGTCAAATATTTTTGCAATAAGTAGTTTACCAAAATTATGCACAATAAATGTTACACATGTCGTTTGATTTGAAAATATACATATGTATGTATGTACCTAGTAATAGTTACATGTGTAATTTCAATTTTGTATAATAATAATTGTCTTGTTCGATGATAATTTCATTATTTTATTTAAATAAATATTGGACATTTGGAGAAAAAATGATTATTACAGTTGCGCTATTCCTTGATTTTTTTCCGCTAACAAACAAAGTGACGGAACTGTCTCTCTCCGATTTTCGTAAAATTTTAGGAGACTGTAGAGCACTTAAAATTAAGTGACAAATATTTTTTTTTAGCTGCTAATAAACAGTCTAAGGGGGCGAAACTGACCCTCAAAGTTACTTCACAAAAACACACTTTCTACTTTATTTCTCGAACAAGAAGAGTTCGATATTCATTCTATGGTAACTACAGTAATTTATCCCCTCCTAAACTTAATTTTCTTATGTTGTTACATCAAAGTCAAATAAAGCAATAGTATCCGATAACTGATGAATTGTTTCCAAAAAAACGGAAACCATATACATTCCGGGGCAGCATGAGACCAGTGGCACCATGAGACCAGTGTCTTAACGGTAACTACCTGAGCAAGTGGCACAGCACCTTCGACATCTTCAGGAAGTTGACCTGACCAGAAGTCTATTAATAAAAGTGTCTTTCGATTGACATGAAGAGCATTATATAGACATCCAAAAAAAAAAACGTCATCAAAGTTGGCCGAGAAAAAAAAGACGTATTTCTATTCCTAATCGAATGTGTAACCTTATTTACTTGTCAAAACTGTCACATCTTATAACAACCATTGTTTATTTTATAAATCGTGACCATTACTTGTCAAAAGTTTGACAACCGAAAAGCTTAGACATGACCGCTATTTCCATCTCTCTCGTTCATAGCCAGAGTTGATGACGTTTTTTTTGGATGTCTCTATATTACTAACATTTGGTGGACGCAATATGGTTTGTTCGGTCCCAAATATTTCTTCAATGGGGATATTAACTTTCCAGATGCAGATATTGTAGGCTGAATGTTGTAACTATGTGTGGTTGCTGCAACTGATTGAACTACAGCTCCTACCTTCCCGGATCCACATTCGGCCAGTGTTCCACCGCTATGCGTTTCTATAATAAACCAGATTTGGTCGGTATTATATTTTCTAAACCATATTCAGGTATTAACCTATGTATACTTCTAACAAAGGCTATGGTTTCTGCAGCGATATCTGCTGCACCTGTAATTTGACTTCTTGTTCTGAACATTGTAATATTTCGGGTAACTATATTGTGATTCGTTTTGAATTTTTGTATTCATTTAAACAGTGCCTGAAAGTTGGGAATTTGCAATTCTTCTTGCGCTTCAGTTGCCCGTTTTTTTTAAGGGGGTATCCTGGTGTATCGGCTTCAAAAAATCGATTTTTTTCTTTGTCTTAATTGATAGATCCGACTTATACAATATGCTCTCAAAGCCCCAAGTATGAATTTGTATTTTAGTGGATAAAAATGAGCTCGTGAAGTATGTATGCCCGAGCGCACTGTACAGTAAAACTAGAGAAGGAGCCACGCAACTGCTTTTACTAGTATACTCAGTCAGCTAGTGTTTGTAAGGACATTATACATTCAATCCATAGTATATATGTCGTGCCCACTTAGTGAAATCGTCCTTTTTCCGAAAGGAAACGGTTCATGGAAAGGAAACAAGGAAATGTTTCCGAAAGGAAACATTAAAGTTTATTACACTGTATGTCGAAAAACCAAACCCCTTTACGCATGCCACTGATTCTGTAATTAAAAGGTTTCTTTAACGATGATTGAGCTTCCATTAGACTACTTCGCTTGTAAAATTAGAACCTTGTAACTCTCACCGTTATTGAGTAATCAGAAAAAAATTAAGGAAAAAAATAAACTTGATCACCTTGTATGTCGATAACTAAGCAATCTAGTTTAAGCTAAACATTTGAAGCTTGGCTATTCATCGTGTCCACAACTAGGACATGTATGAGTGAAATCCTTACTTCACTAGTATTGTGGTATCCTATTTCTGTATCATCCTAATAGATTACAAGAAATAAAGAATAGGTTACTTATTTATTTACTGTATAACAAACTATTAATCGTATATGTATGTGTATTCTATTAATTACGCCTTACAGGTCACTCCCAACGCCCTCACCAGGACCCGGGGTTTCTCCTTCAAGGAGGTCGGCTCGCCATGCGGTTCGGCCGCAAACCTTCCGCTTCGCGGTCCTGGAGCTGGCTTCTTTCCCGTCTTCAGGTCGCATAGGATTTCGTTGACAGCCTCCGGCGTCAAGTCCTCGTAGTAATCATCATTGACCTGCATCATCGGCGCGTTTACGCACGCTCCCAGACACTCCACCTCCGAGAGAGTGAACAAACCGTCGCCGGTGGTTTGGCCTACCTCCAGCCCCAGGTTCTCCTTGACGGCCTCCAGAACGTCGTCAGAACCCCGCAACCAGCAGGGAGTCGTGGTGCAGACCTGTACGTGGTACTTGCCGGTGAAAGTCCTTCTATACATCGTGTAGAACGTCGCCACTTCGTATACCCTCATCCTGGGTATCTTCAGGATTTCCGCCACCTTGTGCATCGCAGAGATGGGCAGCCAGCCGTGCTGTCTCTGGGCGAGGTCCAGCAAGGGCATCACGGCCGCCCTCTTGTGACCCTCGGGGTAGATCGCCATAATGGCGTCCGCTCTCTTCTGATTTTCGCAGCTGAACTCGAATGCGATTTCCGGGTTGTTGTCGGGAGTGTCTCTGTGGACAAATATTTCGGTGTGCCTCAGCGTCGACGAAATCTTCAGGTGTCTCGTGCCTGCGGGGAGTCGCAAATTGTCTGCGATTAGTTTTAAAATGGTTGACATCTTTTGTTGAGCTGTCACTACTTGTCTATATCTCGCCGGATAGCTGTCACAAGCTAGCATATTACCATAGCCAGTTACCATGGATACTAATCTGTTGTGACTTATTGAAAGTGGGATAAATGACCACGTCAGAGTACCCAGGAAATATAAATAAGAAGCCACAGTGTGGCGGCAACGGACTCAGTTTTTGAAATAAATTTATAGCCTAGGAAAGATAGCCAAAATAGGTCCAATTTTTCAAAAAATTCCTCAAGCTTTAAAAAAAAATTGATAATTAGGTAAAAAATAGTGCAATTTGAGTGCACTATTTTTTGGATCAAATCGGCTTGTAGGAACATAACCAAAAAAAATTCATAAACGTGTGAAAAACCGGCTTTTTCACTTTTTAAGTCAAATAAAAAAAAATCAGAAAAACAAAAAATAGCACGTTATAGCGCTTAAAAAGACGAAGAAAATCAGTTTTTAAAAATTAAAATCGGTTCACAACTTTTTGCAAAAAAAAAAATGTTCGAAAATTGCCCTTTTTTACTATCTAACAGTGGCGGTGCGTGATATTTCAGTTAGCCATATCTTGAAAACGACGCATGGACCCACTTCACTTTTTAGGTGATGACTATACACCTCTTACAAAAAATTTTCAAAAACACTGGAGCACTCCCTGGCTCAGTAACGCTCTGTGGAATATTTGCAGTATATTTTTTTTCATAATCTAGAAACAAATATAAGGAGACGTTTTTCGATTTGTTACAAAATATTTTTATTTTCAAAAGTTATGGCCATTTTAATTTTGGGAAACAAAATGTTCCTATAAAATTAAAATTAAAATGGCCATAACTTTTTGAAAAAAAAAAAAATTTTGCAACAAATCGAAAAACGTCTCCTTATATTTGTTTCTAGATTATGAAAAAATATAACTGCAAATATCCTACAGAGCGTTACTGAGAACCCAGGGAGTGCTCCAGTGTTTTTGAAATTTTTTTCGCAAACTTTGCTGACGATTTTTTCACTATGAATCCTTTCTGTATAGTCATCACCTAAAAAGTGAAGTGGGTCCCATGCGTCGTTTTCAAGATATGGCTAACTGAAATATCACGCACCGCCACTGCTATCTAATTACTCGGCCTACGAAAGTCATAGGGACTGCGGGTGGCCAAATTGTAGCTCTTTTCGGCGGTTACTTACGGTAAAAAAATTATCAAAAAAATATTCATAACGTTTGGCGCAATTCGAAATAATGTAAAAAAGGGAGGAAAAAAGGGGCGCGAAATTTGGGAAAAAAAAATAATTTTTTGGACTAAAAAGGAAAAACACGTTTTTTACACGTTTATGATTTTTTTTGGTTATGTTCCTACAAACCGATTTGATCCAAAACTAATGCACTCAAATTGCACTATTTTTTATCTAATTACCAATTTTTTTTAATGCTTTAGGAATCTTTCCTAGGCTATTACGCCGTTGTGGGGTTCTCAATACATTCGAATATAAATTGTACATAAATATATTAGTTTTAATTTAGTGTTTAATTCGTATTTGTATTTCTTTAAATAAATTGTGTTAGTTAAAAGTGCGTGTATAATTTTTCACACTTAACGAAATCTAAGTGGACCAAACGTTACAATATGAAATTTAACTTTCGTGAAACAAGGTGCCTGTGAATGTGTTGTTTCCACAGTGTTTAAAATATTTCGTAAAACACAGCCAAACAAAAAGGACAAAATATATTATATTAAAAAATAAAATAAATAAAAATATGCACAAAGTCATTACACTACCTAGTATGGTTTTAAAAACTGAATAGGTCGTGTTTATGTTTTTGTAATATTCGTTACAGCTAAATATTGTGGACCTAATTTATTTTGCAGCCTATAGTAGTTCAATCTTTTAGCGTTTTTTCAACGTTTGTATTACTTTTTCCGTTAACTTGGTTATAAGTAGGTCTTGATACGTGGGGTGACTCAGAAAGCTTTTCTATGGATGCATGAACTCTTTTTTCACACCTTGAGTCGTCCGTCTACTTCAAATCCCCTTTTGCATCTCATCACCCTCTTTTTTTGATCACCTCTAAAAATTTTTGAGTGGATGAAAATTCCCGTAAGAGGACTCGTTGGGTAGGCGGAATCTTCCTTCCTTCCCAAGCATCTCTCGCGAATTTTGCGATTGTCGATTAATACAAGTGCAAATGAAAATTCCGCCTACCCAACGAGCCTTCTTTCAGGAATTTTCACCTACTCAAACATTTTTGATCGAGTCAAAAAAAAGGACGATGGGACGCAAAAAGGATTCGAGCATCCTCAGGAAGGCTTTTAGAGTCACCCCACGCATCAAGACCTGCTTACAACCCCTCAGCGCGGCCAATTTTCAGGTAGGTGGGTTAGAGATGGAATATCATATTTGGCACTTAATCGGCCGTTGACAGTGGGTCCCGTCAACTTCAAGAGCCTTCAAGTAATGCCATGACATGAATTCGAGACAAAAACGATATCCCACGCAGCATTCTACAGGGACGGAACCAGAGGGGGTGGGTGGGGGGTACGGAGTAGGTGTGGTTTGGAGGGGTGCTTGGGTTGTCAAACGGTGAAAGCGAGTTGTGGCACCCCACGCCAATTTATTAGGCAGTATTATGCTCAATGGATTCTGTAATGCGTAAATGCAAAAGGGTGGCTTAGGGTGTCTGGAAATGGAACAGCAACCAAATACACAGAACTTATTGAAGAAGTTTTAACATGTGCCGGGATGGAGTTTTTACTCGACAGCGTCCTTCTTAGTCCATCTCGTATGTCTTTGAAATTGCCGACAAAATCTTGCGAATTCAAATTTCGACATAGAGTTGCATTTTGGGATTTTGGGGTGTGAACGGAGAACCAATTCAAACCAACCCTAAAGGCTACCGAAAATTAAAAACCGCAAGTCTCAAACTGGAATAGGACGCAAATGGCGTTAATCTAAAAAGTGGTACGCTAATTTTGACGAGCAAACTGCTAGTTAATAAGTCATCTCTAAACTTATACGATAGAAACGAAACGCGAAACCGAGGCATACGAAACATAAGTTTAGTGTAATACACGAAAGTAACTAGTCTTTCGAAGGTTGCTATAGTTTATTATGAAATAATATCACACCATCCAACATATTACATATAGCGGCGGTTGACCAACAGCACCAACTATCACAGGACTGCTGTAATAAATACTAACTGAGGCGACTCCCATCACATGCAACGTGAGTTGTCTATGTGTTGCGTCGCCCTGTGCCAACTTTAGTCATCTCCAATAGTTCGCGAGATTAGTCCATTAGTTAAAGATTAGAGTTCAACTCCTCCCTTTTTTAACGTCACTAACACCACTTTAACATCTTGCTTTGCGTGTAAAACGTGGCCTTTTCGTACACATTCATTCTGCGAACCTCTAATATTTCCGCCACCTTGTAGACAACGGCGGTTTTGTGTCAGATTTTGCTGGTATCAGCGTAGCCCTCTTACAACCTTCAGGGTAAATGACCATGATGGCGTTTGCTTCCTTCTGATTTTCGCAACTGTTACTACTTACCTTGTGTTTAATTTTCAGTATGTTCAATAGATTAGAGGTTACCGCAGACACGACTTTTTTCACACTAACACGGCATTTTGTTTGGGTAAAATTAGTAATATTGTATATCTAAGTATAATATTAAAATATATGTAAGTACTCTATTTCCATTCTAAATTGAAAATAGGTAGAAAATAGCCAGGTTGTCAGATATATTTTCTAAAATTGCTAAGCTCACTATACAACTATACTTCATACTTCAGTAAACTGTTAGTTCGTGACGTTCTTAGAAAGCTAGTTTGGAAATATTTAAAAAAAAAATACATAGATATAAATTTATTAGTTAACATTAAAATAAAGCGTTTAAAATTGCTGGAAAAAATAATTATAAATTCAAACAACCTTATGTATATTACTATACTTAAGAAAATTTTGAAGAGCCGGCAACGGCGGCTCAGGCGGCTGGCGGCACAGAGTAAAACCATTGGCGGTAACACCGGTCAACGAGATTATTAGACTACTTTGCATTTAATACATTGCTAATACTTCTTCGGTCCACTGTGCCATAAAATTTTTACGACGTCGTTAAAATGATTTACGACTTTAGGTACTCAACTTGTTTAAGACGCCAGTGACGTGTATTTCAGCTAGGTTTATTAACACAGACAATTTTTTGAGATTGTCTGGCTAAATGAGCATTATATACAGCAAATTATATTACAAATATTAAGAGTTTTGTATGCAGGCTAATTTTAATCTCCTATATTGATTTGAATGAAAAAAAATATTTCACAATTTTCGAATTTATAAAATATATGCACGCCCATGGAATCATAAAGTTGCACCGCTTTTTTTGTTCCCCAGGCGTATTTATCATTTTCAATTAAAATTAGAAGGACTATACCTATGTATAGCAACATATTTTCAAAAAAAGAACTAAAGATCGTGCTACTTCCTCTGCCACGAAGTCCTATTGCTGGTTGGAAAATACTGAAAAAAGTACTAATTGAGGGAGAATAGAATTTTTATTATACAGGGTGTCCTAGATTTTAGTTTACAGGCCAAGGCTACTCACGTGGGATATTTACGAGAAAATATTTCAAATAAAAACTTCCCGCGTCATACACTACAAAATGATTATTCAGTTTTTTACTTATTCGCCATCTTAAAGATTATTTGATGGTTAACTTTATTGTTTTATGGAAACCCGTATATTTTGTTACTACTTCTTATCTCTCCTCGTACTTTCCCAGTTTTAGAAATAGTTAGCATGAAAACTATAATTTTGTAGTTTGTATATATTTTATTTACCTTCCTTACATAAGGACAAGGGGTAAAAGACAAGGACAAGGAAAACAAATAAATACATATTTAGAAGTGTGTCCATTGTTTACATGTTAAACATTATGTAAAATTCTAATTTCAATGGAAAAAAGTGTATAACCTTTGCTAAAGAAAAGGCACTTACTGTTTATCAGTTCAGTTCAGAGAAAATTCAATTTTTATTTTTTGTTATTTTTTGAGATAATTGAACTTTTATCTGAACAACTTGATCGTTATGTTTCATATTCAGTTACGATGTTGTGGATCATATTGCGGAAAATACATAATAAACATAACGGTCAAGTTGTTCAGATAAAAATTCAGACCGTTTAATTTTTACAAATTGATGAAGAGGACTATTAGAAACATAAAAAGGAATCCGAAAATATTTTTTTGAGTTCAGTGTTTGACATCTGTCAATAATTTCCACATTTTTCTGTTGGGTTAGTCCACTCCTGGCTACCCTGATGATTTGAAACGCCTCTTTTTTTACTAATAGTTATCTTTAAGGAGTTGGGATAGTTTGTATTTCGCAATTTCGTGCAAAAATGTAAACTGGAGGTTGTAGGTTGGCGAATTTATTTCTAAGAACTTGAGGACTGACCTTCGACACAAAAAAACGCAAAAAGAAACTGCGCGAAAAAAAACGGACATTCTAAACTGACAGTTATAGCAGGAAAAAATCGTGAATAAGCTGAAACCGTAAGTAAATATAATATGCAAAAATAATTAAACTGTTAATATCATAATTTTTAGGTGTGATTTTTTTCTGAAACAATAACGGTCTTTGTGTTGCGAGGTTAACAATACGGAACCGTTTTCCCGTCAAATATAAATACTATTAATAATATTAAAACTGTAAGGAATATAAATTGCTTTAAATTCTTCCTGTGGCCTCTAGTTTGTGAACGTCTCTTACGTTACATACTGTTATTTATACTTCTATTAACTGTTAATTATGACCTTTTTACGTTCCATCGTGAAAAATTAAAAGACTTCGTTTTCAATTTCTTCCAGAGGAGGCCTACAAATATTCTTCATAAACAAAATGAATTATTTTGTACAGGATGAGTCTGTGCGGCGTCATTCCCCCATTATCTCGGAAATGAGAAGCTACACTACACGACTGCATAATATAAAATGAATTGTTACTGTGCTGTCAACTTTCATTTATTGTCAATCATCATAATTTTAAATGACGACACTGAAATAAATGTATTTCCTCATATAATTGTTGATTCATAAGTAGGTTCACAAACTTTAAATATGAATATATCTAATTAGAACTACGTATAAATAATACTTGTGACACTTCACAGACACCGTGATTATGAATTAAGTAATTAATTCTGACGTGGTTTATAGTAGTTTTTCTGTTTTTTTACTTTGGATTTATTATTCCTCAGTATTAATTATTTTTCATTATATTAGTGGTAAGTAATTAATTACATTAATTTAATTAAAACAATTTAATCTTGATCTAACAACTATTCAATTTAAAATGTATTTATCTATATCAAATTTAGTTTTTACAAGGTGTCATAAGCTTGAACTTAATTTTCAGATAGAGCTGCCAGATGCTAAAAGAGTTTATATTATTATAGGCCCGCAAAGCCTAAAGGCGCCCGATGTTTATCAATAATTTGCGCCCTTATGAAATGTGTGAAATACCGAGTATATGTGAATGGTCAGTCAAGTATCAAATAAACAAGGTATACTAATTGAAATATTTTTAAATGACATAATAAAAATATTATTAAAACATAATTAGTATAGTATATCAAAATAAAAACAAAACAGAAACCATAAATTTAAAGAAGCTTGAAAAATAAACTGGCGCGGGTATATTATGTATAGGTACTATAAATATGCTAGTTGTTATACAAAACACCAAGACATTAGTTTACACGATTTGTTTTTATTTATTGAAAATTATTACTTGCATTAAATTTTGATCATGAAAAATTTAACATTTGTGCAATAACTGAAACTGAATTTTTCGACATTATTGCCGTAAATTCTTTGAAGATGTGCTCTGTGTAATAGTATTCAGAACTTTTAAAAAATAACTACTACTTAACTAAAAACTACTACTTAAAATTAGTTTAAAGAATCTGTAGATGAAAAGCAGAAAAAAGAATACAGCTATTAGAATCTATCATATGCCAAAATGTGATTATTACAGTATTTAGAATAAAAATGTTAAATCACAGTATTTTGAAAACTGAAAACAGTGGCAAGCAGAATAAAATCTAATATTTGTAAGGTAATTTTTTTTTGGCAGTCTTGTTTAGTCTATTTTCTTACATTGCTGAATAGAATATTATTATCTTATTTTGAACCACAACAACCACGACGTTACGTTCGCTCTGTATGTTTTTGTTATGGTCGTAAATTTGTCAGCCGAATGAGGGCGTTTCAACGAACGCCAACTTGGGTCTAGATATTGAAAGCTTGGGCCGGTGTTGGCATTAAATAAGCCTGTGTTGTGCAGACAGATTCACAGGGTGAGTTTATCACTGAGCATTTTATACCTTTTTGTTTTGTCTGATTGATAATTCTATTTTTAATTTATTTAAAATGATGTGATACAATATTCGTCAGGAATTCCTCGACAATTTAATGCATTATCGGTTTATGTCATATAATATATTCAATATTAATATTAGTCATGATTGTATGAAAAAGCAAGTGTCTTTAGCACTTTGCGGGGACTATGTGGACGATCCCAAAGTGTTACGGGCATATTTGTAAGTTATAAATATGTTTCTGGCACTGTGTGGGGACTATGTGGACGATCCCACAGTGTTGGCGACAGAGCTCGGTAAATGCAGATATTACGTGGGGGACTATGTGGACGATCCCACGAAGAAGAGGACAGACACTGTGAGGGGATATTGTGGACAATTCCACAGTGCTTTGGAAGGAGGATGATATCTGTATTTTTCCGACACTATGTGGGGACTATGTGGACGATTCCATAGTGTCGGCGAGCTCATTTGCATTTTTTTATATTCAACACGTAGTCACTGTTTTAAAACACAGTAGGCGGCTTTGCCGTAGTTATGATCGTTGAATTTTATTATATATCAATATTACTTTTGTTTGTTTGTCAGAGTTAGATTTACTCTGAAAGAAATATAACCGATAATAGCTTGTTTTATAAGTTATTAAGCTTGGATTTATAAGTTATAGATAATCATATTCATTCAGTGTATAATTGTCATAACAAGACAACGTTTGGGATTATGAATTGCTCATTTTTCATTCCCATTTCAGGGATGTCAAGAAATGCAATTATCCTGGATCAACTCAATTACGGGGGCACGTATAATTAATGTAATAATTATATTGTAAGTTTTTACTTTTAAATATAAGTTTTGTTATAATACATATTAGTAGATTGTCTTCTTCACGACAATATTTATTTGTTTATACCCGAGTTTTAACCATTGCTTAAATTTATCACACAGAAATTACACGATTTCACCCAACAGTGAAAAAGTGCCTTACATATTATTGAACGCAACTTTCCTTTGATGTTATTTATTATTTTAATATCGCAATTATTGCAAATTAGTTTTACCAAGTTCACATTGTTGATTATAGCTATAGATTGTAACAAGCATTAAAAACAAACATTACTCGGAAGTAATTCTGCTATAAAATATTAAAGTGTCTTGAGTAAATGTAATGAAAACTGTAGTTAGCCCTTAAATTCGATAAAATCATATTTACAAAAATTATTATTTTTGCCAATGTTCACCATTTTCCGTTTTTGAAGCTGGGTAACACACCGTTCATAAACCATAACATATATTTAGAATTAAAAAATATAAATATTGTATTTTGATTATATATTAAGAAAGAAGTATTAATGTCCACTATATTCGGTTTGGCAGCACTGTTTATCGATAAATATAACCCTGAGAAATATGACCGGAAATTCCAAAGTTTTGACCATTGACCTTCGACAAATTAACGCAAAACAAATGGTGTTGTCAGAATTGAAATTTGAAGAGTTACAAAGCATTTGTTCCTAAATCTTATCGTAATTACACAACTGACTGATAACCACCGTAGACACTCTGTATACACATATATACCTGCCAAGAATGAAGCATAATTTAAAAAAAATACTTTTATTAAATTTATCTTCAGGCTCACTGCATGTAAACATTTTTGTGGAAAAGATAGACCATCTACTGTGGGCCAGTTTATTACATCAAATGAAATATTTTAAGTCAACAAAATTTATTCTTTGTTAAAAGGAACATATATTCAAATATGACGGATGGTAAGCAGATCACTTACTTAAACAGTTTTTTTTGAAGTACATTTGAGTTTATTCGACATTTATTCACGCACTTCTTTAAATCAAGTTATGTCTTGCGGTATTCAGCAAGGAAATCCACAAATAAGCTAGACAAAATGCACCTAACAATAAGTACGTGGAAGCGGAATCTGTTGTAAATTATAACCTCTCATTTATATAATAAAATATTGTTTCATTGAGAAAAAATTATAGTAACATGCACCATACGATAAAAGACCATGACATTATCGACAATTTCAGATTATTTAATTTCCGCGTATCAATTATAATTAATTGCCATTGTTGTGGTGTTCCTCTCAACGTAATTTATGTCCTTCGATTATTAAGGCCGTTAATCTGTTAAGAATAGAACTGCTCGTGTGTTATTTCAATTAAAGAAAAAAGAAAGTAGTGAGTTACAGGACCGGCTCGGGGATATTTGTAAAACACTTTTTAAGAGCGTAACATTTACGCTCTAAAGTAGCCTCACTGTTTTCGAAAGTACCTGTAAATGAAAACTGTATGTAATGTTGTAGCGTAAAAAGAAAGTAACAAATTTAAATGAGGAAACAAATTTACCAAAATACTACTATAAATAGTAAATGCATTTACTATTACTGTTACAAATATACAGGGTGGTTTAAAATTCACTGCAAATATTTTAAGGGCGTATTTTTCAGATCAAAATATGACTTATTTTCCTATAATAATGTGTCTTAAAGTGCACCACCTCGGAGCTACACCCATCGTAAATTGTGCGAAAAAAAAATCTATTATTTTGAACTCAGTTACACGAGGTGTATATATTAAGTAATGAGACTGGCAACGTCGCACCCAATCTAGCAAAACTGCGGAGACGGGACTTGGAAGGGCGGTAGGTTAACATGTAATGCACCTTCAGTACAAGTTTGAACAAATTTGTTTGTTCTTTGTGACAGTTTTCGTAAACCGTTTTTTTTTCTAGTGCGTTTTAAAAATGAGTAACATGTGTGTGTAACGGTGTGCTATCAGGTTTTGCTTCAGACTTGGACACAGCGCAACGGATACTTTTGCAAAACTTCAACATGCCTACGGAGACAGTGTTTTTTTCAGGAGCCCAGGTTTTTCGGTGGTTTAAGGCATTCTCAGAAGGAAGAGAGATTCGATTGAAGATGAACCACGCAGCGGAAGGCCTTCATCTTCAAGAACCGAGGAAAATGTCGATAGAATACAGGATATTGTGCATTCAGATCGTCGGTTGACGACAAGAATGATCGATGAAGAATCATCTTGATGAAGATACATATTTGAATCCAAAAATCAAGAAAAACTGGATGTTGCATCAATACAATGCGCCTTGTCACACAGCCATTTCAGTAAACGAGTTTTTAGCCAGTAAAAACATTGCTGTTGCTCCTCACCCTCCTCATTTGCCTGACTTGAGTCCTTGTGAGTTTTTTCTCTTCCCGAGATTGAAAAATCTACTTAAGGGGTGTCATTTTGGGACCATAGAAAACATTCAAACGGCTGTAACCGACCAGGTTAAGGCTATTCAAGTATATGAGTTCCAGCACTGTTATGAGGAATGGGAAAATCATCTCCAGCGCTGTGTACTTCCCAAGGAAGTTATTTTCAAGGAGACAATACTGAATTGTAATTCTATTCGAACAAACATTAAAAAAAAAGTCAGTCTCATTACTTAATTTACACACCTCATATATCAAATCTCCTGAAAATTAGCAACCCCCTGTTCCTTTAGGCGCTCTATTTATTTTGTGCCTCAAAAATGACGTAAACCTAAACCTTTTTGGGGGGAAGGATTGAGGGGGTCTACAGTTTTTATGGATGAATTTTTATTTCCGCTGAAAAAATTTAAAATTAAACACCTCTAGTCAGGCAAGAAAAAATGTTGGTCTCTTGCAGTTTTTAAATACAACCAAGTGTTTGAAAATCGATGGTGTCACGAAAGAAGAGTGAAGAAATCAATTTAGTGTAAAAAGTATATACCTCCCCCTAAGAGTTCACGCCATTTTTGAGACAAAAATGATTACAGTGTCTAAAGAAAGAAGAATTTTCAGGGGATTTGATGCGTAACAGTAGTTCACTTTGTTTTACGTAAATTGGGTACGATGACTATTTCGGAGGGGATGGATTTTAGGACACATGTTTATAGGAAAAAGTATTAGTTGGGCCTCAAAAAATACTCCCTTAAAATCTTTGTAGTACATTTTTAAACACCCTGTACGTACATTTCTGTGGTTATTATGTGACAGGTAAATTACAAATTATATGTATATGGAAAAAAAGAAAATGCATACCTGCATATAAGGAAATTCCAATGCACGTATTTTTTTTTTAGTAGAAAACAAAAGGTGAGTGGTCAGTTTATTAAAATAAAAATAAGAAATTTCGTAAGAGAAAAAACGAGTGAAAATATCAGAGAAGTTGTATATTATATGTATGTAGGTATGTATATATTTTACAGCATAAAAAAATAGACTTCCCGTTTGTTGTTATTCATCATCTGAAATCACAGATTCGGATTTAGACCTTATTAGGTCTCATCAGTGTGATATATAGAGACATCCCAAAAAAACGTCATAAAAGTTGGCCAAGAAAAAAAGACGTATTTCTATTCTTATTCGAATTTATAACCTTATTTACTTGTCAAAACTGTCACTTCATATGACAGCTATTGTTTATTTTACAAATTGTGACAGTTACTTGTCAAAAGTTTGACATAACCGAAAAGCTTAGACATGACCGCTATTTCTATCTCTCTCGTTCATAGCCACAGTTGATGACGGTTTTTTTGGATGTCTCTATATCTTAAAGCAAACTCATACTTTGAGGGTCTTTTTTGGAGTCTTGCTCTTATTTCCTTGCTAGAATAAAGCGGTGACATCCATGGATTGCCCTTTAGACTTCCTAAATCAAACTCGTGTTCCGCTGAATCTGACAAGATCAGCAACCACTAGATGTCGTTCCCTAGAGCACACCACTAATCGGTGCACACACCTAGGAGCACACGGTAGACCCGTGTCAATGTGGAATGAGAACAATTTCCGATCAATTCCTGTTATTTGTCATCAGAAATCATGATCCGGATTTCGACCTTATCGAGATATATAGAAATTTTGAGATCTGTTAAAGTCATGCAAATTAGAATTTCTTTCATTCCAGCATTTCGTTTCTGATATTTTGTAATATTTAGCTGTAACTTTAAGAAAAATGAAAATTTAGCAAAAACCATAGGATTAAAGATTTTTTTTATTCACATGGTAATTATGAAAAAAATAAACCATAAACATTTTGCAGCCCGTTTCCAAGATTTTCTGAGGCTACAACAATTTTTTAAAAATATTTTGGTGTGGGTCTCATGTTTACTTACGAGAAATTCCAGACCACTTTTGAGTCACTTATCTACATATGTATCTGATTCTGTATGAATTCGTCCATATTTTGTGATAGCTATTCGATATTTTGTAATAGTTATAATTAAAAAAAAACATTTAAGGCACTTATGTACATACAATTAATTCGTCCGTTTTTCTTAACAATTAACTATTATCTCTGAGGTACTGAATATATTCTTTTTTAAATGTGCTGGCACTGTATATTTTTGTGTGTGGATTTCGGATATTTTTGTGTGTGGATTGTGAGTGGATTTTGTGTGTGGGGCACGGGTAGCCGAGTGGGTTAAAGCGCCGTCTTTCCAGTCGCGATACCTCTGTGCGCGTTGTTCAAGTCCCAGCCGGGGTAGCGATTTTTAACTGTCTTGCTTTCTCCGTCAGGGCTTGATATGCAACCACTAATACGCTAGTGTATAGGTGTGGATGCATAGATGCCAATCCAACCGCACATGCCCTAGATTTGGTAATGCAAATGCAACTGCAAAGCAAATGCGTTACCGAAATAATCTTAAATCGCTCCCAGTGCGCCATGGCAAATAATAATAATAGCCACTCCTTCCCGCACAAGTCCCTGAGAGGACCTAAGGGGTTACTCTTCGGAGTAATTATAGGGTGAGTATTATTATTATTATTATTATTATTATTATTATTATTAATATTATTATTTAATGTGATAAGGCGATTAATTATAATATTAAATAAACTAATAAAATTATCAAAGTGATATAAATACTTCATAATTGTACTTCAATAAAATACTGCCATTCCGTTTATAGAAAATGCAGTGGTTTTTTTTTATGATTTTTTGTCTCATTTCACGAGATGCAATGTGTATATATTTATTCGTCGCCGATTGAGTTTGTTTAGTTTACTGGAATAATAAAAACGGACGACCAATTAATCTATCCGAATTTTAGAGCGAACCGCTAATTAATTTTTATTTGCCTTACGAGATAAATGCACCGTTTTATAATCTATAAAATATGTAGGTAAGCGAAAAACTAGGTCACCAAATAGCGGGTCAAGGAAGTGTAAGTCTATCTTTCGAGCTGAGGTCGTCCTAAAATTATGTCACGTATTGACTCCATTATAAATATAAAAACTGGAATAATTAGTCCTGCGCCGCGTAACGGCAGGAAGTCCTGTTAATGCGCTCTGCTCAGATGTGTAGTAGTCGACAGACCGTTTAGAACAAGATTAGGTATATTGTATTGAGTTTGTAAAGATATGGCTTTCAGGTTTTCTTCATAATACCAGCTCAAATCTCACAATCAGTTTAATTTGGCAAATTATTGGTGAAAATAAAAATCACTGGATTTATTTCCGTTAAAAAATTGTAAAAACCTATAAAAAGTATAAAATTCTAAATGAAACCAATTTAGTTAAATATGTAACTACATTTAACAGTTCTAAATTTAATATGATACATACATACATATGTATTAGATTTTAATTTTGATATCTCAGTTTGTTTAAAATTTACATATGTTCTTATAGCATGTTCAAAATAATTTAAAGGCACAACATATGTACATACTTATAACATGTACTTGCTTGTACAAACTTATACGTTGTTGTTTTTATGAAAAAGTTGTCTTCGGAAACATGATATGTATTGCATACCATTGTGTATGCTAAGCTAGTTGGTTACCTACATTTATTAAGTCATCACTCATCACCTCACTCTCTTTTTGTCAATGATGCGTGCTATCTATTTGATAGTATTGACACAATACTATCAAATCACAATATCACAATTCATATCATTAGATCTATTTCATATCATTAAATTTACTAGTCTAGAGTAGAAGCTATTGAAGATTACCTTTTTCATGAGATTATCTATTCATAGCAGGAGAAATAGATGTACATACATATAAAAAAAAATAGAGAATATTTGAAGATTTTTTTGACAAAGAAACTGCATCCTAGATAGGTACTTTGTATAGTGGCTGGTTGAATTTGAAATTCTCGTATATTCATAACGGAGAGTGGAACCTACATCATGTTTCAAGTTTTTTCTAAACCTAAATGGAAGGGGAAACTATCAAAACGAAACTTGAAGAAAACATGCCCATCGAATAAGTGATTCAAAAATGTCGCCCCTTTGTGCTTCGCAAAAACCTAGTCTATCGTAAAACTCAGTTCTTACGCGTTCTAACTTCTAACACTTCAGGGGAAATATTATTTAGGACTTGTACAACTCTGGCCCGTAAATCATTTAAATTTCGTGATCTTTCATGTTCATATCTGTAAACAGTGTTTTATTTGTTAAATATTTGTTGGCATTTAAGGAACCGTGTATAAAAAATGGCCCAACGATGGAATCGCCTAAAATACCAACCCAAACATTTAACTTCTCAGAATACTGCGTACGCACAGGAATACTTAAGTGCTTATTTTCCGTAGACCAATAACGATATAATAATTCAATTCACACGTGCGCATTATAATTTATGGGCGGGGCGTCCCGCCTACATATTTTATTGTTACCCTATCACGAAAGACAGAGAATAACGCTCATAAAAGTTTTTAAATGACATTTTTTAAATGACAGTTTTTAAATGGCATATCCATTAACTATGGATATAATATTTATCTGTCAGTTCCCTTTACTCGAAGAGTTTATTCTTTTCTATCTTTTAATGCTCGGCTTTGGAAATCTTGGAATTTCCAACCCTGTATGTATTTCCTTCTATTTAGGTCTGGTAATACTTAATTAAAATATGATGTGCGCTCCATATTCCCTGAAAGAAATTAAGGTAGGTACAGTGCACCAAAAGTAGCTTTGCCCCTGGCAGAAGTGGACGAAACCTGAAATTGTGCTCATTTCTTTTGTAGCTGCAGTCGTGAACGCTCCGGGAAGTACAGTCTATTATTGTTGGTTTGTGGATAACTGATATATCTCTCGAATATGGTCGTTCTACCTCATACTACATTCGTTATGCACAATTCACGGGCAAAGCTATTCTTGGTGTATGTATCTGAGATGTATGATTACTGAGATACGTATATGCCTACATATGTATATCGAGCCATTAAAAAAAAACGTCATCTAAGTTGGCCTAGTAAAAAAAGACGAATTTCTATTCTAAAAGAAGTATTTCTATTCTATCTTAAAATAATCTTATTAAATGCCAAAGCTGTTGCATTATATGACAGTGATTGTTTATTTTACAATTGTGATAGTCACTTGTCAAAAGTTTGACATAACCAAAACATATACAAAAACTGTATGATTGAATACGAAAGTTGAACAAATTGAGTAAAACGTTCTGCTACTTACAAAGAAACAAGCTTACCTGCTGCCTTTTTCTTTGATTACAAATCAAAATTAGTGATTCAAAGAAAATAATATTAGTGATTTTTATATAAATTCATATTAATTGTAAGAATATTCATTGAAACAAATATGCTCTGCACATGTTAGCTTCTTCAGTGATTTCTAAACTGTCTTTAGCAATCATTTTCTTTTTAAATGTAGATGTTTAGATAGATATGCATATGGGTCATTTCACGCGAGATTTACAATGAAAATTTTAATTTGACCGAAATATATTTTTTATTGTTCTTTACACCAAAATATTCGACACGTATTTTTTTCGTTTTGGGGAAATCGCAAAAAATTCCGATTTTATAAATATTCGAAATCTGAAAGTACAAAAAAACACTAAATTTTTGTTCGCTGATTACTCGGAAAGTACGGTACATTCTAAGAAAAAGTCTAAGGCAATACAATGTAGGATGTTTCTTCCTCTTTCCAGCCATGTGGTAAAAAAAAATTTTGACAAATTTTTATTGTTTAATTAGCGACTTTTCATAAACAAATACACTTTTTTTAAAGTTGGACATTTTTTTCTCAATTTTTTTTTACTATAAATATTGCTTAAACTATCAACAATTTACTGTAAAATTTGTAGAGTGGGTAATTTGTAACTTTTTTTAGATACAAATTTTTGAAGAGAGGCTAGCAGGGCGGTTGGAGCGCGCCTATCGCCTTCCTTATGTAAAAAAAAAATTGGCATATTTGAATGCAAACGATAAACTGTGCACATCGTGTAGACAAAAAATGGAAGTATGTCCGATTCTGATTGTTGTGAGTATATTATTACTAAATTGCAAAATAATGAATTCAAAGTATTATTGTGATGTGCATTATAATCGCTTGCAAATTTTTAGTGCATTTCGAATCTCAACGTACCGATTTGAATTTGCTATCGGATTCACACTCTTCCGACGATGACACCTGTTCTCTTTTTGATGACGAATCAGATGTAAGTTCAGAAAAATCTTGTTATGAATTGTAAATGTGCTTATTGTATTTATTTGTTAAAGGATCAGTCTGAAATGTGCCCTAAATTAATATCTGAATTAAAAAGCAAATTTCACAACATAGCCAATCATGAGGAAAAAATTCAGATTTTGACACTATTGTCATCGAAATGGAGTGTGAAATTTTTCCTCATAAGCACATTTACAATTCATAACAAGAACTGATTTATTCTGAACTTACATCTGATTCGTCATCAAAAAGAGAACAAGTGTCATCGTCGGAAGAGTCTGAATCCGATAGCAAATTCAAATCGGTACGTTGAGATTCGAAACGCACTAAAAATTTGCAAACGATAATAATGCACATCACAATAATACTTTGAATTCATTATTTTGCAATTTAGTAATAATATACTCACAACAATCAGAATCGTACATTCTTCCGATTTTTTTGTCTACACGATGTGCACAGTTTATCGTTTGCATTCAAAAATTTGTATCTAAAAAAAGTTACAGACTACCCACTCTACAAATTTTACAGTAAATTGTTGATAGTTTAAGCTATAGAAAAAAAAAATAAGGGAAAAAAAAAAATAGCCTAAATGTTATTGCCTTAGCTTTTTCTTTAGAATGTACCGTACTTTCCGAGTAATCAGCGAACAAAAATGTAGTGTTTTTTTGTACTTTTAGACTTCGAATACTCATAAAGTCGAAATTTTTGCGATTTCCCCAAAACGAAAAAAATACGTATCGAATATTTTGGTGTAAAGAACAATAAAAAAAATATTTCGGTCAAATTAAAATTTTCATTGTAAATCTCGCGTGAAATGACCCATATACTTGTAGTATAAGTATAGATATATACTCGTATACTCTTAGTTCCTCCTTAGAAGGTATATTAGTTACTTTCTCAAAGTATATTTCCAGCTCTGCCCTATTTACGCCCACGCGGATGGCGCTCTCAGGTTTTCAATGCGAGCCGCGTCTTACTCTACTAGCTACTAGCCGTCCGACCGTTCTGATCGGCCGCCTATAATGCCGCGACCAGATTGGGCTTCACTGAAAGAGAAAGTATTAAGAATGCGACGCTGACCCACAAACACACATTGGCCTCAGATCGGTAAAAGTGAAAGCCTTTGTTTTGCTTTCCACCGCGGCCCGGTAGGGGAAAACGTGCCTAAAAAGCGGCTTAATTCATTTCGGTGTCACGGGCCGTCGCGCGACGTCGTCGCCGAAGGTGAGTTATCGTAGAAATTCGCGTGGGAGAGCGGCAACGCTAATCGCGTTGCCATTGCCCGCTGCATTTAGAAAACGTTTTCTCTTTTCGTGACCCGTATCTGTACGCGCTAAGATGCGAAACCGATGAGCAATCGTTCGCATTGTTTTGCAACATTCGGTTTGTTTGAGATGACCCGTAATGTTTCTAGGCGAAGGTGATTTGTTTCGTTACTTTTAACGATTTCATTTCTTGTCTAGGCAGTTCTACTAAGATCTACCGCTTAGAGAATGTATAATTGTCTGTAAAACTATAACAAACTGCTCGTCAAAATTAGCGTAACACTTTTTACAATA
The DNA here is from genome assembly GCA_029963805.1 of Aromia moschata. NCBI lineage: Eukaryota > Metazoa > Arthropoda > Insecta > Coleoptera > Cerambycidae > Aromia > Aromia moschata. The sequence continues at coordinate 1,112,251 of JAPWTK010000101.1, read as the reverse complement.
GCGCCATTTGCGTTATATTCGAATTAGAGACTTTCGGTTTTTAAATTTCTGTAGCAAAGGGTTGGGTAATCTTGGCGTACGGCTTCTCGCCGTCCACACCCCAAACCAACTCCTTCGAATATGAATTCACAAGATTTTAACGGCAATTCAGATACTCAGGATGGAAAACTCCTCCCGGCACACATTAGACCTCCTTAATAAGCTGTGCATTTGGTTACTGCCCATCTCTTCAGCCGATTTACAGCCTCCATAAGCCAGATATCGTAAAGTAAGCGCCAATATTTTTTTTATCAAAATAGAATATCTCATAACTGTGTCTATTATAGACAGATACATTACCTTGCTGAGCTATTTGTATTTGATACCATGAAGTTAACGCCACAATACGCTCTCCTGGTCAGGACACAACCGACAGGCTAGTTCTTCGTTACTCGCCATCAAATATGTCTCACTGACGAGATCTAATAAGATCGAAATATGAAACTGTGGCTTTTGACGAGGGAGTAACAAAGAACGAGGAAGCTTTTCGCTTCAATATATTAGGTTTGAACAAAAATACGGCTGTAAGAGTAAACGAAATTTTTTTTTTTAAAACTTCAGCCCTCTTAAGGTACATAGATTAATATTGACAAAGTTGAAAAAAATGAGGCGATTATTCATATACATATATTGAAACAATTTTATGGCGAGACACCAAGAGTAACTAAACAGCATCCTACCAAACAGAATAGTCCAAATATGAATGATGAAGACAAAACAATACATGTTAACGCATATGTGATAGTCTGATACCACAACATGGGAGCAAACATCTTCCACTACTTTTTTTATTACACTTATGTCGATTCACACACACTTTTCACAAAAAAAATCCGTTCTTCCTATGAATTTGGTAGGATCACTTTGAAATAACCTATTATTCTCTTACTACTTTGTTGTTGCATATCACTTGCAATTGATATAAAATATTATAACAAAAAAGCATATTATAATAGAAGAAAACGATCTCGTCTTATTGAGCTGGACACAAATTATTTTTTAACTTCTTTTATGTTATGTTCAGTTGTGATCATTTTGTTTTTCTAGTTGATTAGTAGATGTAGATTATTATCAAAAGCATTACCTGCATTAATTAAAGCCCCTCTTTGATTTGAACACATTTTAATAAACACAGTTGTTTTATTGTATACCCTAAAATTTCGTGAGAAAAAGTTTCAAAGAATTTAAATTACTACCGCTGACCAAAACTGATCTATTCTAACTGATTCTATTGGGCCATTTTATAACATTTTCATATCTTAAATTGCTAACCCAAACATAATCCCCAGTTTATCACTACTTCTTAGATTTACAAATTTGTGCCGGAGCCTCACGTATTTCAGATGAAAATTGATCTGCCGCCATTGTCTTCACTGGGTTCATCCTCAGTTGAATTCTCATTGGTATTTGGGGATTTAATACATGGATTCAATAAGGATCCAACCTCTAATAGAAATACTAATGAGTAAGCTAATAGAAAGATCTTAGCGAATGATTGGTAAGAGTATATTTGAATTATTAATGAACATTCGTTATTTCTTTTCCTGAATGATTTTTACTAAACTAATCATTCCAAGAACAGGAATTATGGATATAATTTATTTTCTTTTATGACACTTTTGTAAGACAAATCTAACGAATGAAGAGAACATAATTAGATAACTGCATTTTGCAACGTGTCATACGTGTCTAACTAATTATTTAAGTAATTAGCAGATACAAATATTTATTTTTTTAATAAACATTTAAAGAGACTTACGGCATGTCGTGCACTGGTAAATGTTATTTATATAAAAATATACAAGCCTCATGACATATTTTGTAGTTTCTTTTAAATAAGAACAAGCAAACAAGCATTCGCTGCAAGGCAAACAGAATTTCCTAATAACTTTTGAAATATTTGACTAGGTACCTAATATAATTATTATATTTGGATAGCCTTAACACAATTTTTGGGAAGACACTGTTGCAAAACTTTAAAATACAAACAAATAGGTTGTAAATAACTGGGTGATGGTAAATATGACCTGGAATGGCCCTAAAATTTAAACAATGTTAGTGCTGCAGTCTGTTAAAAGTTTTTTGATATACCTATCTTTATTTTAGTTTTGTAAGTATGTATAAATTATCTTAGCCAGAAATTAATTCAACGTTATTCAATAAAAATAATAGAATATTCATGTAAGTGCATGTAATACATAGAGTGTGACACTTTAAAAAATCAGAACATCCTTGTTTTATCAAATTTGAATCAAATTAGTATCAAAATATATAGTACTGAAAACTGTATTTTTGAAAAAGATAGCATATTTGAAAAAAAAATCAGTTAAGGGGACCGCCTACATTAGAGGGTTAAAAAAATTGATTTGTTTTTTTTTTTTGCTTAAATTGAAAGTATATCATCTGTAGAATATGCTCCCAAAGTTTCAAGTCCGAATTCGAACTGTAACCAGTCGAAATATAATATACAGTGCGCGTGCTCCGAAGCGTCGGTAGAACGAAGCCGCATCAAGACGAATCAAGCCGAAACAATTGCAAAGGAATTAACTGTTTAAAGAAGAGGAGGGACTTTCTTATGGAGCAGGGATAGCAGATTGGCCAAAAAGTTAAGGTAAATAAACGAAAAAAAAAAAATTAATCGAGACTATTTTTCATGTACGAAAACGCGTTTTTCTCGAAACGATGTTTTTCAAATTGGCGTGCACGATTACTCAAAAACTACTGGACGGATCGACTTTGTTTTTTTTTTTAATTAAGGCTTATTTAATTACCTTCTATTTGAACTAAAAAAATCAGTAAAAATTGTTGCCAAAAAAAAGTTATTAACAAAAACACACGAAAATTTTCCACAAAAATTCAATTTTTTTTAAACAGCAATTTTTTTTATTTATTTTAATAAATGCATGCTTTTTTTCAGTTCAAATAGAAGCTATACTCATAAACTTTCCAAAATTTTTTTTATTTTTATGATTCAGATGATTCTATGGGACGCTATCCTACACGCCGTGGAGAAGGAATTTTCAAAGGCATCGGCATTCAATTATTTATTAATAACTTTTATTTAAACATATTAAATTTAATATTTTTTTTTGTAAACCTTTTTGATATACATAATAAACAGTAAAAATTTCAAAACAATCCATTGTGTCGTTTCTTTGTAAAAAATTTACGAAAAAGTGCTTGATTTTGACCTCCTAATGTAGGCGGCCCCCTTAAGTTTTTGAGGTTATTTATTTTTGCGACTTTTTTCTCAAAAATTAACAAAAAACTAGTCAGATTTTCTATAAAAAAATCGATGCCACTGTATTCGGCATTCTTCGAAACTACTACATATATATAGAGACATCCAAAAAAAAGTCATCAACTCTGGCTATGAACGAGAGAGATGGAAATAGCGGTCATGTCTAAGCTTTTCGGTTATGTCAAACTTTTGACATAAGTGACTGTCACAATTTGTAAAATAAGCAATGGCTGTCATCTGATGTGATAGTCTTGACAAGTAAATAAGGTTATAAATTCGATTAAGAATAGAAATACGTCTTTTTTCTCGGCGTTTGAAACTTTGATTACGTTTTTTTTTAGATGTATCTATATTAAATTTCATTACACCTAAAATTGTGTTACATTTATTTAAGAACTACTTGTTGTACCCCTGTAGTTACATAATTGTAAGCAGTTGATTTTCCTCCTATTTTTTAGTTTAAGTCACAGGAAATCACAGAAAACTAGTTGTTTGCAATTTGCAACAAGAAAGTAATATAATCTTGACATATTTTAAGGTAATCTTTCTGAATTTATAGAAACAGTTTTGGGGTTGGACAATTGTTGCAACGATAATCTCAAATATCACCTCGTCCTAGACGCTCAAGACTAGACACTCCATCAATACATAATCGATTCCTTACAGACAAAAGTTATTTTCGTCTTTGATTTGTTTGTGTCCACAAGGATTCCATTTGCTTTTCATAAGGAAATCGTTTTACAGGGAACAAATAAGTTTTGTTGCAAACAAGAAGGACGGTATTGAAATCTACATAACGGAATATAAAGGAAGGACACTGTTGCTTTTATGGATCCCTTAGCATATAGTAGAAAATATGACCTTCAGTTTAAGTGACCCCTTCATTATTGATGTGTCTACACAGATAAAAGGATTTTTATTCAATGATTACATTTGCAAGGTTAGCGAAGATTCTTTCTAAAGAAATATAATTTATAATTTCAAAATATTCGTGGTTATGTTGTCGGTATTTCATCATTTTATACAAGATGCGACAAAATGACGTCAATGAATCGCAACGGTAACTTTAGTTTATTAAATTTAACCTTAGTTTTAATCATCTCCTGATGATTCCAACATGGTTGGCGAAATACGCATCGAGTACAAAAAAGTGCTTCGGTGTTAAGTGGTGAAAAGTGTTTAAGTGTTCAGGTCTCTAATCCAAAGGTTCCACTTCTCCTCCTGTATGTTTCAATAGAGAAAAATGAGCGAAGTACTCTAACAAAGAAGCATTACTCCATTACTATATCAGCTAAAATTTCGATCGAAGCAATTTCCTTGTTTTCGGAAATCCAATGACTAACAATGGCTAACCCAAAATCTGGTAGACCTCTTGAGGCACAAAACCCAGGAAACAATAATAAATAAAGTAAATCATAGAGTTGGTGTTGCAAGATCAAATATTAAAGTTTCAATTATTGCTTGTGAAGTTCAAGTATCAGACACAATATTTTGGAAAATTTTACATGAATAATCATGTCTGACAAGAAATTTGTTAAGAAAATTTCACATCTATACCTTCAAACAAATCGGATACGGATGCTCTTATTTTTAACAGTTACCATGGCAACGAATACAATTTGCTGTATTTTCGTCCTACTGGGTACCCTAGGCCAAATTACACTGGGATTTTCTGTCAAATGTTGACGGAATATTAGACTGACGTTTCATTATTATTGACGTCCTGTTTTTTATTTCTACACGAGCATAAATTGTAAACAAATGTTATATCCAAGAAGACTAGAACTAAGGAGACCGAACTCGTTCGGTATCTATTGATCAAATCTGCCCGCCTCATTGGAGGCGCTGCAAAACAGTAATGTACTCGAGTCACGTGATGAGCAGCGGTCAGCGGTCCACATGTGAATGCTTATCATAGAAAACCATGCTATGGTTTTATATGACGTTTATCATTAAGCTGTCAAAGCAGGTGCTTACATGCCGTTTGGCTTTAACAAAAATATATACAAAAATAAATATGGTTCAAAAGTGCTGTGTTGCGTTGTGTGATTTAAGAAGCGGTCCGAATAACCGGATATTATTTCAAATTACTGATGTATGTATGAAACGAAATATTTTCCCTTTTGTATTGTTAACGTTGAAGCACGTAACATGAAATATTTTGAGTGCATTTTCATATTGATCATTGCGAAAATTTGTAATTGCAAAGACATTACTTTTGTAGATTCAATATAATATTCAACAACAACAAATTAACGAAAAAAATATCGAGCGTCTGTCAAATGTATTCGCACCACGGACATTCAGGTCACGGAGTCAAAAAGTAACCTCTAATGCACACAGATTAGTACAGAACCACGTGTATACGTATGGATATCTGTTTATATACCGTAGCAACCAGAGTACACAACTGGTTACAGCGCCTCTGAAGGCGGACATATTCGGAGCCTCCCTCGCGTTATACAGAGAAAAGCCGCAGCTCGGTCTTCCTTTGGGGCTATAACTAGACCTAATGGTTATATCTACTACTTATGGAAATAACCAAATTCTTAAAAAGAAATACATAAAAAACAGTATATGTAATTGCATGTGTTATGGCGCACGGGCTTCAATCAAACTACAAATGTAATAAGATCACAATTATTAAAATACGCAATAAATGTCACATTTCACCTACAAAACTTTTCTGTCAGCATGCCTATATACTTCTTAATTTTATTTCATATTGTATTTTATAATAAAAACGATAAAAAGATAAATAATTCGGTAAGCACTGGGGAGATTACTAGTGAAAATATGGACGTGTTAAATGGAGATTGCGATTCTATTTGGAAAATTATTTATCACTGTCGATGATGTTTCAACGAAAAAGAGTGTGGATAAAAGGTCTCGAGGAAAAGTTCGAGAAGTTATCGAGGAATGTGGTTTGCTGGAGTTGAAGTATCCACCATGTATAGCACCTGATCTAGCACCCATCGATTGCCATGTTTTTCTCAATATAAAAAAGTAGTTACAAGGTGGAGATTTTTTTTTGATGATGAGGTGAAGGCTGATATTGACGATTATTTTGAGAAGTTACAAAAATTGTTCCTTTTTACGTTCTTAGTTCTGTTAACCATTTAACCATATTTGAATAATATGCACTTGCTTAGAGATTATCCTTGAATTGATGCATATTTTGTACAGTGTGACTCATGAAAAAAAGAGCTACTATAAAAGAAGCGCATTGTATTCGGGAACGTTGTCGTTTGTCATTGATTTTTATTTATAGGCCAATATAGGTCATGAACACTGCTGACTTAACAATGTAAACATATATAATAGAAGTGTGACTGAAACCGAGATACGCCTAATGTATGCATCCCGAATTACGAAATCCAGTTAGAGCAAAATATCAGTTTTGTAACAGCCTAAAATCTAGCACAAAACAATAAACTTCGGACACACATATGTATGTATGTATGTGTTCCAAACTGGTATATTGGTATTGTTAATGCCATTAATTTTATTGCCTAGCTGCAACGTACACATGTTACGTATTTGTTTAAACTATGTAAAAATTTAGGCAATCGCTTCTTAAAAGTAGTACTGTTCTACTTTTACCTCATCTTTTGGGTACACGGCAGATATGTTAAATGATCTCGTAACGCAGACGCTGTCGCTAACAAGGAAAGAATATATGTACATATGTACATATATTGTCATTCTTTAATCTTATATACGAGTATTATATGTAAGTATAATTTAATAATAAGTTCGGTTTAATAATACTGTTTGGTTTAGTAATACTGGACTGATATTGTACTTGATCGTGGAATATACAAAATATACACGGTGGAGACTTTAACTGGAATATATTCGCTAGTGGGGTGGTGAATGATTTTTCAAAAAATTCCCGAGACACGTCAACTTTTAAATGTATTTACCTGCATTTTGCAAGTAATGTGAAAAATATAGCCCTTTAGGGGTGGCTGAAACCACTCTCGACATGATTTTTTCAAATACAACCCTATGGCTTGTGACCCCTCATTGTAAATCTGGTGAAAAGAGGAATCCAAAGCACTGATCAAATTTTAATTTTTAGTATGTTTGTAGGGTTGCATACAATTAAACACGTAATTTTATAGTTTAATTTATTTTTAACGCAACAATTTCGTACTCAAAATGTATGTTGTTTAGTTTTGGAATGTAAACCTTACTTTTCGAGCAACAATATCGAGAGATGGGTCATGTCAGGAAGGTACCGAGTAAAAGGCAGGCTGTTGTTGATGACGACACGAAGTTGAATTTGTTGCTTGCTCTAGAAGAAAATCCAATCACTCCAGCCCGTCAACTGTCCCGTGATAGTAATCTTAATCACAAAACAGTTTTAAAAATACTTAAATATGAGAGAAAAACGCCCATATAAAATGCAAGCTGTTCAAGAGCTACTTGAAGATGATCCAGATCGACGGTTGGAATTTTGCGATTTATTGATGACTTGTATTGATCAAAACCAGTTATCTTTAGAGTGGATAGTTTTCTCTGACGAGGCTGCTTTTACATTAAATGGGCACGCAAATCGCCAAAATTATCGTTACTGGGCTGAAGAGAACCCCCATTGGATGAGGGAACTTCATACTCAGCGCCCACAGAAAACTAATGTGTGGGCCGGAATAATACAAGATAGAATTGTAGGACCATTTTTCTTTGATGACACTCTTAATGGAGCAAGATACTTGCGTTTACTCCAGCACAAACTAATGCCAGTGCTATGTCATTTATTTCCAAACCCCTTAAACCCTAACTTGACCGACGAGAGGTTATGGTTTCAGCAAGATGGGGCCCCACCACACTATGCTGCCATTGTTCGTCCGTATCTGGACAGAATTTTTCCCGGTAGGTGGATTGGGAGGCGAGGTAATATTGAGTGGCCAGCAAGATCTCCAGATCTTACACCACTGGATTTCTTTTTGTGGGGACATCTTAAAAGTAGGGTTTACATTCAGAAACCCAACAACATAGCAGATCTGCAGGAAAGGATAAGAGAGGAAATCGGAAAAATAACACCGCAAATGTTGCATAATGTAAGGGACGAAACCTACCACAGACTGGGATGCTGCCAACAAGTGAATGGTGCACATTTTGAACAATTGTTACGTTGAAAATAAATTTAATTTTTAAATTGTTTTAATTGTATGCAACCCTACAAACATACTAAAAATTAAAATTTGATCAGTGCGTTGGATTCCCCTTTCCGCCAGCTTTACAATGAGGGGTCACAAGCCATAGGGTTGTATTTGAAAAAATCATGTCGAGGGTGGTTTCAGCCACCCCTGAAGGGCTATAGTTTTCATATTACTTGCAAAATGTATGTAAATATATTTAAAAGTTGACGTGTCTCGGGAATTTTTTTGAAAAATCATTCACCACCCCGCTAGCGAATATATTCCAGTTAAAGTCTCCACCGTGTATAATAAAGCGACTGGGTATCGTATAAACAAAATATATATGTACGTAGGAAATAAAATATCAATATACAATAACAATAAGTAGGATACAAAATATCACAAAACAATAAATTTGTTTGAAACTAAAGTAAACTATAAGTTTAACTTTAAAAAAAACATGGATATATCAACAAATTAAAATCTAAATAATTATATATTAAAAATAAACAGATATATGTATTAAAATATAAAACGTGGACATATACTATACCGCATGTGTACCAGGGATGTTGCGAATATTCGCATCCGCATGCACAAATGCGGAGCTTCCGCATAGATTTGGACATCTGCATCCGCATCCGCATCCGCAATAATCAATGCGGATATTCATGCGGATGCGAATGTAATACAAATTGACAATGACCAATGGGAGCGAAAAAATTGGTGACAAGATCCGACGCGTTTGCTGCTCTTAAATGGTGGAGTGTTCATCGAGAGGAATTTAAGATATTATCACCGATAGCACGAAGATTTTTGTCCACTCCACCAGGCAGTGTTCCTAGCGAACAATTATTTAGTAGCGCGGATTAAATTTACGAACCTCTGCGTAACCGCCTTGAATCAGCAGAGGCGGTAATATTATTCTTTATTAAGTATAATGCTCCTATTTTTAACTTCACTTACTAATATGAAAATTAGTAAGTGAAGTTAAAAAATAACTAGGAGCATTATACTTAATAGGTACTAATTTTCATTAATAAAAATGTTAATAATTGCTTTATCATTGTTTTAATTCTTCATTCATATACTATATTTATATAAGATCATAAACATCCGCATCCGCATCCGCATCCGCATCCGCGGATGTGAGCCTTCAAAAATCCGCATCCGCATTCACATCCGCGGATGTGAAAAAATCGGCATCCGCAACATCCCTAAAGTGTACAGCAGACATCGGCCGATTGTGAAAAGAGACAAATGCTACATTTCTTATTCTAACTAGCGCAGGTGGTGAGAGGGGCGGTCTTATTCCTTCACTACTTTCGATGACGTTTCAACGAAACAAGAGTACATGTAGTGAGTGCATAAAGGGTATCGAGGAAAAGTTGAATCATCCACCATGTAGTCCTGACCTAACAACCAGCGATTTCCATCTTTTTTCTCAATTTGAAAAAGCAGAGGTGGAGATGTTTTTCTGATGATGACGTGAACGGTGATATTGACGATTATTTTGAGTTACAAGTTACAAAAAAAATGTCCTTTTTATATTTATTATATTAATATTTATGCCGTTGCTACTTCTTGTCTGTCGTCTCACTTCTATTAGTCCTTCTTAGGGCTACCTCAGACGACAGATGGTCAGTCGGTTGCCGACTATTTTGTAGGAAGACACCGCACACCGACCGACAGTAGGTGAGAAATCGGAAGTCTAAAATCACAGTTCGCACACGTCCAGACAGTCGGTGGTGCGTTTAGTTATAACATAGAACAGGTTGATGTACGAGTCTATTCAAAGATTAATGTGCGTGGCAATACGATTTTATTGATTTACGATTTTTTATTTACCCACTGATTAGTCAACGTTTATTTAAATGAGAGTCTCATATACTACTTGATCATTTTGTATCCAACACCAGAATGTGTGGTACGCTTCTGGCCATGCATTATATTTCACCCAGCTCCGACTAAACTGTAGCTTGTGTGCGTTACCTCGTATTAATGCATTCGTTCTATTTGTTACCGAGTTTTCACCGATAATAGAGTCGGTTGCAAAAATGCAACATGTTCCAATTTTTTTGTCAATCCATCTTTTTAGTCGGTCGTCTGCGGTGTCTCATTAAAAAGTGTAGGATACTTTCATACCGACACAACAACTGTAGGTGACCGATGTCTGGTGTACACACACGGGGTATATGTAACTTTTAAGTTTAATAAACTCAAGCAGTTCTGTTCAAATTTAATTTATACATATGTAGATTAGTGAAAACAGATAATACATGTTTTCTTTTTTTTATATAATAGATTGTCTAAAGTACTATATGTGTATTACTTGATATAATAGTATATTGCTTGAAAAGTTACTGAAGTTACTATCTATATTATATTTTACTATCTATATAATATTTTTCATTTTTTTTCTTTTAGAAAATTGTGTTCCTAGACAATTTAACTGTATAAGAATCTATATAGTATCTTAAAATTTCAAGATAAAACCATTTACGCCTGTACGACAAATATTGATCTATTACAGTACAGTACCATTTATAAATGGTATTGTAAACCATTTATAAATGGTACTGTAAAATAGACAAGATTGGACCCAGTTCTGTCTAAAAAACATTTATGTAGACATCTGCAAAGTTATTGCGAGTTTGTTATTGAAATTAGAAAAAAGATCCTTAGACATTATAGACAACTTATAGATTTTTGCATACATTTTTATGTGCTATGAGAAAAAACAATTTAACATCAGTAACCATGAAACTGAACCAAAGCTGTTTTCAACAAAACAAGTTTTTTCAACTGAACAAACGTTTTTTAAATGGAACATCCTTGTATAATTCGAATTTTTCCATTTTCAAAAATATATAATATGTATCTATGTTTGCTTTAGCAAGTCGCGATATATTTATCTGAAAGTATTATTAAAAAGTAGTTAACGACACCGGATTTTATTTTACAAAAATAATAACAATCATAAGTATGAAGTTTAAACAAATTTTAAGATACATTTAAACAAAAACAAATACTGAATCTAATTTTTCAAAGAGCATAAATAAAAATAATCACAAATACTGTACTTTCGATATATTCCATAAAGTCTTCAGTAATTTTAGAAATTGCATTTACTATTAAATTAGAATTAAGTTCATTTAATTTTGATATGAATTGTTCAATTTTACGTCTTAATCTAAATGTGCCTTTATAAACTTCTTCTTCCAAACAGCCCTACAGAAAACTATGTCCAAAGGGGTAATGTTTGCGCTCTTTCAAGGCCACTGGATATTTCCACTTCTACCAACCCACTAAATGCCATTTTGTGCATTCCACTGGCTATACATTTTAATCCGGTGTATTGAGTAATTGTTCTCCTGAAGGACTCAATTGTCGCTACCAAACCAGTGTTTCGCACTAGGTGCGTATCCAATTGATCCATGACCAGGGAATTCATCAACATTTTATGATTCCGCACTATCTTCCGCAATATCTTTGCACTCACTTGTTAACGAACGATTTCGGCTTTTCCGTGTAGTTCGCGGCTGCAGCGTAGGTCATTTTCGTTCCCTTGGGGTGCGAACACAGAAAAACACCATCAATGCGTGAGGTGTAAGTAGTGTAAAACTCATAATGTTTGACGTGTTTCTCGACATTCAAAGTTGAAATTAAACTGGGTTTTCCAGTAATGCGTTTTCAACAGACTCCATCTACACTCACATAAAACAGGAAAAGTGCTATTCCCCATTCGTTAGAAACGTTAATTAAGCCATAAAATTAACGTTAATTAAATTCAAGTATCACATTATCAACTCTGTGCTATCAGTTTTACTTCTATATATATTTGCAAAATAAGTGATATTGGTCATAAAGGTCATAGAGATTAAATGAGTCATAAAGGTCAAACTGGTCATAAAGCTCGTAAAGGTTACAAATGTCATATGGGTCATATTCAAATATAACACTTAAGAACATAGGTAACCTAATATTTTTAGCGACCAATTGTTGAAAAGGTAGGTAGAGGTAGTGATTCCTAAGGCAGCGGTTTTTTATTTTATTTTTGTTTGAAAATAGTTAATTTTAAACATCCGTTTATGAAAATGAATGAAAGATGGATCAAATCATAGAAGTTATGGAGGTTTAATTGAATTCCATTTCAATAACTCTTATAAAAAATTAACCAATGCAAAAAACAAATGGATCACCGTGCACTGCCGTGAGAATGTACTCCTTCGAAAATTGAAAAAATAAATGATTTTTGTGAATGCAACACCCCACTTTTCATTGATATTAACACCTGCAGAGTTTAAAAAAAATGATATGGAACAATAACCTACTATGCCAGATATTCATTTGTATAATTCTTTTATTCTTATATTGTTTTCAGTGATTCAGTGTTCTGACATTATTCGTTTCTAGCGGAATTTGTATTCGCTGCTTCCTGCAATATAGGAAATCGATCTGGCGTTCTATATTTTACAATTTTTGTAGCTTTTATGGTGTTGTGGTCACAACTAAATAACCAAATATAAAGCACAATATTTTTTATGTAACTTACAGGAGAAAGTTCGGACCATTTGTTCACCAATATTGTGCAATTTGTGGATTCCGATTTTTTTTTGCAAATCGGCCACAAAAACAAACATAGTTTCTATTTCTGACTAGTTATGCAAAAATCAGACAGTTGTTTGCTACATTTTCTCTTTGGTTTTATATTATTTTTTATTTATCCAAGCAGAAACAATGTCATATGGTAGAAGGACTAAAAACTGTTGACAAAATCTCAGTAATCGTTGAAAACTTTTGAAAAATGTTGTTCATCCGTAAAAGCGATGAAAAGTTTTACATACATATGTACCTGTAGGTATGTATGTATTTTTGGGAACATAAATATATAAAATTTGAAACAGTTTTTAAATATGTTTATAAAATTACATTACTTAATCAAATCAAATATTCCTATCATATCAATGAAATATCCAATATTCTTATTTGTTTATTGATACATCCTGTACGTATATTTGGTATAACCTACACCAAATGACAAAAATAACTGTGACATTATTGATAAAGAATATGTTGTCAAAATGAAACAAAGCAGTATTAAATAAATTGACAAATGAATTGTTTTTGGGGATGTTGGATAAATAAAGAAGCACTAATTTTTGCTGACTTTTCGTCTAATGTACTCAGACTTCTGAAGAAGAGGCAGAGGTAGAAATCTGAGTACATTTGACGTCACGTCGACAAAAATTAATGCTTCTTTATTTGCCCAACAATAATTCTTTCGTCAACTTATATTTTATGGACTCAACTGATAACTAGTATTAAATAAATATTAGTACTTCTTTGATTATTTGTAAAAATTTGCCAAAAATAGTTTTCCATCTCTTATTATCGTCTAATGTTAATATGTATGCTCAACACTGACAATGAGTTACCAACACGGATGTAAATCAATTTTATATCTCAAAAATACAATCGACTGAAGAAAAGCAAATCTGTTACACTGAACGGTAGGTCACCAGGTCATCTAATTTCACTCCCTAGTCGTTTCCTAAATGGAGTTTTTATCTCAAAAGAAATCTTATTCAGTGAAAGTGCACGATAAATAAGGAATACTTCCTCACTGTCTGTTCATGTACAGAAGTATTACTTTTTTACGTTAACTTTCACGTTTGTAACAATTAAATTGTAATTAACGCGTAACAGTCACACTAAAACTATTTATTGTTTTACTATCTAGACACTTAAATGTAACACCTTAGAATAAATCGTTAGTCAATTAATATTGTTTTACATAGCCGTTTACATGTTTGCAAACTGAAAATTTAGTTCCAAAGAATTTTTTTAAAATCGTAATGTAGCGTTGTCATACAGATACGTAAATATGTCATGGTAAAATATATATGTATATGTATTGTGTAATCATAAAATTCGTAATACGAGGTGTGTAAATTTAGTAATGAGACTGATTTCTCATTTTTTTATTCGAATAGAATTACAATTCAGGAATTCACTAATGTCCCCTTAAAAATAACTTGCTTGGGAAGCCACACAACGCTGGGGACGGTTCTTCCATTCCTCATAGCAGTGCTTGAACTCATATACTGGAATAGCCTTCAGCTGGTCGGTTATAGCCGTTGGAATGTTTTCTATGGTCCCAAATCATTTTGAGACGTCTCTTGATGTAATTTTTCAATCTCGGGAAGAGAAAAAGGTCACAAGGACTCAAGTCAGGCGAATAAGGAGGCTAAGGAGCCACAGGAATGTTTTTACTGGCTAAAAAACTCGTTTACTGAAATGACTGTGTGACAAGGCGTATTGTCGTGATGCAACATCCAGTTGTTCTTGATGTTTGGTCTCACAGGCATGAGCCTTTTTCGAAGTTTTTCAAGAACCTCTCTGTAAAAGTGTTGATTTACTGTTCGGCCTGGAGGCACAAACTCTTTGTGGCCAGGGAATTCCCTGGCTAGCAAAAAAACAAATCAGCATGCATTTGATCTTCGACTTGCGCATTCTTGCTTTTTTTGGGTCTTGGAAAGCTTGAAGTGTGCCATTCCATGCTTTAGCGCTTGGTTTCCGGGTCGTATTCAAACACCCAAATTTTATTACCAGTAATAAAATGTTCTATAAAATGGAGACCAAAATCCCCAAACACCCAAGTCTCATTACCAATAATAAAATGTTCTATAAAATGGGGACCATTTTCAAATGATTCCAAAAAATCAAGACACCTGATGTCCTTTTGTTTCTGCGAAAGGTTTTTTGGAACCATTTTTGCGCAGATTTTTCTCATCCCCAATTCTTGTGATTCAAATCTGTGACCAGTGGTGTGATTCAAATGTAACTCTTCCCCGATCATTCTTGTCGTCAACCGACGATTTGAACGCACAAGATCCCGCATTCTATCGACATTTTCATCGGTTCTTGAAGATGAAGGCCTTCCGCTGCGTGGTTCATCTTCAATAGACCCTCTTCCATCTGAGAATGCCTTAAACCACCGACTGAAAACCTGGGCTATTGAAAAAACACTGTCTTCGTGTGTTGTGTGTTGAAGTTTTGCAAAAGTATCTGTTGCGCTGTGTCCAAGTCTGAAGCAAAACCTGATAGCACACCGTTGCTCAAAATTAAGGTCACTCATTTTTAAAACGCACTAGAAAAACCAGTTTACGAATACAGTCACAAAGAACAAACAAATGATTAAAATGTTCACACTTGTACCGAAGGTGCATTACATGTTAACCTACTGCCCTTCCAAGATCCATCTCCGCAGTGTTGCTAGATCGGGCGCTACGTTGCCAGTCTAATTACTTAATTTACACACCTCTTATGTTGATGCTTCCAAAGACCTGCACGAGTAACTAAGGTCCGAGTATAGGTACACATACTCATTTGACGACTACAACAACGAGTATTAATCAGAATCGTAGTATCGTTATGATTATTTAGTAAATATGTAAATACAAATAACCCAGCATCATCATGAGGTTTGTTCTAAATTTGGAATATATGCAGGTATCTTGAAATTACTTGAAGAAATGAACTTGTCTAGAATATCCAACTAGATAAGAATATTGTAGCCGAGGAACTGTTAGGTTGGTTAGGATATCATCTGAAATAGTAATGTAATGGAGCACCGATATCAAAGTATGGGATATAAATATGATTGTTGGACTGTTGTTGGATTGTTAAACTGTTGGCCTTTGAAAAGAGAATATGAGGAAAAGGGATCAAAGTAAACGAAAACCACATCATTAATTTTACTGAATACTGAAATACAAAAAGGCTGACAAATATATGGGGCCTGACAGTAAGTGTAGATGTTTTGGTTTTCAAAACTACCTAATGTCGATGTATTACAATTAATCCCTATTGAGATTTCTTAACTAGGTATAGGAGTGTAGTGTGATAATTAGCGCTCGGAATATTTGGCGTCTCGCGTGTTAAACTGCGTTAGAATATTCTGCCCTCCCGCGCCGGGATGACGTCCTACTGCGCGTACGAGAGTCCTGGCGCGTTGGCTAAATCGGTCAGTGGCGTACGTATGCAGGGACAAGAAATACATGCGTACATAATTTACAAGGTTTAAAAAAATACTTAAAAAACACGGTTTATACTTTCGTTTTCATAAAGTTTCATAGCGCCGAGCCCTGCGTTGAAGCACACATTTCCGAACCCTAGTGGTAATAACCTGTTGGCAATGAAAATAATTATTTGAAACATTTTATTAGCCATAATGTCTCCATTTAAGATATTAAGAAAACATGGAACATTTTTCATATTTATACGCGTAAAAAATGAAAACTTTCAATCAAAACATGATAAACTAATTTTTTACGTCTACTTGGCTAAAAGTGAAACGGTTTCGTAAACTCTACACTCTCTCTGATCAAGAGATGTCACGAAAATAAACGGGCGTCAAACAGTGTCAAATGGGGTATCATTGTGCTTAGAATGGCATTTTAAGTCAAAATAAGACGTAAAATAAACATGACGTAACATTAAAGACTCTGAATTTGGGGCCATTTCTGGTTAAACCGAAAGTAAATAAAAACTATTGACGACTACACATATCAATACATGTACATCTGTGTCTAATATCTAATTCTAAAATTTCATTATTTCATCTCTGAAAACAAAAAAGTTATAGGGATGAGACACTTTGAAAAATCATCCGGTATAGACCTATAGACACATAATTTAAGTTTTAAAATTATTATTCTAGAGATTTAAGACGAATTTCCTGCATCTGACTTTTAAATAAGTCTATATTTTTGACTAGAGGCAAATATTGTGTATTTGCCTCGAATATTGAATAAAATTTAATGTCTCAATTTCTGTCAGTGCCGCAGCTCACTGTAGAAACCTTTTGTTTCCGATTATAAAAAGGGATTTTCCCGTGACAAACGCAAATTCCCTGCTTAAAAATTCACTATATGCCTAATGGCTGATAAGAGTTGAGGGAAAACACTCTGTCACATCCATAAAAAAAGATTATCTGTTTTAGATATGGCTGGTGCAAAAAAATACTTTGATGCGGGCTTTATCAGAAATACCGAGCCTAATGGCTTTGATAATAAAAAAGACAACCCAATTTAATTTCTCTCTGTGCTGACAGAGAGTTGATTATACTCGAAAACGTGCCTGTTTGTTTTCCATATTAATCAGGCTCTTTGGAATAACTCATTAAAAAAAAACAAATCAAATATGTATTCAATAAGTTAAGTATTAACTGATTAAAAAAGTGAATAAGCAAGTAAAAATAAAACTAAAATAAATAAAAGTAACAGTTAGTAAAAACTAATTTAAAAAGGTAAAAGTAAATACTGCTCAGTATTCTATAAAACAGTAATTTAATCAATAGTAAATAAGATTAGTAAAATTAATATCTAATAAATTCAGGACCTTTTCAATTGTTTTCTGTGGTCATGATTTTTGTGTTTCAGTAACAATTATTGCTTATACTATATTCTCATTAATAAATAATTAAGCAGCACATTGTCAACACTAAAGGAGAAATAATTCACTTAGAATTTTTGCTGCTTTGATAAAAACTTAATGGAAGTCTCTAGATTACAGAAAAACCGATATTTTTCTCTATTAATTCATATTTTTCAGAATACAAACAGAAGTCACAATCTGTCAATAAAATGGAATTCTAAAATAAAGCGGGCATTATTTTATAGGGATGGTAATTGTATTTATGAAAGGAGTCACAAACCACAGAGAGGCATTCCCGAGCAAAAATTTCGGGAATAGGTTGTTAAAACTTACAAAGGCAACTAAACTAACCTACTCGCATAATGATGATGACACAATCCGCCAAAAGGCTCCAGTGTTGGCGGCAATTTAATACGGGCTAGCTGCCCTTGAAATCAAAATAAAAAAATTAAAAGAGGGCTTACAATACGTAAATCAAGGGCGTTAACATTACTAATGGATATCAAATCATATGTATTCTAGGACTTGCATAAACTTTTACTTTACTAATGCATGTATGTACATAGGTACAGTTTTTAAATATTTATGATGCTGTATTCTCGATATCTTTGAAATAATTATAAACGAGTAACAAACATATTTTTGTGACTCAAACAAAACCTGGGCGAAATGAGTTTAAAAATTATAAATTAATAGCTACATATATAGGTATATGTATAGGCATTCTATTAAAAAAAGGGAGATTTGTTCACGTTCGCAAAATAAGACCTATGTATATGCATAATTATCAAGTGAATACATTTTTTTTTATTTTTGTTGTTTACAAATTTAAGTCTTTAATTTTTTTTTAAGGATGAGCGTGGGGTTTTTTCCCTTCCGATGTGTCTGGTTTGGGGTTTGTTTTGCCTCCAACACTACAGCCTTCAGGCTTATTGTATTTCCAGTTTACATCGTTATTTCATGTGAATAGGTTTGTTACCTTTATGAGGTTTAGTAGCCCTTTCACAAGATTTTTCTTTGGAAAGGCCTCCTGGGGGTTTTCTATTCCCAGAAGACCGTATCTCCAGTGTGTTAGTACTGGGCACTCTAGTATAATGTGTCCGGGATGTTTCCTCCTCCTCATTACACAGTCTACAAATAGGTTAATCTGAATATATGCCCATTCTGTGTAGATGTTTCCTAAGGTGACAATGCCCGGTTATGAGTCCCGTGACAAACCTTATCTGATTTCTACTCAATCGCAGAATCTCGTCTGTCAGTACTTTTGATGGTGTCTTTACCATCCATTTACTGTTTGTTTGTCCTGGTATGTGGTTCCAGTAAGACTGGTGTTCTTTATTTTTCCACCGAGTCAGCCAGAGCCTCACGGAGGACTTTGATATACCACACATTGGTTCAGGTCCAATGAGTGTCGTTGCAGAGCCCTTTCTCGCAAGGGTATCTGCTTCTTCGTTGCCTTCGACCCCTTTATGTCCTGGTACCCATTTAAGTGTTACCTTGTTATGGTTTGCCAGAGCTTGGATGAGCGTGGGTACTAGGGTGCAAGTCAACGGTAAGTCAGGGCCGAACTCAAAACAGTACAAAATTTAAGCAATCGAACGAGTGGCTCAGTACATGCCACTACTATTGCCATTACTAAAAATATATCTGATTTTAGATTAATTTAAATATTGCAGAGTAGGAATAAAAAGTAGCTAATCTTAACATATAAAACAAAGTCGTGTTAGTTACACCATTTATAACTCAAGAACGGCTGGACCGATATTTATTATCTTTGACCTATTGGATTCGTCTCCGTTCCGAATAGCAGATTAACTATTAAAATATCGGAAAAATTCACGGAAAAAAATTATACTGAAAATTAATTTTTACGTGATGTCCACTGCAAATCAGTGACATACGGGTGATCGGTGATCGTGTAACTTTTGAATGACTTGACCGATTCAGGTGGTATTTACATGAACTGTCGAGACAATGGTTCATAGCTATGCTAAGATTCGATAAGTAGCGCCATAGTCATAAAATTCATCAAATTTGATATTAAAAGGGCAGGACAACGTCTGCCGGGACAACTAGTAAATAATACTTATATTCAAATTAATTGATCTATGCTACTGTAACCAGTGGTAATGTACGTAGCTATCAGTGTAATACACATACGTGCGAATATATTATACATAACGTAATAAATGTATCTATGGACTTAACCCATTTGTGCATATAGTCCTTTTAAACAGATGATAACATTTTGCCTACCAGCACTGCCAAATCATATTTACGGCGTCAAACAAGAATGGACTGGTTTAGTATGCACGGCAATAGATTGATTTAGATTGGCAAACAGGCAGATTATTGAATATTTGTGCTATATTATGTTTAAAAATTGCCAAAATGGATCCAAGTTTTTACTCTACCAGACATGGGGAGTAAGTACCCGTATATAAATTGATTCTCTTGCAAAGACTTATATGTTGCAAAAAAATATGAATCATAGGTGATGTTTGTGATCCTGATAGATTTATTATAGGCTTGTAATGTCACATCAATTCATAAGACTTTTTTTATAATAATTTATTTTTATTTATTAACTGCCGCTTCACGAGTTACTTGCCGCTCTGGAAGAGGATGACTTACCTCTAGTCTCAATTTCTAAGGATACTTATATTTATATTGAACCGTCAGAAAATGAGGCCCAGTCCGAGGAGGATAGTGATCTTTTGGATCAAGAAAGTGGATATAAATCATGTGCCACGAGGACTTCTCAAACAAGGGTGTGAGGTAGTGTATGGAAACGAATCCGACAGTGACGAAGACTATGAAGTGCAATTATCTATGCTGAAAAGGGTATTAAAAGTGACAGAACATGATAGGGTCGACGAAGCTGAGGAGAAAGTAATATTTGAACGTGCATCTGAAAGTGATAACGACTTTGAAGTGCCATTATCCTTTCTGAAGGAGCAATTCGTCCAGTTACCATATTTCTCTAGACCCTCTCCATCGGAACCCACAACCTCTAAATCACAACCTAAGGTGAAGAAAGGAAAAAATCAGACGTGGTCCAGCACTATTCCAAAATGTATCCTGAATTTAAATTGTGATCCTAAACCACCATCAGAAGTAAAAACACAAACTCCCACTGGCTTTTTTAAGCTTTTTTTTTTATGAAAACCTATTGAATCACATTCTCAAAGAATACAATAGATATTCCCAAGCTAAAGACCTTTTAAATTTCCTTTTATAAATTGTACGTTATACTCGGAGCACTATTGCTTTCTGGGTATGCAAAATATCCAAATAATCGAACGTTTTGGAACAGCAACGACAACATCCCTGAAATTCTGTTGAATGCTATGAGGTTGAAACGATTTGAGCAACTTTTCAGACACAGAATTTCAATAATAATTTGATAAACTATATGTATTGCATCAAGTCCTTTTAAATGGGTGAATGATAATACCTAATTTAAGAATGCGATCGACAAAAAAAATCTTCCAAATAACGTCAATAATAGTTGAATTAAATGATTTCCACAAAAAAAGTATATGCTTTCAAAAATATATATTTAACATATAAGTATGCATTAATGGGTTGATCTAAGATTCACGACTTTGTCACTTTCGCCCTTTAAATTTAACTTTGACCTTAGTTTTAACCAAGAAGATTAGAACTAAGGAGACCGAACTCGTTCGGTATCTATTGATCAAATCTGTCCGCCTCCAGGAGGCGCTGCAAACAGTAATGTACTCGAGTCACGTGATGAGCAGCGGTCAGCGGTCCACATGTGAATGTTTATCATAGAAAACCATGCTATGGTTTTATATGACGTTTATCATTAAGCTGTCAAAGCGGGTGCTTACATGCCGTTTGGCTTTAACAAAAATAAGTGCTGTGTTGCATTGTGTGATTTAAGAAGCGGTCCGAATAACCGGATATTATTTCAAATTACTGATGTATGTGTGAAACGAAATATTTTCCTTTGTTGTATTGTTAACGTTGAAGCACGTAACATGAAATATTTTGAGTACATTTTCATATTGATCATTGCGAAAATTTGTAATTGCAAAGACATTACTTGTATAGATTCAATATAATATTCAACAACAACAAATTAACGAAAAATATCGAGCGTCTGTCAAATGTATTCGCACCACGGACATTCACACGGACTCTAACCTCTAATGCACACATATTAGTATAGAACCACGGTATACGTATAGATATCTGTTTATATACCGTAGCAACCAGAGTACACAACTGTTTACAGCGCCTCTGGAGGCGGACATATTCGAGACCGTCGCGTTATACAGCGAAAAGCCGCAGTTCGGTCTCCTTAGTTCTAGACTTCTTGGTTTTAACTTAACAGATTTAAATATCGCCTTAGTTTTAATCTGAGATGAAAATTCACTGAAATGTATGGTCAAAGTAACACTTTAGATATTGCGTCTTAGAGATTCGGGTGACTTTTTAATATTGAGTCCGCTTGACTCGCAAAATATGAATAAATACAGCCTGACTGAAAATCATTTTCCCCACCTTGCATTTCCACAACTGTACCTAAGTTATCTTGAAATTTTACTGGAATTAATGTCTCGCTTAATAGCATACTATTAAGAAGTTAAAGTTTGAAATTCGAGTTCCAAAAAATTGGTTAAACTTGCTTTTACTCTTCCATAGTTTCAATATAAATTCGAAATTTCAACAGAAAAATCATGTAAAAATGTAATTCATGATTGTAAAAAAAATGAGATCATCATCATCATCAGATCATTTATAACTTTCGTACTATAACTAGGTAGCAGCGATGGTTGGTATAATTAAAATTTCTCGTATTTTCGTAACGAAATATGGGACCCACATCATAGTTTAACGAGTGATTATTAAACCTTAGATTGATATAATAGCAAAAAAAACTTCATACGAAACATTAAAAAAAAGTGTCTATCTCACCAGAAAATCTTAGAAACGGCTTACAAAATGTTTGCGAAATAATTTTTTTACTTTTTTTTACTTTTGCGAAATCTTTTGTCTCGAGATCTGTTAAAGTTATGGGAATCCGAATTTATATGTATATGTATATGTATGTAATATGAAGTCCATGGTATAAAAGCACCAACCTTTTCTCCAAATGATACACAGCAGTATACAATATTTCTGGTTGAATTGCAGTAATTTATAGTACTTCTTAATACTGTCTTAATTCTTCCTGAGTTGTTCGTCGTATTCTAAACATTACATTTTATAAATAACCCTAAAACCAAAAATCTGCTGGATTTAGATCAGGCGATCTTAGTGGCCATGAATTTACAAAATGTCTGCTTTTAACATGACCTTGAAAAAGCATCAAGGAAACTAAGAAGGCTTTCTTTAACTGTTCCATTCCTGCTTAAACTTTATGTTTTCAATCACGTGCTCGTTTTCCAACTGCGGAATTATATAATCTCTTATCATTTGCAGGTATTATTCACCAGAAACAGTTACAGTTATGATCTTCTTATTCTGTATTTCCTTAAAAAAATAAGGACCAATGATGAAATTAGCTGGGAAACTATACCAAATAGTGACTTTCTTGTAATGACGACCTTTCTGAATTATTTCATATGGATTTTCCCTTGACCATATTCGATAGGTTTGAGTATTGACTCCACGATAGAGAAAAAGGCCTTATTTTGTCCATAAAATATGGGATAACCAATCGGGTTCAATTTCAATTAGAACCAAACATTCATAATAACGTACTAAACTTATTCCTGTTTGCAGATTCATTTTCTTAAATTCAAATCGATTTGAACTTACGTTAAGATATGTTTTATTTTGGGATTAATTCACTCAATTACAGTTGCTTTATTTTGACACATGTATGTAATATGCTTTATATTACATACATTTTATTCCTGATATTTCAACGAGTTTTACTTTTAATAAGTTTGTATACGTTATAAGTCATTATCAAGATTTTCGGGTGAGCTATTTTGCGAATTTTTTGTTGCAAGTTTCATTTGAAGTATGTTTTGCTATTACAGCCTTCTATTAGGGTGTAACAGCTGTTGGGTCCGCGATTTCGGGATTCTAGTTATAATAGCCTTCTACTTGCTCTCTAGTATAATAACCCCTGGAATATGATGTGTGTCCCATGCTCCATTATGAAGTAACGCTTTCAAAAACCAACATCCGCCACGGGTACGAACGAATCTATTACTCCGAGAGTCTCAACTAACCAGAGAGACGGACGAAAATAAAATGCAGCAAATCGAGGATAATTAATTTTTAAACTCGTTGCCCACAGCAATAAATGCCGACCCGTCCGACGGCCATTATGAAATCCCATAGTACACGGGCCGGCAGCCATTCATGACCTTGCGCAAACTAACGGAACTCGAAGTAACAGTCAAGGTCGGCTCTAATCAACGTTCAGATAATGTGCCGCGGCCAGTCGTCAACTCCCCTAGTAGCCTAGGAAAGAGAAAATTTTTTCAAAAAATTTCTCAAGCGTTAAAAAATTTGGTAATTAGGTACAAAATTGTGCAATTTGAGTGCATAGTTTTGGATCAAATCGGTTTGTAGGAACATAACCAAAAAAATTCATAAACGTGTGAAAAACCCTTTTTTTCATCGTAGGGATTTCCGCGACACAAATTGTAGCTCTTTTCGGCGGCTACTTACAGTAAAAATTTTATCAAAAAATATTCATAACTTTTGGCGCAATTCAAAAAAAATGTAAAAAAAGGTGTTTTCAAAAAATTGCCCGGCAATTGTCAATAACAGTCCTACGGTAATTTTTCAAAGTGCGTTTGGTTCGTGAAGAGGTGCTCTACAATCATATAATGGACCAAGTTTGTCATATTTGAGGAAGTATCTCAAAAACGACATTGAAAATCGGGCTGTTTTGAAAAATTACCGTAGAACTGTTACAATTGCAGGGCCATTTTTTGAACATGACATTTTTTTTACATTTTTTTGAATTGCGCCAAAAGTTATGAGTATTCTTTGATAAAATTTTTACTGTAAGTAGCCGCCGAAAAGAGCTACAATTTGTGTCGCGGAAGTCCCTACGACTTTCGTAGGCAGAGTAATTATATAGTAAAAAAAAGGGCAATTTTCGAAGGTTTTTATTTTTTTTGCAAAAAGTTGTGCTGATTTTAATTTTTTAAAAACTGATTTTCTTTTAGCGTGTATAAGTACTATTTTTTGTTTTTCTGAAATATTTTTTTGGTACTTGAAAAGTGAAAAAAAAACGGTTTTTCACATGTTTATGATTTTTTTTTTGGTTATGTTCCTACAAACCGATTTGATCCAAAACTAGTGCACTCAAATTGTACTATTTTTTACCCAATTACCATTTTTTTTAACGCTTGAGGATTTTTTTTCAAAAATTGGACCTATTTTGGCTATCTTTCCTAGGCTATAGTTCGACGCACCGATTTATAGTAGAAATAGCTGAGCAGGAGACCAGTTCTAGTATATTACTATTCACCTGTAACTCGGCTATATGTACATCGATTAAATCCTTATTAGATGAACAATTGAAAACAGAGATGGCCCACTAGATATTCCATTTGAACCAAATGAGTTTTCCTTAAAAAACAGGCAAAAAACTAATATGAATTTATTTGATCTCCAATAAACTAAAAACAGACTATGTTTTTAAGAAGATTGTGTTTTACGGTAATATCAGATACTTTTTGAGTAGTGAGAGTTGTATCGCAGTCCTCTATGATTGATATAAAAACAAAAAACAATTATTCCACTACCACAACGACATTTGACACGTGGGTTGCATATTTTCTAACGTGTAGAATCCAAATATGGAAAATTATACAGACGGACTCTGGAAAAAACTGGATTTTGTGTCATTTACGGCTAAACCGGAAGTCGGCCATCCTGAATTTTTCCGTCACTTAGTCGGAAATTAGTTCTGGTATAAACTCCCCAAAGTTAAAAAAAAAACCGTTAATTGATGTTCAAGGTATAAACCTGGCCTTAGTCCATAAGATAAAGTCACATGGTTCTCTTAATGTATAGTATAGTCTTTCTAAACTCAATGTGAAGACGTATATTTTTAATTCCTTTGAGGGATAACGCCGCCCAATGGCGTGCTGCCAATCTTTTATAAATTTGAAAATTGTGAAATAATTTTTTTCATTCAAATCATATAGGAGATTAAAATTAGCCTGCATACAAAACTCTTAATATTTGTAATATAATTTTCTGTAAATAATGCGCATTTAGCCAGACAATCTGAAAAAAATTGTCTGTGTTAATAAACCTAGCTGAAATGCACGTCACTGGCGGAAATAAGTAAGAATTCCAAAAGTCATAAATAATTTAACGACGTCGTAAAATATTTTACGACCCAATGGGCCACATAAATATCTAACGCATTGGATTGGATGCAATAGCACAATACTCTAATGGGTTACTGCAAATGGATCTGGCTGACCGACGGCTGGCTGGCTAAACGAAGCCGTTGCCTCTTCGCCGGCAGCAAAGCGATGCGAGGGGGCATTGCCGGTATTGAATTTAAATTATTACTACTTATAAATTTTTTTTTTAATATTTCCAAACTAGCTTTCTAAGAACGTCACGAACCAACAGTTTACTGAAGTATGAAGTATAATTGTATAGTGAGCTTAGCAATTTTAGAAAATATATCTGACAACCTTGCTTTTTTTATGTCTTCACATTTACATTAGAAATAGTATACAGTCAGCAGACTATATTTTTAATCGGCTTTAAGCAACTGCACAAACAAATAATCTCATAGATGTAGCACATTTGTGACCATTTTTGACGTAGAATGTTCGATTTTGTGTCAGTTGGGAGACTTCAAGTTGCATTATAACGGCATAGGGCAGAGTAATAGTATGGTTTTAAATTGAATAAGTGTAAATAGGTGGTATACGGCTTACTGACTTATTTTAGTTACGAAATTTGTCAACACAAGTGAGAATTTGATTTACAAGCTGTGTGTAAGTAGATACAATCACAGATTGTTACTGTTCACCGAATATTCACAACGTATTGTACGTTTTCCGGCTACTTTGAAAATAACTTTGGAGTGATGACTTCGAAACTATTCATGAAGGAAAGTTTTGTGTGGTAATTTATTATGTATGTAATAATTAAAATTATAAATAAATGCTTTACAACTTTTACGCGTATGAGTTGAATTAATTTGACGCTTGTCAGTGTTACCTAAGACTGGTAAGTCTACCAACCATGAATAGAGAAAAGATATAAATCACAGTCTAACTTAGGTGAGAATTTATTTGAAGATACGGTACTTATGTACAATTCAGAGTATATTCAGTTGTTTAATGCATTATTCAAAACCAAGGGCCCATCTACCGGGTGAGAGCCCGCCTCACTTTTTTAGTGTAAGGTTTGGAGGATAGGCTATAACTATTATATGGGCACCTATTTGAGTGACCATAACTATACAAGTATCCCATTTTGTATTCATATTTAGAGCGTTGGTTTAAAGGATTAGCCGACTAAAAGCTTTAAGAGAATTCCAAATTTTTGAGAAGGACTAGAAACTTGACCTTCAACACACTTATAACTCCATTACTGACTATATTAGTGTAAGGCTATGAAAATAATAGAATACCGCTGCAGGATTTGCGAGACAATTTTAAGCGGAATAGGGAGGTAATTGTCAAAATTGATGCATCGCTGCTCATGTGCATTTATGAGGATTTTATTTGCCACCAACTTTTGTTGTGTTGTCCTTTTATTTTTCGTCTTTATTATTTATCTTATTGTCTTGATTATTGTACGTTTATTATAGTTGGCTTTATAGTGTTTTATTTGGTATTGAATTCCCAGATCGTATTGATATACATGTACAGGAAGGATTCGTAAGAACGGCTACTCAAATTTTTCTCCATTATTTGTAGTTACAAGCAAATTGTTTTACAGGGTAACTTTCTATGGTTTCTATGGTATTTGCTCATGTAAAATTATAGTTAGTCTAGAATGTTATTGCCAATCCTTTAATAAGAAAGTTATAAGAATAAACATCGTATTAATCCGATATAATAGATTATATTGTAGACTATTTCACGTCTATGTTAGGCGCGTTAACAATTAAGAAGGAAACGGTATCAGATGAATTTACTTTTTTGCTGTTCATTCTTGCAATAAAGTTAAAAAGGTAAAAACTATAGTAATTTTGAATAGAGAATGAAAATACCGTTTGAAATGAGGTATCACAAACCCCTACTTCCAATTTAAACATTTGGGAGCAACTGTCATTCGAAGGGGGTTGAATTTAGGGAGGAACTTTTTACGTTGCAGGATGTCATTTCAGAATCTAAAATTTACTCGTCTCTTGTCTTGAATATTAAATATGCCTTTATATTGTATATACCGGGTGTTTCTCGAAAGTGACTCACCCTCATAACCATCTAACCACTTCCGGTTTAACCGGAAATTGCCTAACTTCTGAATTTTCAATGGCACGTCCTGTTTACTTTCATATTCTGTTTTGATTTAAAATGTTAATTTGAGCACTTGTTATTGTTTAACACATAACTATTATTTATTATTTAATTTATGTACATATTTTGATATAAATGGCTTAGATTTCATTAAAAAGCAAATGTTTATTATTATGTTATGTTTATTCTAAAATTTAAAATATAAAATGTTATTTTATTTTTGAAAAGTTATGTGCGTGACTCACTTTCGAGAATCATCCGTTATATTTATGTTGAAATATTTAAAATATATGAAGAAACGGTTTGTTATCAATTTCGTGTTATACAAGACGTAAACTAAAACATTAACAAGTTTTCTACGGCTCTTTTGCACAACCTTAATTAATAAAAAAGTTGATGTTTTGGACCAATTTAGATAAAGCATTTTTACATTTCTGAATTTCTTTCTTTAATTCAACTTTTGGACTGTTTATAATAATCATTTATGAATGGATATACATACATGCATAATTATTTATGTGTATGTAAATGACTGTATACACTGTAATGAGTGTAATGTCCCCTGTGTTCTTGGTCAGTCTCAATTTGGATTTATAAGCAGAATTCGCTTGTTAGTGAAGCAAACAATATACTGGTACTTATCTAGTTTCAACCCAATTCAGCAATAACAGTGATCACACGAATGCTGTTCTCATTTTTATTTATTACCGTTTTTTATTGTTTCGTGTTCCATCCCATCGTGTTCCATCCTATCCTATTTCGTGCTCATTTCCATCAACCATTCAGTTAATCTTGAATCGATGATATTCTTACTTAATCAGTGGGTTTGTGACTACTGATTATTACTGAATTAGTAAAGTTGGCAATGTGGAAACGCAACACATAGGCAACTCGTGTAGCAAGTGATGGTTGTTGCCTCAATTTGATTTGATTGCAGGAGTCCTGTGATAGCTGGAGTTGTTGTACAACCTCCGTTATACGCAATACGTTGAGTAGTGTGAAATTATTTCATAATACAATATGGCAAACATGTGAAAGGATACTAGTTATGTTCGTATATTATACTTATGATGCGTATGCACCTGTGACGTGTTCCGTCTCTGCCAACCTTACTAATTAATGTGTTCATAACAACTCGAGAAATTTTTTCAATGAATGACTGACGAACGAATAAAAATTCTCAGTGATCCACTCCCTAACTTCCTGGTCTTGAAAAAATCAACTGTTAATGTATTGAAAATTAATCATGAAAAAGTTTGTTGGATACGTTTACCAATAAGTCTGTCAACGAATCCGTTCGGTGTGTATTGGAACACAAATAATAAACAGTTCATACATACGTCAAAAGAGATGAAAACCATTAAAATCAGTTCATTACTTCGCAAAAAAAATGTACATGCCAATATACATGAAATATAAACAATAAACTTTTTGAAACCTATACTTTATACATAAAACTTTACAATCGACGTTGTTTTAATTGTTGATTGTACCAAAGAACCTGCTAAAAAAATGTGGCACTCGTCAGTTCAGCCGTTAGCGTGAATTGCATTTTAAAGCAGTGTAAACCGGTCGTAGTATGAACTTAAAATCGCCATACTGTCTGAGCCGATATAAAATTGAAAAAAATTAGGTAGTGTCTAATACGTATGTACTTTATGTCAGTATGGAAATAACCCAATAGCTTTTTTTACAGTATACTACTAGTACTAGTCAGTTTATTGCCATCAGATATCCGTTACTCAATACAATAAATTTACGTTTAAATCGACCCGTCAATGACGTTCTTAAAACTGACTTAATAAATATACTGTTTTAAAAGTGTTATATCCAACTTATATGTAGTATGACCTAATAAAAAAAATCGGAAGGTGAAAGCAGTTAAGCAGTGCCAACATACTTCTAAGAATTTACAGAGCTTTATTTCGGTAACTAGAAAACAAGATAAATTGGAATAGAATGGCAAATATATAGAATTAAATCTGAAAAAAATTGTAAAAGCAATACATATTTTCTAGTGTTAGTGTTTATAGTGTTATAGTATCTTTAAAATGCAGTAAACTGCAATACGTAAAAATAATATATTATAAGAAAAAATATATACAGTGTGTCCCATTTAAGGTATACCCACCCTTCTAAAATCTTTATTTATAGTACGGTTTTGATGAACTTTTTTTAAATAGATATGTCTCGTAAAAAACCATTGAATGCGTGCCCCATGCATCCCGTGGAGAAGAGTCCGTTATTAAACCACGTCATTTTAATATAATTATAAATTTTAAATGCCATTAAAAATGGCGGACTTGTTTTTTGTAAACAATTACGATACTATACGGATACGGATACTATTAGCAACATAACATTTTTCACAATTCCCTGGTTTATCTGACGATTTATTTTTACGAAAAAAACGATTACCGACAACAAATGATTTCATGAATAAAAAAAAGTATCAATAAATTAGTTAATTCATTCTTATAGTCACCCAGTGTTGTTTTTCAATATATTAATCTAAAATATAAGATGAAAGTAGCTAGTAGCTATCGTCTGAACTAATTGTAAGATAAAGTTGAAATATTAAAATTTGGCGACTTTGAATACAAGCTCGCTATTTTTAGTACTTTTGTGTAATACGTTAAGTACACTGTTGTAATACTTTTGTTTCTTTAAGTCTTAAAAAATTTTAAGTCTGATCGAACCAGAAGATATCTCACTGTTTGCAACTGAAATTGCATCACCAGTAAAATAGGGTAAAATCACTAGAAATTCTTCGCAGGCGCAAAAAGGACATTGTGCGCAACCGCTTCGCATCGGCAACTCTTGTTGCCGATCCTTGTCTGTCGGCCTATGGTCGCCATATTTTTAATGGTGGTGCGATTTATTTTGCAGACAGTGTAATAATATTGTGTAATAGATATATCAAGGCCCACCGCAGACCACCGACTATCGGTCGACAAACTACAATTTTGTCTGTATGAATGCAATGTATACGTTTAAATGAGACACCGCAGACCACAGACTAAAAAGACGGCCCGACTAAAAAATTGGAACCTGTTCCATTTTTGTCACCGACTCGATTGTCTGTGACGAGTCGGTAACAAATGGAACAAATGCACTCTTATGAGGTAACGCACACGAAATACAATTTAGTCGGCGTTGGGTGAAATACAATGCGTGGTCAGTAGGGTACCACATAGTCACAATCTGGTGTTGGATACAAGATCATCAAATAGTATATGAAACTTTCATTTCAATAAACTTTGACTAGTAAGTGGGTAAATAAAACATCGTTTGCACATGCATCACCCGGTCCATGGTCTATCTAAACGCGCCACCGACTATTTGTACGTGTGCGAGTTATCTCCGATTTCTCACCTACTGTCGGTCGGTCGGTCTGCGGTGTCTTCCAACAAAATAGTCGCTGACCAGTGTTGCCAGATGAAGTGCAGAGAGAATCGTGTAACTCGGCTACCGAAAATCGTGTAAAATCGTGTAAAGTCGTAAAAATGTTAAATGTTATTTTGGAAATACATAAAAACAAGTAATAAAATACCGTATTATTTATTTAAAAAAAAAACTTATTACAATATAAAAACAAACACTAATACATGTTATTTTTATATATATAGTAACAGAATTCACAAAGGTATTATTTTAAAACAACAAATAAAATTATAATAAACACGTGACGATGCACATATTATACCTCGTAATCGAAATATTTATAAACAGGAGCAGGGACGGACTTTATATACAGGGTGTCCCAAAAAAGGATAATTTTTGGGGGCTTTATAGGACATTTAATGTTGAATAAAAAAGTTGCTATAAACATGGGTCCGCAAATTAAGTCTTACTAATGAAAACCTCAAAAAAAAAACACAAAAAACGTGTTTTTTTACTTTCATTCAAGAGTTACTATGAAATGGCTCAGTGATTCAAAAAATGTCTCGAAGTCAACCTTTTTAGTACATCAAATTTGGAGTAGAATGCCGCCAACCGCTTGTGTCCGTAATTCATTGCCGATATATGATTTTTTTAAAAAATAAATTTTTTGTAATATCCATGTTTTTCTCACTCGAAACCTGGTTTTTTGCCATAAATAAGGTTATTCTTTTTATCTCGAATTTTCTTGACCGTTTGACCTCATTTTCAAAATCAGCAGTAAATGTCTTCTAAACAAGCAGTTGGCGGCATTCTACTCCAAATTTGATGTATTAAAAGGTTGACTTCGAGACTTCATAGCATTTCTTGAATGAAAGTAAGAAACACGTTTTTTGTGTTTTTTTGAGGTTTTCATTAGTAAGACTTCATTTGCGGACCCATGCTTATAGGAACTTTTTTGTTCAACGTTAAATTTGCTATAAAACCCCCAAGGATTAACCTTTTTTTTTGGGGACACACATAGTGATTTAATTTAAATAAATTATTTGAATGCTTTTAGTTTTACATTTTTATTAAGTGGCGAATTTTGTTACCAAACGCCAAAAATCGTGAGATTTGTCCCTTTATTCGTGTATTCGTGTCAAAAGGACCGAAAGCGTGCAATTACACGATTAACCGTGTAATCTGGCAACACTGTCGCTGACCGACTGTCTGTCATGTGCGGTGGGTCCAAGAGTAGATATGACATATCGTGATTACCAGTGCAGAAAATGTGTTTGTTTTTTTTTTCAGAAGGACGTATTTAGTTTCTGTATACACTACTTCACTATAACACGGAAACAATAATACGTACATCAAATCTTCAATGGATGGGCCATAAAGGTTATCGTGCTTTTCCTTAAGGCCCACCTCAGACGACAGACAGTCGGTCAGCGACTATTTTGTAGGAAGACACCGCACACCGACCGACAGTAGGCAGTCGGTTATGCATTTAGTTATAACACAGACGGGGTGATGTACATATATTCAAAGATTAATGTTAATATGTTAATGGCAATATTACTAAAACGTAGCAAAATAAGGAATAATATTTTTTTACGATTTTTTATTTATCTTCTGACTAGTGAATGTTTATTTTAATGATAATTTCTTATACTATTTGACGATTTAGTATCCAACACCAGATTGTGGCTATGTGGTACTGACCATTATATTTCGCCCAGCTCCGACTAAACTGTAGTTCGTGTGCGTTACCTCGTATTAGTGCATTCATTCTAATTGTTACCAACTTGTTACCGACTTCATCATCGACAATCGGGTCACTTGCAAAAATGGAACATGTTCATTTTTTGTCGGTTCATCTTTTAGTTGGTCGGTTTAGTGCGGTGTCTCATTAAAACCTGTAGGATACTTTCATATCGAGACAATTGTAGGTGACCGATAGTCGGTTACTTAGGACATACTTAGGACCCCCTTAAAATCCATCGACATCCATTGCATTTTATGTATTTAGTTATTAGCTATTTTTTATATTCCTGAAACATGTACATATATACATGATAGGTACCTACATACATATATGAAGGTGGAATATGATTTATATATCTGGGAAAATTTACAATATCCGCTGGTAAACTTCACATCAGTGCTTAAGTAAAAAGAATGCCTGGCGCCGCTCGCTGCGTGCGTCATAACATTCCAGATAAGTGCTGAAAAAATAAAGTAGGAGAATAAAAATTGTTCTGCGATTAACAAAACTATTTTATCTTTCATGTATCGTCTGTAAACCAGGGCCGGCGTCAGGCAAGTGCGAGCAGATCAACTAAATACAAATTGCATATTAAATTCCTGCAAATAGAGATTTTTTTATATTTTCACTCGTCTTATATTTGTTGTATTATTTTTTTTATCATACAGCAGTGAGATGAGGGACGGTTTTCAAGTGTGCTTAAATGGGAATCGATGAATGTAAGTGGATCAAACAAGGTCAACAACCGCTAAATGTCATTCCCGGGAGCACATCACTAACGGTAAGTCCTTTAAGCGAAAGCAGAATGAGAATAATTCTCATTCACTGTTATTCAAATTTGATGCTGACTTCCGATATAACCGGAAGTGCAGTCATTTTTAAAATATTCTCGTCAAATTGTCCATAGGTCTATTAGCCAATGTTCGAATGTTTCAAAAATCAGTCATTTCTACAAGCCCTAAACTTTTAATGAATGTCTTCGATCAATTACCATGTATGAATTTTAAAATAATTAATATTCACTAAGAATATTAGGTGAATATTTGTATAATGCAAGAAATATGGTGTAGTAAATGCGATTTGGACGAACAATTAACAAAATAAATTTAAAAAATGGGTAAATTGCTAAAATTGCACAATTAGGGTCCGGCAGGGAGGTATGGAATTTTTTAAAAGACTGTCACACTCTTATTCTTTTAGACCACGGTTTTTGTAATTTTCGCATGATATATCCAAAATCAGTCTTCATTGTTTTATTGATGTAGTTAATAGTTCTGTATCACCACGATAATTTGTATTGTTCTTCGCAATTCTCCCCGAATCAACGCTTTGCAACAACTCAAGCTAAAACGCAACTGACGAAACGTTTGTTAGAGACTCGCTTTAATGACACTTTAATGACTGACTAGTCCTGATGATACGTACATCAAATTCATATGCAGTCGAGTCCTTCTCGACTCATGCCCGCGCGCCTTCATCAGGATCCTGATGATATGGATACGCTTGTGAAATAGGAATTTAACAACAATACAGTCTCATCAGTCGCTTGCAAAACGACACTTAGGTTGAAAATGCTTCTAAGATTGAAACCACATTTACATTATTTGGGCACGGGTAGCCGAGTGGGTTAAAGCGCCGTCTTTCCAGTCGCGATACCTCTGTGCGCGTTGTTCAAGTCCCGGCCGGGGTAGCGATTTTTAATTGTCTCGCTTTCTCCGTCAGGGCTTGATATGCAACCACTAATACACTAGTGTATAGGTGTGGATGCATAGATGCCAATCCAACCGCACATGCCCTAGATTTGGTAATGTTCTGAGTTTTCTGGGTTTCCTCAGAACTGTAAAGCAAATGCGTTACCGAGATAATCTTAAGTCGCTCCCAGTGCGCCATGGCAAATAATAATAATAGCCACTCCTTTCCCGCACAGGTCCCTGAGAGGACCTAAGGGGTTACTCTTCGGAGTAATTATAGGGTGAGTATTATTATTATTATTATTATCACTGCTGAATTCCTTGTATCTCTATGTCCAATCACCTTGTAGCTCTATGCACTGCATTATGTTAGTGTGGGTTTATCTGCAGTACTCAGGCCATAATTTGTTCTTTTTTGTTTTCTTTTCCTGCTGAACATATTTTAGTTCACACCTTAGTATATCTATTTAAAGACAAGTTAAAATGTTTTGAAGGTTCCTTTGCTCATATTAAACGCTAATCCTTTAAGGTCCAAACTTGCGAAAATGATGTTCGACGGATGCATTTATGAAATTATAATTAGCTCAAATAGCACACAAAAATTGTTTTGTAACATGCTCCAAATATTTCCCTCATGACTTATGTTTACTAGACAACTTTTGTTTGTTTGAGGGTGTATTAATACGTATTAAACTACTAAAAATTAGATAGATTATCTAATATAGGTATATACAGTTTGTGTAAAGCCGACATCGGTCAGTTGTGAAAAAGGACAAATACTACACTTCTTCTTCTAACAACAAGCACAGATGAGAGGGCCGGCCGGTCTTATTCCTTCAATATCTTCGATGCGTGTGCGGTTGCTTCTTATCTGTCGTCTCACTTCTGTTTGTCCTATTTCATAACTGGCCGATGTTGGCTTTACACACACGGTATAATATGTGTATGTATATGATGTCCATTTGGGGATGTCTATTACTGGAAAAACTAGGCTGAAAGCGACCCTTTAAAACGTTAGTGTATTTTAGGTAGACGCAGGAGATAATGTTGTTTTTTAATAAAACGTAGGCGGTAACCTATTTCCACGTGTAACCTTGTACGTTACATAAAGAAAAGGGAAACTGTTATATCTTTTAACAATGCCTACTGAAAAAAATGTATTTCTTTACAAAAGCGTCTTCTGAGATATATTTCAGACTTCTCGGAACAAAAGCAAAGTATCTTTATAAAATACATTATTTTATAAAGATATGTACTTATGTATACATGTAGGTACGAGTATGTGTTTATAAAATACATCAAAACAGAATTGACGTCATACTTGCTAGTATATTTTCATTTTTATGCGCGTACCTGTTATCTTTTTTAATTTATTAAGAATTAAGTAAATAAACAACGTGTTTACGCTGTCGCAGAAAGTTTCGCAGTTCATTAACCTTGAAATACCTAGTTATTATAATGTAAAGGTATGTAAGTATTTACAGCTTAAATAGGTCTTGATTGTAACTGTGGATGTGATACGCCATGACATTAACACATACCTACCTAAACATACAATGTTGACAAAGGTCAACCTTCGGTGCTTGTCAAATATGTCTCAGTTATTGGAGAAAAGAGGTAAATAATATTACCCAGTGACAAATAAACATTGTGGTGGGCGGGGCCACCGTGAAGGGTGTCGCTTTTATTAAAATCATTTGGTCTGTAGCCCCTCCTTCTAACCAATGAATTACCATTGCAATTCTACCAGACGGAAGACGTAACATTACTAACAGTGTACACAGATTATTCGTCTCTCTTTGCAACATGTGTGCGGAGATTTCTTGCACACCACTCTGCGCTGACGGTGGCCATTCCAGCGCGAGTAAAAATAATATGGGAGGAGCTCTTGTCTAATAACATGCTGACATTGACGCGTAAATGCGGTAACGATTGAGGAAGGGGCCTTATTTTTTTATTATTTAATTATTATTTATTTTCTTATTATTTTTTTATTGTAAAAAGTATTAAAAGTATTAATTACTTTTGTGAGTAACATATTTGCATAATTGTTTTAGTCTGGATATGTAATTATATTGTATGTACATAGTATTCTTACCCATTTTTTTCATATACACGTTATTATATATTTTGTATTATTATTATTATTATTATTTTATTTTATTATTATTTCTGAGACATACAGTATGCAAGTTTGTGTAACAAATAAATATGTAATAAATATGTAAATAATTACATATCGATATGTATAATTATAATCACAGCGTCACATAAAAATCACAACATTCTCGAATGCTCTATTTCTACCTTTATGTATTTAAGGATGATAGAAGAGGAGTGAAATATGTAGATGGTGATTAAGCTGATACCGATTGTACAAAGTATACATTATTATTTTCTGAAATAGAAATTTCTAGAAATAAAAAAAAAACTCGTTAAATACATAGGTTTTATGAACAAAATATCTAGTTATGTAAATGTATAGATATCGACAAAAGCTTGTACTTTTATGTATACCTATATACAGTATATGCTGGTAGACTTCAATATACATTTAAATAATTTTAAATGTATTTTCGTTGACTAAGAGATAGCATTTTACCACCTAAAAAACATTCGGACAGCTAAATAAAAACAAATGATTCGCTCAATCCGCTGCCCAAGTTCCCACCTGACACGAGCCACAAGGCGTGGTCAGGGCATGTGAACGAATGTGAGCGACGCAGGTGGGGCTTTACGGGACGAGCATATGCGCTGAAACGCTTTATCGTTGAAAAATGTAGAAAGTCCTCTCCTGTACAAATCATAATACAATATGAAACAAAAGAAGATGCATCAAAGCTGATACCATAAATCAGATTTTCTGATGAGATTTTATTCCACCAGTTTAATTGAAGAAAATAAATATGTAGGAACCTAGTTTGTATTCAACAATTTGTCAGAATGCAATAAATTTGCTATTAATATTTTTAGAGAAACAACTAATTGTTTCCAATTTGTATACATTTTTTGTTTTGTCTTTTTTTGTTTAGTTTTCCTCAATAATTCAATTTTATTATTAAGAACTGAACTAATGACAAAATGCTAAAACAAGACGAAAACAACTTATTTCTGAAAAATATATTGCAATACAAATACAATGCGATGAGATTTAGCAAAATTGTAGCTGCAGAATGCCCGATTTATTTTGCGTGTGAGTGTATATAGCAATGAAATATTAAAGAACCGTATATTATGATCTTTTAAATTATGGATGCATGTACATTAGATCACATGATGTATATTGTATTTTAAAAATTTTTGATGATTAAAAGTACCACAAATGCATAAGACTACATACATATGTATATGAACGGAACGTACAAAAAATATCAACATAGTTCGTACAACAATTTGCTTTTAGCGATTTGAAATGGGTAATGATAATGAATAGAGAAGCAAATATGTACAGGTAGGTTACACAAGTAGATATATACTCACATACATATGTATATCTTTATTAACTTTGTTTCTATGTTCCTAGTCTTATTTTTTTAAGAACATTAATAAAACAGTTTATTCTGATAGTGTTACATAATTATTTATATCGTACAAACACCTGATGCTGTACTTATCGCAAAAAAGTTAATTTTAAGTTTTTGTCTTGATTGGATGTGGCGAAAGCGAAAGTCGGATCTACTCCAGAACATGTGAAAAAATTTTGAATTTCGGTAGTTCTTGCACGGTGCATAACTAATTTCTGACCTACTCTCCAGTTGTCTTTTTTATTTTAATTCGCCACAGAGTCTAGAAAACATCGGTTTTGCTTTCTTTTAATTTTTAGTATTCATTTATTTTTTACCCAACGTTTGCGCATTCCGCGAAACATAACTTTCTATTTTTCAATTAGTATTCTATTAAAATTACGCTATAGAGTTTTTCCATCTGACGTAAGTATGGGTAAACTACAACTGTACTGAAAATCAAGAAAGTCGATGCCACCATAAGCTTTTATTGCTTGTGACTTGCAGTGCTTGTGAAAGCTTAAAAAGAGCTTGCACTTAAAAGATAGAATGTAATTCTATCGGTCAAAGTTGGTTTAGAAGTGATGTTTACAATGACCGATACAGTAACCGTGTGTAAAATGGCCGATTAGTTTACCGACTAAAATATGGATTCAAATAGTGAGGAATAGTGAAATAAATGGCAGTAGTAGTATTATGAAGAAGCATATCGTTTATTATTAATTATGTATAACAATAGGACCAATGTCTTACAATTTTTGCCTTCAATCAGACTCTCGACGTATCGCGTTAGCAGAGATGTCCATGACTGAAGGAGCTCTAGAGGCCCTCAGGTAAAGAATCTCTGCGAGAAAAATGAAAAAATTATATCGATGTAGAAGGCCATTTGTAAGGTGCTAGCATTGCATATTAAAAATTGGCTGAAAATATTCACGAATTATCAGTATATAAAACTTTAATCGCGATTTTCTCGAGACAGAGTTTTTAAAATTGGAGTGCAGCGTAACTCTAACAATTTACATAATACTTCCAATTAGGCTTTAAATACTCCACATTAGATATTCTTTTTAAGTGCTTATCAGTTTTTCGATACAATTTTTTTTGTTATACCGTTTTTAAGTACGATTTGTATGCCAAATCAGACATCTTAAGATAAAGACAGAATGTATTCATTCATTTTTGTTCCAGATTGTTCGACACCCAGCCTGCATGCCAATTTTTAGTGTAAAATTTGCAGAGCTGACTTTGGCGCCACCTACAATTACCATATTCAAGTAATATCATGAAACTTATGTTTTTTAAACTACGAATTGTACTCAATAACACAGTTAAAACCATTTCTTATTTGATGGGTTACATTTGCCACAAAAAATTCTTAAAAACCATCAATTTTTGAGATAGTATACTCTCAAAGACTGGTCAAAGGTGGTATACTCTCTTAAGATAACGAATAAGAAAACGATTTACTGTTAAACAAAATTAAGTATGAGTTCTTCATTCCGACTGGTATTATAATAAAACATTCCTTTATTC
Organism: Aromia moschata; assembly: GCA_029963805.1. NCBI lineage: Eukaryota > Metazoa > Arthropoda > Insecta > Coleoptera > Cerambycidae > Aromia > Aromia moschata. The sequence goes on along the minus strand of JAPWTK010000101.1, from coordinate 1,072,086 downwards.
ATTTTAAGATACTAAAATATCACTAAACACAAAATACTTGAAAAATGATTGGTAAGTATATTTCCTATGTAATGATACTAAGTAAGTAGTATTACCATGGGTTTATCAAAGGGATATGATTTAAATTTTCTTAAAAAATACTAGGATATAGCAAATGTAAGTATAAAATTTACATTAAATAACTAGCAAATTAATTTTGTCTAACTTTGTATTTTTAATTTAAATCCACTCCCAACGCACGTGCCCTAAAAAAATTTTGTTTTCTGTAAAAAAAATTATTTGATGTAAACTTGACATAATTATAATATAATATAAAATACTCATTGAACTTTGAACACATTTTTGTGATCTCTATGAAAATATACAAATTCCAACAATACAATTTATCTGATTTACTTATTGGTATGTATCAATAAGCGATTATTTGACTTACAGTTCTGTTCTGCGAAACAATGACTAGCTAAAGGGGTGAAGTAGGTACATACTAGAGCTAGAACCAAATGGTACATGCCAGGGTCGAACTTGAGCATGCATGCTGCAGTGAATAAATGGTGACTTACTAAGTAATATTGTTTTCTCTTACTTTTCCCGCATCTGTTGTCACACTCTTACACCTCGTCGTCCTCATATAGGAATTCACTTCTTGGGATTCCATTTCTTTTATTTTCTCGGTGTTTTAGCGACTTTACGTGCTTTTCACATTGTTCTTTTCTGTAAACATTTAAGTAACACTTGCATATTTCACAGTACACGGTGGTAGCTTTAACACTTCAAATCTGGAAAACCCTGCACATTTTTTTTTAATTGATAAGCAAATGGGACTGGCGTTTTAACCATCGTTATAATATCAATTAAGTATAACAATCAGTTACAAAGTGTGTGCACAATTACAGGCGCGCGACCTTCAAAGGATTAAATAAATACGGAACCTGTTTCGCGTCGCAGTCGTCCCGGTCCCCGCCCCGCTGGCCGAGCCACGGCCACCTGGAATACGGGATACCGATACGCGGCCGCCTGGAAGACGGTCGGTATCCGAGAATTTTGTTCTAGCCCTAGTACATACATTCCATACATATGTAGCTATTCTTTTATAGTAAACCTAATAGTAATTACTTACTTAACATTCAAAGAATTCACAGACACACTTTACAGGACAACTCCAAAAATCAATAGGATATTATCGATAGCACACAGACTGCATTCGAGATACATTTTTGTGAAAACCCAGAAATGAATGAATGAATTTCCTCATGAGTCATCATTAGTCTTATGTCATTTTGATAATTGATTTATGAAGTTATATATTATAATATAGAGGGTCGGCCAGTTTTGACTTAGGTATTGCAAATATTACCAGATAAAAAAAATTATACGTGTAAGAGAAGGCAGTGTGGAAGGGGAGACAGTGTCGGATCATCAGGATCACTGATCTGTATACTAATGGATAGGCAGTACAGAATAAACCCTGCCTATTCAGTTTAATCCTGAGTTCAGTTCACTTCACTTCAATTGAAATTGAAGTTTCAAGAAGAGATATGTATATTTAAAAAAAGAATCCTAGAATGTGCCGAAAAACGTTTTCTCAAGAAGAAACACATAGTTCGCGTTGTTGCGTCAATTGAGTCTATCATAAAATTTGGTGACTTTTGACTTTTTAACTGTTTTGACATTTTGTTATTCGCAGAATAAAATATTTTTGCTGTAGTTTCATCCCAAAACGATTATTTAATTAAGACTCTAATTGAGTTTGAGATAAACGTTTTTTACTTAATTAACATATTCTTTTTAATATTTTCAAACAAAAAACTTATTTTTATTATTTATTACTTACATATATAAGCACGGGTTACCGAACTTCGAGCACGAGAAAGAGATTTGATAATACCGTGCTTTGTCAAGTTTCTGAGTTTTTAAGTTTTTTCGTTTTCATTTCTCACCATTTTGACTTTGCATATAAGCTGTATATAAAATTCCCATTTGAAAGGTACTTACGAGTTTTGTTGTTTTACTTTAAATAATGTTAAATTATAGGTATATTTCTTTAAGGGCTAGTCATTATCCAACTCTCCTCTAAATGTAAGAGGAATGCTTGATTTTTGTTTTATAATTTCCAACTGCCGCGGTCGAGATGTACACAAAAATAATTATAAAATACATCCAAGAAATCCCTTTTTTATATAGTTCATAATATAATTTAAATAAATTTCAATATAATTTAAATGTTAATTGATGATAATTTTTGTAGGTAGCACAATAACAATTGTTTTGAAGTTTTGTAGCTACCTATGGAATGTAGATCTGCTTGTTTCAATAGTAACACTTTTATTTCTCAGACACGTGTGTATGCTGAACGTTTTGAAGAGATTTTCGTAGTATTTATGAGTTTTACACCCGATGTTACTCTTGGTTCTTACCTTATTCGTATTTATACTTTGTTTGATACCGTGTTTTTCTGATAGATTTGTGTAAATAAATGGTTATTGACTACTAGAAGAATTTAACATAAAAATCAATAATCACTTAATTAACGTCGTCGATAAAACTAAAAAAAATCTATAACACAATCGCAATTTTACTTTGTAATTAGTAATGTAAGTTAATTGAAAGTCCTTGGCGGCCTTGCCATACCTGGAAGTTACAGAACGTACATTTAGAATAACATATCGGCAAGGTTAACTATTTTTATCGTTGCATTACTTCTTTGTTTATAGACCGAGACAGTGGCATTGTCAAACGACAATTATTTATTGTTGTCGTCGTACGCGTTAGACGCCCTGTATTCGTCAAGTAGACGAAATAGTTGCCGGCTCAGCAATGTGTCACACATTGCAAAAAACGTAAAGCTGTGTTGTGAATCCACGAAAGTAACAGTTGTATGGAATGAAAATCGATACACAGAGAGCGGCAAAAGTACTGCACAAATTCAACAAAACCGAAAAACGCAGGTTTTTTGCAAAGAAACGAAATAGTCAAATTTTAGTTACAAAAATGCACATTTTGACTACCATATCACCTTTCGATAGTCCACTGTTTTCGAAAGACGGCTTCATGCCTTTTTTAAAACAGCAGTCCCCTGATTTTTTTGTTGGTTTTAATAAAATCAAATAAAATTAAATAACTAAAACGACAGCATCAAAAATTTACCACCTTACATTATAAAAGTTTAGAGAAAATTCAAAATTAAAATTATGAGAATTTTATTATTACTAAAAATTAACTACATTAAAAATATTCTGACCATATTCCTCATTGGCCATTGAATCAAATGACACCATTGACAATTGCACCATTGACCATATTCCTCATTGGATGAAGAATGTTCATTCAACATCCACAAAAGCTAAATATTTGGGCAGGAATAGTTAACAATATGGTATTAGTTACACCCTTTCTTTTCTTCAAGAAACTTTTGCAGGAGAAAGATATTCTGAGAGGATCCGAAGAGGGAGAGAGAAAAGAAGAAGAAGAGAAAGACCTCTGCGTTTAAGGAGAAATTTAAGTGGGTTCTAAAGTATTCTCTTATGATTAAACAGAAAATTTCGGCGTTTTACTGACGTTGGTAAATACAAACTGCTCGTCAAAATTAGCGTAACACTTTTTAGATTAGCGCCATTTGCGTTCTATTCTATTCGGTATTATTGCGGTTATTTTTCGATAGCCTACAGGGTTGGTGGTTTGAATGCTCCGAAGGCGTTACGTTGTGATTTAAAGGGTTCGCCATCCACATCCCAAAAGCAACTACATGTCGAACTTTGAATTCGCAAGATTTTGACGGCAATTTCAGAAACCTACAGGATGGAGTAAGAAGGACGCTGTCGGATAAAAACTCCATCACGGCACACATTAAGACCTCCTCAATAAGTTTTGTGTATTTGGTCACTGTCCCATCTCTTCAACCCATCTCCAGACCCCCTAAGCCACCGCTTTGCATTTGCGTTGGGTTTTGCTTGGTTTCACCTCTGTTGGGCGAATCCTTTGATCCTAATGATGCCTAATAAATTAGTGTGGGGTGTCATAACTCGCTTTCACCCTTTGAAAATCCAACTAACCCAAACACCCTCCAAACCACATCTACACCGCTAATTTTGACGAGCAGTTTAATATGTTTCTAAACTTTGCATAATTGTCAAAATATTATCTAGTGGGTGAATTTTTTAAAAATACTAGTCAACAACTACGGTGTTCAACCTATGTGCCAAGATTACAGTTTCTAATGTAATTAGAGACGAATTAGCTATCTGTATATCATCTGTAACATTCATTGAGTTTTATAATCTATGAATTGCCTAAAAAAATGTATGGAATTAATACTGTAATCGATATAAAAATGTGTTAATAGTTCCTCGAATTATCTAACGGGTGGGTTACATTTAAAGTTTTCGTTAGATACTCTGAATTCCCAGCGTCTTTATGTACATAAAATAAAGTTATCAGTAGTATTTCACTTGCTATTTATTTACTGCGAATTAATCTTTTGATCGTTAGCTGATAATTTCTGCGAAAAATTTGAAGGTCATGACGTATTTAGACTGCTACTTCAAAATATACAATTTCGTAAGAAACTAAGCATGATCTTGGATTAAATTTTAACGATATGGAACTAGGTTTTCGATACATGTACGAAGAAAGTTTTTTTAAAACTAAAGATTAATACTAGTTGGTAAACTAATAAAAATTGTATTATTTTTAAGTAAAAGTGTCATCAGTTTTTTTCACTGTTTCATCAGCTAGTCACTACCTAGCCAGTCACTATTTACCTATCTAGGTACTATTGTACATTGTACCTCAATTTGTTTGTACTGTACTCAATTGTACTGTTTTTGTTATATTCTATATTTTGTTTACAAATTATGTACATTTTGGCAAAGCAGCAATTATTGCTTCATGAAAGTATCATTTAACCATAAACCACTTAACCATAGCTTCACATAACGTTATACAGGTGTACAAAAGTTCAGACAAATAGACAGATGACAAAAATCTCTTTTATTTTTGGTAACAACTTGTACCTACATATGTACGTAAGTACGTGCCAACTTTCAACTGCATTATGTTGTTCTTACATATACATGTACATATGTGTGTATGTACATACATACTTACATACCTACGTATGTACATACATATGTATATTAATGATGAGGTGCAGAGAAGATATATCAGCAGTTAAAATAAAAAAAATAGGAGCTAGAAACTAGAAAATTAAATGTGCGTTATAACTTTATTGAGAAATACATGATAAGCACGAGATGTATGTATGTAATACAATATTTTTCACAATTACCAATATATGTATGAACATATAGTAACAAACACAAACATGTTTATTGAAAAATCTGAAATCCTTGAACGAAAATAATTGTAATGTCAACACATTAAATTTAACAACACATTGTGGAAAACACGCTTAAAATCGAAGTTTTCCTGATGTAACCATCTATATATACAAAGTTTTCATTACCACGATCACGGATTTTATTTTATGATTTAGCAAACAATACGAAACGTTTCGGCCTTGGTCCTTGGCAATGGGTTTACAAAAATAGCTGAATATAAAGTTCGCATGCAGTGATCATAGGCGGCGCGTCGCCATTTATGATTTGCACGAATTTCGCACAAATATTCAGATAAATAATTGAAGGTAACTAGAGATGGGTGTTAGCGCGTCAACTTTTCTTGTCGACCTCAACAGTACGTCAACAATGTCGACAACGTCGACAACGTTGAAAATGGGTACGTAAGGTAAAAAGGTTATGTTTAATTCGTGATTTGTTGGTGTTGTATGTCGTATTTATTACAGTTCTTATCACCCCTTTATAGTAAATGTAAATGGTGAGTGGTCGAAAGTACAGTAAATAATAAAAAAAATATTTTATTGTTACAAATCTTAAATTTGATTTAATAAAAATAATTGGCAAGTATGCCGCTAAGTGCAATTTTTGTAAGGTCGTAAAAAACAACAAGTAGCAAGGTTACAAAGCTTACTAAAAAAAAGAATGTTTTTATAGCACGACATATTTAATACTTTCGTTGCCATGAGTCTAGATAATGCGACTCTGCTACCTTGAGACGAGACTTGCTAACTGCAAGATGGATGCTGTTCAAATTCGCCGAAGAAAGCGGTGTGTGGACTAAGCAATAAGATTATCGTTAATTATAACACTTAAGAATTCGTCTATATTATATCTTTGTTCTTATGTATATTATATCTTTTTTATTTATATTTCTTCTCGCTCCTACTCACTCTGTTACTATCTGCCAATATCGCTAGGGCTGTATACACGGTGGAGACATTAACTGGAATATATTCGCTAGCGGGGTGGTGAATGATTTTTCAAAAAATTCCCGAGACACGTCAACTTTTAAATGTATTTACCTACATTTTGCAAGTAATATGAAAAATATAGCCCTTCAGGGGTGGCTGAAACCACCCTCGACATGATTTTTTTCAAATGCAACCCTATGGCTTGTGACCCCTCATTGTAAAGCTGGTGGAAAGAGGAATCCAACGCACTGATCAAATTTTAATTTTTAATATGTTTGTAGGGTCACATACAATTAAAACAATTTAAAAAATTAAATTTATTTTCAACGTAACAATTGTTCAAAATGTGCACCATTCACTTGTTGGCAGCATCCCAGTCTGTGGTAGGTTTCGTCTCTTACATTATGCAACATTTGCGGTGTTATTTTTACGATTTCCTCTCTTATCCTTTCCTGCAGATCTGCTATGTTGTTGGGTTTCTGAATGTAAACCCTACTTTTAAGATGTCCCCACAAAAAGAAATCCAGTGGTGTAAGATCTGGAGATCTTGCTGGCCACTCAATATTACCTCGCCTCCCCAATCCACCTACCGGGAAAAATTCTGTCCAGATACTGACGAACAATGACAGCATAGTGTGGTGGGGCCCCATCTTGCTGAAACCATAACCTCTCGTCGGTCAAGTTAGGCTTTAAAGGGTTTGGAAATAAATGACATAGCACTGGCATTAGTTCGTGCTGGAGTAAACGCAAGTATCTTGCTCCATTAAGGGTGTCATCAAAGAAAAATGATCCTAAAATTAATGGTCCTAAAGTTCTTGTAAAAATCTTGTATTATTCATCCAATGGGGGTTCTCTTCAGCCCAGTAACGACAATTTTGGCGATTTACGTGCCCATTTAATGTAGAAGTAGCCTCGTCAGAAAAACTATCCACTCTAAAGATAACTGGTTTTGATCAATACAAGTCATGAATAAATCGCAAAATTCCACTCGTCGATCTGGATCATCTTCAAGTAGCTCTTGAACAGCTTGCATTTTATATGGGCGTTTTTTCTCATATTTAAGTATTTTTTAAACTGTTAAACTTGTGATTAAAATTACTATCACGGGCCAGTTGACGGGCTGGAGTGATTGGATTTTCTTCTAGAGCAAGCAACAAATTCAACTTCGTGTCGTCATCAACAATAGCCTGCCTCTTACTCGGTACTTTCCTGACATGACCCATCTCTCGATATTGTGCCTCAATTTTACTAATGGTACCTTGATTTAGTGGTGGCAAGTCAGGATGCGTTTCTCGAAACAAGCGAACAACTTCGCATTGAGTTCGCGCCCTATCACCATATCCAATCATCATCAAAATTTCGATTTTTAGTGATTCAGTTAAATAAGACATTTTCACCAATTTGAAATAACACTTCGTTTCAAACTCTGAATACAGCATACAAACTAAATTACTCTTTGCGGCCGTGTAAAAACACTAGCAAAAAATAACAAATATCAGTTGTGGCAAAAAAATGCTTGGAATTTTTTGTGGGGGACATATGAAAAGTAAGGTTTACATTCCAAAACTAAACAACACACATTTTGAGTACGAAATTGTTGCGTTAAAAATAAATTAAACTATAAAATTACGTTGTAATTGTATGCAACCCTCAAACATACTAAAAATTAAAATTTGATCAGTGCGTTGGATTCCTCTTTCCACCAGCTTTACAATGAGGGGTCACAAGCCATAGGGTTGCATTTGAAAAAATCATGTCGAGGGTGGTTTCAGCCACCCCTGAAGGGCTATATTTTTCACATTACTTGCAAAATGTAGGTAAATACATTTAAAAGTTGAAGTGTGTCGGGAATTTTTTGAAAAATCGTTCACCACCCCGCTAGCGAATATATTCCAGTTAAAGTCTCCACCGTGTATTGTACCTCATGTAGTGATTTGCTTTCAAGCCATGTGAACCCACATTGATGCCACAAGCGCCATAAATTTATATGGGATTTCATTTAAGGTGGCCAAAAATCAGTTTTGACCCTCGTTTTCTTTTGCTTTTTGTAATTGTCAGTAAAATGCAGAACATGTCTGAATAGGTTTATTTCTTAATAAAATAAAAATTCAAAATAAATTATAAAATAAAATCATAAAATTACAAAATAATGTTTGGTATTTGTAAACTAAATGTCAACCAGAACATAATAAATGTTTAGCTGTTTTTTTAACTATTTTTTGGCATACAAAAAACAGTTTATACAAAAGTGTTTGTGTTTTTTCATATTTTTCGTATTCTCCCAGATTCATAAATTTTTACTTTACTTGAAAGTTCATCACCAATCACTAAATTCTAACGTTTTCTAATATCTCATTTACTAGGACATTTTTTACACAAAAAGTTTGTAACGACAACTAGTTTGTGACAAAGGCCACAGCACGATCTTGGTCAGGATCTACCCGACACTCCTTGTTCTTGCTCATTCGCCGTCAAATATGTCACACTGACGAGATCTAATAGGATAGAAATCCGGATCTGTAGCTTTTGATATGCGTACAAATAATCTTCTCTATTAATCTAGAGGTAACATTAAACAAAATTTGCCCACTTTTAAAATGTTTCTGTTCTCTATTATCAATTATCACATTCGTTTAGGCTGCATTATTACAAAAATATATAACTGAAAATTAAAACATATTTAATGTTTCAATGGAAATTCAGAAATAAAAAATGTATAAACTGTTGAATCACTATTAAATTCAACAGCCTGGATTAGAGAAATTTATATCCTAGAATTGAGATTATAGACTTAGAGTATAAAACTAAGTTTGAAATCCTATATTACTTCCAAATCTCTGAAAATTATTGTGAATTACTTTCGGACGGAGTCAGTCAATAATTCGTCTTATCCAGACATTTGATGAAATTATGATAATTTCGTGAATTTTAAATCTAGATGAAAACTTTCAAAAAACTTTGAAATTCATCAAATTCTGACAATATTTCAAACAATGTTCTTAAACGGTTGTGATAATTTTTGTTTTGTTTTTAAAGAATTGGTTAATATTACTTCCACATCTACGTAGTGGAGTGGAAGTATAGAATTTTATGATTTAAATGTTTCTCACACTAATCATTAATAAGTTTAATACGTTTAATTAATATACATACAATTAAGTCCTTGGGTTTGAACAAGTTTATAATTCTCGACCTTTTCAGTTTCTCGGGATTCGAAAATTCCCGGTGTCTATTCCCGGGATTTCCCGGGATTCGAGCATAAAAAAATTGGCATCAAAACATAGAATTCAGAGAAAACACTATCAAAATACATATTGAACGTTTAGATAACCTTTTTTGGCATTTGATAATTACATATTTTACACACACATTTTATTAGTTATAAAATCGTCTTTCCAAATATCAACTTCTGTATCAACTCAAATATCAACTGAATTGTTTCTATGTTTACCCTTTTAAATTTTTACTTAAATACTTTTACTTTACTTTTATTTAAATGTTTACCCTTTTTAATACAGTACTCAGAAAGTAAAACTAAAAACGCTTAACGCATCTTAACTTCGAGGTGACATTGTAGTTAACTTTACAGAAACATAATAACAAAAAGCTACATATACCGGGTGACACATATAGCAGGCTCTATTTTCTTCATTTATTAACATACAATTTTGATGTTCATAGAAATTAGGCGTGTAATAATAAAGTGATAAGGTATTTTTCCTCCTAATGGACATTTTTTAAAACTCCCTAGTTAACTGGAAATTAATCTAACTTTCTTATGTTAAATGGAACCACTTTTTTATTGTCTCATTCACGTTAAAATTTCCTTGTTAACCATATTTATACCACATGGTTATATTTGTTTCTTTATTGAGATATACAATATATTTTTTTGAAAAAAAAATTAGGTTAACCCATCACACTACGTTCAAAATATTTTAAACTTCATTGAGCTGTAAACTCTTTTATCTTTCAACTTTTCTAAAACATTAAATATATAATGTTTATAGTTCAATTTTTGTATTGACATTTATCTAGTCAATATAAAAACTAAATCAATTATGAGTATGACAGGAAAGAACTGGGTGAAAAATATAATACTTAGTGGCTTGTTAGTGATTTAGTGGGTTATGAAATCCACAGCACACCCCACAAATTTTAAAAGATTTTGAACATCGTGTGTGTCATGGGAGCCTAGATTTTTTTAACAAAATACATTTTATCTATTAACAATGAAATAAATGCCACCATATTATAGATGGTTAAATAGATAATTTTAATGGGAACGGTATAAGTTAAAAAATGTGCACAGTTATGTTTAAAATAAGAAAGTTTCGATTAATTCAGAAGTTGTAAAAAAGCTTGTTAGGCAGAAAAAAAAGGCTTATTACTAGTTGCATAACTCCGATAAATTTAAAAATTTTGTGTTAATAAATAATTAGAGGCTGCTACTTGTCACCTGTGTCACCCGGTATAAATATAATTATACGGGTAGAACACATACCTAATACATATTTGAATTCATTCAACTCATATTTTAATTCATATAATGAATATAAACATTTTGAAGTAATAGACCAGTGCCAGTAATATGAGCAATGTCAAACAATCAGATTTTCCGATACAGGAAATTCCCGTCTAATTTTTACATTCTTAAGATGATAATAGTTGAGACAGGCTTTGCAAGTCATGGCAGTCTACATCATCGAAACCGTTATACCAGTGAAAGTGAAACAAAACGCTATAAATAGCACCGTAAAACGATTCGCAAGAAAAGCCTCTTCCTTAAATTATGTTCAAGGAGAATTTTCGGCGGGGGTATTTTTTTCAGGTCTAACTTCTGTTTTGTAACGTGTACGGAAGTGTGTAAAAATACATTTTTAACAGTCTATTCGTTTAAACACGGTGCAAATTGTGTCGGCGTTTATGTAAATTATAATAGTTATTAATGTATCAAGGACATTACGCAGATGGTTATACCCTTAGGGCGAAGGCTCAAATGGATATGTTTCGAGGACATATGTATACAGTGAGGGGCAAAAGTCCTGAATAAAAGTCGTATTTTCATTATGGATACTTTTCGGAAAAAGTTTTCCGAAAAAAAGTATTTTGCATAGTTTTCGTATTCAGTTATTTTCAATGTTTAACACTCCTTTCCCAGGGTGGAGTTATGACAACACTGACATCGTTTTATAAATGCATTTTTTTTTCGTAAAGGTCAAGAAATGAAACGAAACCTGAAACTTCAGTGCATTACGATAACGTTAGTAACAATTAACTTTAATTCACGTTTCTTAAATTAAAATAATAATAAGAAAACAAAATAAAACAGCGTCACAAAAAGTATTATCTGCATCAGACTAGACTATATTATTTATTATTTTCAAGTACATATATTTGCTCGCTGAAACCAAATTTGACTTAGTTTTGCCCTTATACGTCAGGATTTCTTTTCTAGAGTCAAAAACACCCAAGAAAAATACATGAAATCGTAAATCCCACAACTTAATCCATATGCCTGCACACCACAAGTCTGGGACATAACTTGGCAAATTCAATGTAGTTGGTAAATTCATGACATGAGTTACAAACGTTGAACCAGCAGGCTCTATATTCATATATAACCACACAACCTTATAATTCCGTAATCCCATAATACAAAACACCATAAATCTGGAAATTTCGCAGACTTCCAATAACCACATGACCGAGGACAACAGAGCCAAGACATCTTATAACTCCATAATCAGAATTACGAATTTTATTCCAGACTTTTGTCTCTGTATATATTTAGAGAATGTTAATACCTACCGACCTTTTACGCATACAACATTTAATATTATATTAATCACAATTATATTAATCACAAATTCATACACAAATGCACTTAGAGAATTCAGTTAGGGCTTAAAATTTTCTTCAAGACTTGTACTTTCGTGTAAAAATATAGCGCGATCGTAATATGATTGTTAATATGCTAAAATAACCGCGCAAAAATCGCCATTTTTTTACCGAAAAAAATTTAATTTTTTCAAAAAGTTTAAATTATATCGAAATGATGTTATTACCATTGGATAGCTGCTATTTTTTTACAAATTTAAAAAAAAAACTACCCTACGATCTTCTGGAGCCGAGATAATTTTTTTTTCGAAAAATCGCCACGGCCTCATTTCTTAACATTAAGGGCTGAAATTTGCACAGATTGTAGTTAAATAGGTCCTTTTAAATTGTTTGTTTTAATAACTACAACCTTTATTTGAAACTTTTTTTGTAGGACGCGTAGTTTTGTTTAAGCGAAAAAAAGGGTTTTTTTGCCAACTTTGGACGCCATTTTGAATAAGACGTGGCGAAATTCAGCTCGGGAAAAGTAGTTTATTAAATTCTACGGAATTTTTCCCGATTTTTTGTGTATATTTTCGTACTGTAATTAATTTTGGCAAAAGAAACGAGGTATTTTTGACAACGGGCCTGGTCTATACGTACCTTGTCGTATTCTCCTCGTCGAACCCTTTCATTTGACACTCATGTCAAGGGTGTTGTGAAGAAAAAAGTAATCTGCCATCTTGGAGCGACCGCCATATTGAATTTAGAACGATATTCAATATACTATATTGAATTGTCATCGGGTTTATATAACTGTATTGTAAATTGTAATATGTAATGTAAAATTTCATATTTTTTTTGGTAACAGGAACTGATTCAAAATTGACTTGCTAAAGATTTGGACTAAACTTACTTATATAAAATCATTGCAAATTAAATAAAACCTTGTAAAAGACAGCATTATATCACGCTGTGTATTATATTATTTTTGTAAACAAATGATATTTTCCTTCTTATATAATGTCAAAATGGAGGGAATTTTTGAAAAACTTAAATGAGCTGGAAAGGTTACAGAAGGTTAATTACATAAAAACTCTAAAGAGGTGGATAATAAAAAAATATGATAAACTTCATCAGATGACAAATAATTGTACACAATTATCGGATTGGATACGTCGGAGATCTCAATCATTTTCCACGAATTTGTTATTGGCTAAATATACCATGCTAAAGAAAACGTTATTAGTTATTAATTAATAAAAATGTCAACATGGGAAATTATCAAAGTTAGCAGAATATTTAAAGCTAAAGCAATCATCAAAGGGATACGGACCAAACAAGTCAAAGGATTTGTCCAGAGAGGAAACGTTAAAGTATCCAATGCGACATTTTTGATGTTAAAAGCGGCTCTGTTGTTTGAATTATTTGGTGGAGCTGACAAGAACTGGTAAATATGCTGAGTGATGTAAACCATGTGAACGGTGAAGCCTCAGTTTCTCAGTTTTTTGTGAATATACCTGAACCCAAGAATAAGAAGAGAATTTTATTATTTATGAAAATCAGTTGAATGGATTGAAGATACAGTCAGTTATGAGAATACAATACACGTTATATGTATCATTACACCTCGTCTGAAAAAAATCTTGAATTTTAGACACGATCGTTCTATGCACAATCTGTAAGAGGAAAAACATTTGAAAATAATCTTTCTAGGACAATATTTTAAAATACTTAGGTTTGATCAATGTGGATATACTAATGGACACCTGCAACTCTTTTGGTAGTAAGGATATTTAGAATACAGCATTACTTCGAAAAATTATTCAAGTCACTGGCACTTTAGAAAAACCAACCGTTTACGTAAATGAGTGCGATAATATGGTTACAGGTAATAAATAGACATTCACTAGATGCAATGTCACGAATCTGTCAAAATTGTCATTTTGACCTGCATCTGACTAAATAGTTTGGATATTGTAATTTACGTAATTTCGAGCCATTCGTAAAATTAAACAAATTCAATCAAAATAGTACTTGTGCAACTGAAATTAGTTTGGTTCCTATTTTTCCAGATGGTCTTTAACAATAAATACGTGCCAAAAAATACACCATCCGCATTATTGCCACAGGTTACAAGTCTGTGATTCAGGGTATTATTTTAGGAGAATTATCTGCCGATATCGTTATAATCACACAAATTACAATTACTCACAAAATTTTGAGCATACACCTGTCGAATTACTATTATTTATTAAAAAAAAATTGATACCAGATTATTAAAAAAAACTATATGCACGTAATATATATAGAGATCCAAAAAAAAAAAACGTCATCAAAGTTGGCCGAGGAAAAAAAGACGTATTTCTATTCTTAATCGAATTTATAACCTTATTTACTTGTCAAGACTGTCACATTATATGACAGCCATTGTTTATTTTACAAATTGTGAAAGTCACTTGTCAAAAGATTGACATAACCGAAAAGCTTAGACATGACCGCTATTTCCATCTTTCTCGTTCATAGCCAGAGTTGATGACGTTTTTTTTGGATGTCTATATAACAACTAAATGAGCAATGTTGACAACATAAAATTGAGCATACACATACGATTATACAGGAACCGTTTGGGTTTAGTAGTTAGTGGAACGACTTTTTAGCGTCAATAACAGCCTGTAATCGTCGGGGCATCGAATGGACCAATTTTGAGGTGACTTCTGCTGATATATTCTGCCACTCTTGTTCTATTTATCTTTTTAATTTGGGAGCATGATTATTTTCAATTTTAGCTTTTAATTTTGAACACGAATGCTCAATTGAATTTAATCCGGCAACTGAGGAGATGCGTCTAGTACTTTTGGAACATTGTACAATAGCCACAGTTATCAAAATGTCAGGAATGTTCGGCATTATGGTCGTAAAAGAAGTAAACAGGCGGTAATTGAAATTTTTAAACCTATTGACGTAAATGTTTTTTTTAGGATAACAATACAAAGTTGACCAGAGTCGATTCATTCAAAATTTTTCTTTCCGTTCGCTGCCATACAACCCCATAACATGACATAACCTCCACCATGCTTTGCTGACAACTTTATATTTTCTTTCAATATCAATATCTTCAGCTTGGGTCGTTCGTCGGACCCAAAGAGGGTGATTTTAGTTTCATCACTAAATATGCCATTGTTCCAAAAGTCTAGAGTTGCGTGAATAAATTGTTTTGCAACATTTAAACTTTTAATTTGTTTTACTTTAGAAACGTATGGAGTCACCGTAATGTATGGTGGTGGTTCTGTCATGTTATGGGATTGTATAGCAGCAAACGGAACGGGAAATTTAGAATTTAGTGATCCTATAATGACAAAAGAAGTTTATCTTACTATACCGAATTAATGCTCAAAACGTCAATTACCTCAAAAACTTCAAATGCCGCCTGTTTATTATTTTCAACACGATTATGATCCCAAATATTCCCTACATTTTGTTAAATTGTGTATAATGTTGTAAAATGTTCCAAAGTTACTAAACACACTTCATTAATCGCTGGATTGATTCCAATTGAGCATTATTTGTGGTCAGAACTAAAAGTTAAAATTGATAATTATCATAATCCAAATAGAAACGACTTGATGAAGAAAAATCGAACAAGAGTGACAAAATATATCAGCAACATTAGTCCATTCCATGCCTCGACCCGTTATGGACGCTAAAAGCCATTCCACTAAATACTAAACCCAAACATTCCCTGTATAATCGTAGTGTGTATACTCAATTTTGTGTTTGTATTATTTGTTTGTTGGTTTATGTTCTATAAAGTATGTACTGTTAGATTCGTTTAAGAAGTCATGTTGGGCCATCGCAGCTCGAGCCTGTAGGCTACGCCTCTGAGGGTCCCCTCTGTATTTGAAGATTCGGCAATGGCTGAACGTGATGTTTATATAAACATTTTTATGCATATGGGGTCATTTCACGCGAGATTTACAATGAAAATTTTAATTTGACCGAAATATTTTTTTTTTGTTCTTTACAATAAAATATTCGACACGTATTTTTTCGTTTTGGGAAAACGCAAAATTGCGACTTTATGAGTATTCGAAATCTGAAAGTACAAAAAAAACACTACATTTTTTGTTTACTGATTACTCGGAAAGTACGGTACATTCGAAGAAAAATCTAAGGCAATAAAATTTAGTATTTTTCTTCCTCTTTCCATCTATGTGGTCAAAAAAATGTTTGCCAAATTGTTATTGTTTAATTAGCGACTTTTTATAAACAAATACACTTTTTTTCAAAGTTGGACATATTTTTTCTCAATTTTTTTTTGCTATAAATATTGCTTAAACTATCAAAAATTTACTGGAAAATTTGTAGAGTGGGTAGCCTGTAACTTTTTAGATACAAATTTTGAAGAGAGGCAAGCTTGCCCGCTGGACGCGATGTTCCGTAAAACCCGCACCGCGGTTGTTCCACGGGTCATTTTAGCCCCAGGTGGTCGCGTTTAACATTTTTTTATCACAATGGTTTCATAAAGACGTTCACTCTTTTAAAGCAGCAAAAAGTTAATAACAAAAATTTAGCAACCTCTTATGTAAAAAATTGAATGTTTGAAGCAAAGAAAACGTCACAAGTGTAGACAAAAAATCGCGTTGTTGTGAGTATATTATTACTAAATTGCAAAATAATGAATCGTGTGTGTGCATTATTAGTTTGCAAATTTTGTCGTTTCACTTGGCCGGACCACGAAACTGTTCCTTTAAGACGAACAGATGTAAGTCAGAAAACTGTATGAATTGTAAAGTTTATTGTATTATTTGTTAAAGGATCACAAATGCCAAAAAATGAAAAATTTGAAAAAAAGTTGAAAAAAAAACTAAAAAGAGTTCCGTAATTTTTGTTATTAACACTTTTGGTTTGACTGCGTTCTTTAAAAGGGTTGCAACAACGATCTTTAAATGAAACTGACATTGTTGATAAAAAAAATGTTAAACGCGACTCACTTGCTGCAGGATGGCTCAAAAAATGCGGAACCACCACGTCTACAGGAACAACCGCGAGTCGCGACGAGTTTATACGAGAATCATCGCGTCCAGCGCGCTCCAAGCGTGCTCGCCTCTCTTCAAAAAATTTGTATCTAAAAAAGTTACAGCCTACCCACTCTACAAATTTTTCAGTAAATTGGTGATAGTTTAAGCAATATTTATAGCAAAAAAAATTGAGAAAAAAAATGTCCAACTTTGAAAAAAGTGTATTTGTTTATAAAAAGTCGTTAATTAAACAATAAAAATTTGTCAAACATTTTTTTTTTGACCACATAGATGGAAAGAGGAAGAAAAACACTAAATTTTATTGCCTTAGCTTTTTCTTCGAATGTACCGTACTTTCCGAGTAATCAGCGAACAAAAATGTAGTGTTTTTTTGTACTTTCAGATTTCGAATACTCATAAAGTCGAAATTTTTGCGATTTCCCAAAAACGAAAAAAATACGTGTCGAATATTTTGGTAGAAAGAACAATAAAAAAAATATTTCGGTCCAATTAAAATTTGTATTGTAAATCTCGCGTGAAATGACCCATAAATATGATGATGTAGTTTAGAGACGGAGGGTTATGATGAAGCTGTATATACCTGGCGTTCCTTAATTTTTATAAAGTGTAATATTTTTGAACCCTTGTATTTTATTATTCACCTTACAGTACGTTACGTAGCTACACTTTTTTTAATAATCAGTGGTCTATTTCTTCAAAATAATAAAAATAGTAGTAAATTCGACAGGTGTATGCACAATTTTGTGAGTAACTGTATTGGTTAAAACTATAGAATTAACGAATCGTCACGACTCACGACTAATGAATCGTCACGTTTGCTCCTTTGTTTTTTATTCACTGGCTGGCAAACTCGTGGATATTCCGTTTTCGATAAATACCAGATAATGTTTCTGTATATAATTAATGAGCTGACCTTGAGTTTGTACTTCAGACTGTTATCAGTTCTGGGAAATTGGAGAACTAATCCGCAACAATATATTTCAACCAACGTCACAGTAACAGGAATCCTGTGTTTCGGTGCAAATATTTAGTTTGGTTTATCTGCGTAACCAAAAGACAAAAAAAATATATCGACACGTTTAAATACCGCAAGTGCACCTACATGTGTGTTTACCGTGCAAAATTGTTACGATAAATGATAAAACACATTAATTTCAAGGTTAGACATGCTTAATAAAGAAATTTTTATTTATATCGCTTGCCGTCATCCGTCAGAGATTTGCTGTCAGCGGTTGGGTACTGGGAGTTCTACTGGGGCAGATAGTTCGGGAAAGTCCCGGAATTTCGACCGGAACTTCGTGTCTCGTGTCCCGTGATTATTTCAAGTCCTGTATTCAGCAAAGTGAAATAAATGATCAATCACAAGAAAAAGGGTCATTCGCAGTAGACTACCACTATACTTATCACCATATCTACTTGTTTTTCGGGTCGCTGAAATCGAATCAGAAGTCGGTTTAACCTCATAATTTTTTAGTTCATCCCTAACCTCAGAAAATGGTATAATTGATAAGGCTGAATCGAGAATCATGGCGTAGAATAAAAAGAGATATTGTCACTTTTTTGTCATATATTTTGCCATATAGTGGTAAACAGAAACCATACCGTTGAATCCAATAACCCAATGGCCTAAGAGTCCAATTAGAGTAGAAACCATATTGTCAGGAAACCATATCTTCATAATCAATAACCCCATAACCTCATATCCATGAATCCAATAGCCTGATTGCTGCATGACTAGAATTAGAAACGATGTATTTAGGAAGTAAAAATAATCGTTATAAAAATAATCGAAGCGTTAATATTTTCCTGATGGTACCAACGTGGATGGCGAAACGTACGTCGAATACAATGCAATTTTTTTACAGTTTGAGCCATTTAAAATTAATATTTTCGGACTCAAATACTTAGTCAGACTTGTGGAGTTCGATGTATTTCTATTTTCGATCCTGTTTTGTTTTTGACCTGGTCATCAATTCATGTATTTGAGAAAAAAATGAATTGTCATAGAATTGTTATCTCATAAGTGAAAAATAGGGACAGAAGTGACAGCAAATTGATTCATGTGTAAAAATTTTTATTCTGTTTTAATATTATAGTCAATTGCTAAAATAACTTTTTTCAAACCATAATAAGGTGTGCCAAATGTTGTAAATATAAATTTACCTACTCATGTTATTACCATAAAAATACTCCCTTAAAAGCTCCTGATATAATTTCTTTCTTCATATCTTATAACTACGTACCTGTAAAATATTGATGAACAGTTGATGAACAATTTTATGACGCCATTCTAAACCATTGTTTTCGCAATATGAGGTAAAAACAAAAACAAAAAACAATATAATCCTGTATTTTTTATTATGACGACTTGGTGCATAACGAAAAATATTTTTATTGCACCTTTCTACTGGGATTAAGATTTATAACAACAATGACAAGCAAAATCATCCGAAAATGCAATCAAAACAGGGGATTTGTTAAATACATTATCATTGTATTTAGTAACATTATCCCATGTTTTGCCCTTAATAGCATAACAATTAGGTATTTGGCACAGAAGAAAGAAATGTTACTCTGTTAAGATGATATAGCAAGCAGTGCATGGGTGACTGCACATTAGGTACATGGGTATGTATGTACATACATACATATCGGATAGGAAAGTGCAAGATTTCAAAGCCGAGCATTAATAAATGAGAAAAGAATAAACTCTTCAAATAAAGGGAACTGACAGAGAAATATTATATCCTTAGTTGCCAGACTGATATGTCGTCGTTTTAAAACTGTTATAATGTATTCTCTGTCTCTTCTTCTCTTTTATTGTCTGTCTCTGTATTTACATCAATAGGGAACCAATAAAATTATGTCGGCGGGACGCCTCGCCCATAAATTATAATGCGCACGTGTGAATTGCATTCTTGTCTAGACTCTAAAGTACAATAACCGAAATAAGGAATCAGTTTAGCCGTGTCTGCGTAAATAGAATGTGTGGTTTCAACAAGACGGCTGCCCCGTCCACAACAGACGACAAGTAACAAATTTCTTGGAAACCACATTTCCTGGGCGACTTATTAGCACTACGAGCACAATTAAATGGCCACCCAGATCCCCCGATTTATCGGCCAACGACTTCTTCCTTTGGGGATATTTAAAACAAACTATTTACGGACATGAACATGAAAGACCACGGAATTTAAATGATTTACGGGCCAGAATTGTACAAGTCCTAAATAATATTTCCCCTGAAGTGTTAGAACGCGTAAGAACTGAGTTTTACGATAGACTAGGTTTTTGCGAAGCACAAAGGGGTGACATTTTTGAACCACTTATTCAATAGGTTACCACTTATTCAATTTTTTATAGTACTTCAATTTTATTTTCTTGCAGACCGGTTAATTAAGGAATACAAATATTTGAAAATTAATACAATTATGTTCGTACACTTCTTTTAAGTGTATGGGATAATTGTAAAAGTCAGAATTACGTAAGAATTTCGTTTCATACGGCTAAGTCGATGTACACCCCCATAGCTGCGAACAAGTACTGAATTCCACTCCACTCAAATTCGACGAAAGGCGTGTAGGCCCCACAACCTGTTAGGTCCCGCCCCACAACCTGTTAGGTTATACGTTTCTAATAGGTGCACAAGCGTGAACCACTGTAGCATCTAACTGTCTTTGTCTGTCCTTACTGGTGTCTTTTAACTTATTTTCTTCCACACATATATCGCTAATATGTAATGGTGCTATTTCCTATGGGGTATACATAGATCGTACAAAAGAATGTAAAAGAATAGAACACACAACAAAATTCAGACGTGACGACGTCTGTTAGGGTCTGACAGGGTCAGTTGGGGTAAAAAAAGATACGATTTCTTATTCTGTTCTTTAAGGTTTACATAATTTGAGGTACCCTCCCTGTTGCAAAAGCAATTTTTTTCGTCAAAATTTTCGCACAGAAATTAAAATGTGAGTTTTATTTTTACCTATTAGACGGGGAAAAGTAAACAGCGTTGGTAAAATGTTGGAAAATGTGTCATATAATTTAGTGGTCTGTGTATCTACATAGATTGGTAATAGAGGTAAAAATGAACAGTCTGTATAAAACTGCAGCACACAATTGCAGCCCACTTAAAAATTGCGATCATGTTACATGCTTAGCATGGTTCGGAATGTTTGCCTTCTCGTGTCTTAAACTGCGTTATATTATCTTGCCCTCCCGCACCGGGAAGGCGTACTACTACGCATACGCAGGTCCTGGTGCCTTGGCAGGATCGGTCAGTGGCGTACGTATGCAAGGACAAGAAACATACGTGTATATTAGGGTGATTAAAAAAAAACGTTTTTTTATCTTTTTTTTTTTGCAAACAGGCTTAAAAGTTCCGTTTTGGTGTAAAAATACGCCAGTTAAAATTTGAGCTCTTAATATTAAGATAGTCCGCATCGCACTTTTCTATTTTCCATAAGAATAACATGGGAATTTTTTTGCACCTGATTTTTATTGCTAGTTAATAGTGTATTATATGGAAATTTTTTTAATATATTTCGAGTCGAGTCGAGAATTCAACGCTCTATAAAAAAGGTCTCTTATGATTTTTCGCTAAGTCTCGCTCAAAAAGTTATTCGAGGCCAAAGTTGAATTCACCGCCAATTTGACCGTTTTTAGTATAATACAACAAAATTAATGGTTTTATCGAAAAGATGTAGCCAAAATCTCATGAAAAATTTTAAATTTGGTCTTTTAGAAAATGTTAGTTAACAATTTTTCGCTATTAAAAGAAAAATCAAACACAAAAAAATGTTTTCAGTTGAAATTACTAAAATTTTTATATTTTTGAAAGAAAATTGCGTTAAGTAAAATATTGCATTTAATTTTTCTCCATTCTTTTCCGTACTCTGAGTACATGTTTTAAAAATTATCATTGTTAACTTCAAAACTAAAGTTGAACAATTAAACGGTCAAATTTTCGGTGAATTCAAATTTGGCCTCGAATAACTTTTGAACCAGTAGACTTAGCGAAAAATCATAAGAGACCTTTTTTTATAGAGCGTTCAATTCTCGACAAAAATATGAATAAAATTTTAAATTTTTTCCATACAGTGCACTATTAGCTAGCAATAAAAATCAGAAGGTGCCAAAAATGTTCCCTTGTTATTCTTATGGAAAATAGAAAAGTGCGATGCGGACTATCTTAATATTAATATTAAGAGCTCAAATTTTAACTGGCATATTTTTACACCAAAATGGAACTTTTAAGCCTGTTTGCAAAAAAATAAAATAAAAAATGTTTTTTTTTGAATCACCCTAGTGTATATAATTTACAAGGCGCTTAAACAAATACGGTTTATTCTTTCATTGTCAGAGAATTTTCTAGTGACGCCCACGCGTTATGGCACACATATCCGAACCTTAATGATTACATATATGACTGACGCGAAATGACAATGAAAAAGATCTTAACAGATGAATACTAAGACAATAAGCAGTAAGCACAATAACATGTGACTTTTTATGATTTGTTCAAAGAATTCATTCATGGTTCATGTTTATCCCTACTCACTCTATTACATATTTTCAAAATTGTACATGTTTTCAAAATGTTAAAGTTGTCAGTGTAATAATTTTAGGAGGCTCCTTCTTGCGTAGTTTCTTGCAAAGTCACAGAGTAATAATGTAATTTGTATAGTAACAGTAATACTATAAAATAATGTAACAGAGTAATTTGAGACTCTCTCGACTTACATATTTTAACAGTGCTACCATATATGAGTCACCGGTGCGGTGGTACAGGAGGTAGGGATTATTTAGGGACCAAGTGTTGGGACAGGAACCCATCACTTCCGTGCCAACAGCCACTTTCAATGTTTTGTTACTGCCCAAAAACGGCGCAACCAAACATTCTTTCGAAATGTTTTGATTCATGTGTACTTAAACAGTATGATCACCGGTGACTCATGGTACTCAAGGCACCAATTATGTACATACGTACAGTGTTTCCGACTACTTACCTTCTAGCCACTTTTTTTTTGTTAAGGAATATAATAACAAAAATTTATTAAAAAACACCTTTTCAAATAAACATTATACATACATATATTTACAAAATACCAATTAATACCTTCTTTTCTTCATGTTGGTGGCCAGCTTCTTGACATTAACTTACAAATACATTTTCACGTAACATACAGTAATAATACATACATACATACATAGTACATTGACTTTTTACAGCAATGTGATTTAGGGCTCGAGTACCAAAGTAGTAATCAAAATCCAACTACGAGTTTTAATAAATAAACATTTTTGATGTTACAAATATAGAAAATAATCCCGTTCCAGGCAATTTTTTTCAAGGAAGAGTTTCAGATAATTCTTGTCTATTTTTTGCCAAGGATCTGCGTACTCAGCAAAACCTTGAATTCGGATGAGATCCACATGACATCATGGCCCATAGTCGTCGCGAGGAATATACATATGTACATATGTACGTATGTACATACATATGTAGGTCCGATTGTTGAAATTGTGAAATTGTCCGATTGAAATCCCGAAATCCGTGGAAATCATAATAGATTTCCATGAAAATTGTTCGACAAACACCACTATTTATAAAATAAATAATACCATAACATATGATAAATAAACAACAGGTGTAGAATTATAAAAATAATTCATAATTGTCCGCTGAGTTAGGTCACTCTAAAAACAAAACTTTTAAGGAAAGATTGAATTTTGTAAACTTTCGTTTTGCCCAATCCGTTTCTCGGGAGTAGTTGCTTCCAAAACTGAACCTCATAATTCTTATAAATCTCATTAACACACAAACATAATTCCATATTTGGCATCAAAGCTTAAACTTTCTTTGCTAAAATTTCCCCGCTGATATGACGTAAAATATGGATTTAATAAAACTTATGATTATTAGTGTGTATATTTTTACTACCGTCAGGAAATTGCCAACCTGCCAATAAATAAATGTCGTTTTAATAAAAAAACGTTACCACGCAGATCTAGTTTATTTATAAAAAAATATCAACCTTGACAATAACGATAAAATTTACGATTTGGATATGTGGCGCGATACCGCAATAAAATTAGATGAATTAACTGTACGAACTATATAATCGTATAATGACAATGGAATAAGTGAATTATTAATGTACGTGTCCTTATCTTATTGTAAAAATTTCGCGATAATTTTCACGGTCAAACTCCGTACTTACGTAATTCCTGGAATAATTGCGACACAATTGCTTTACACAGGTCGATGCAAAGTTAAGTAAATATAGGCACGTATGCCTACTCCATAAGCCAACGAATGGCATATGTATGTATGTTTGTACATGTGTATGTAGATGGGGGAAAGATACTACAATGCACGTTGCTCAGTTATCAATTAAGGGGAAAAACCATTCTGACCTAGAACATATGGCTACAGTGTTCGCCACTTAAAATTCCCCAAACCCATTCTATCATATTACCAAAGTGCTAAATTGAAAATACATTCCACATCCACATATCCGAACTCCAAATTTCCGAACTCACGATATTTTCGAACTTTTTCTCACGATATTTCCGAACTTGTACTTCCACACAACCGAACTTGTCGCTGATTGATTGACGACAAAAAACCGCGAAATTTGAAATGAGAAAAAAAATGTAAACACAATTATGCAATTGTTATCAAACATTTCGATTGTCACAGAATTCAGCAAAGAGGAGAAATCGAATAATTTTCAGTTTGGGCATGTAATTAACTATTTATTTTCAAATGCACATTTTACATCATAATTTTTCAGTATTTGATGCAAATACATCAAGTTACATTACATACAATCATTTTCAAGTTACATTTCTTCTTTTTTAATGGAATTGCGATTTGAGGATACGCTGCTTCAGTTTAAGAAGCATTTTGCATTCCTCTACATCACTCTCTGGGTCATGTTTGATCCAATCATTCAAAATTAATGCTGCAAGAATTAATTCCTTTTTTGATTGTTTTTTTTTTTTACGACATCATAGTTGTTGTTTCCATCATTTTCATTTTCGTGGAGCTCAGTATCGCTATCGTCCTGTATTGGGTAGCCTTGGGCAGCTGCAATGATTTCTTCGTCGGTTAAGCGTCGCCATGTGTCCTCTGTTGAGTCTGCTTGAAGCCACTCATTTGTATCTTCCAGAGATATTTCTTTACTTTTGGGCAATTTATTTAATAAATTGCACTCATCCAAAGTAGAATCTTGACATGAGTTCTTGCGAGGCATATCTCGATCAATTAATTTTCCCCAAGCGTTTATGAGAGTTTCGGCACTGACGTCGTTCCACGCTTGATATATTAAGAAGAGTCAGTCCTTAATGGTCCATGACTTAATGAACTCCGCCATCCCACAAGTATCGACGGAAGTGTTGCCAAGGATTTCACGTAAATATGCCTCATCTTGCATTTTCGTTTCAATGAAGATATGACACCCTGGTCCATTGGTTGGATGGTAGAGGTGACATTGGGTGGCAGATAAACGACGAAACACTGAGGGTCAATTTCATTCAAAATCTCCGCTGAGGGATGAGCAGGTACATTATCCAAGATTAAAAGAAACCTGAAATAAACGCTGTTTCGTTAGCATTATAAATGTTATCGTAATCGTACACGTTATATTTTATGAAGGCTTTTAAGCCTAGGTAATATGCTTGAGCCTCTTCTGTGTCGGCCGAGAACTTTTCTCCTTTAGCCTTTAGCGTTCTTATACCCGGACAATCTTTGAATCCTCGAAGCCACCCATCGCTGGCTTGAAAATCGGTGTCCTCGTAGAAATTTGTATGCATTTTTTTGGCAAACTCCCTCAGCAGCACACCTGAGACAGGTTCTCCAAGAGTTCTTCTTTGTAGAAACCAGTGAAAAACACTTCTTTCAAATGGCGTATCATAAGTACCGGTGCACTTTTTTGTGTCAATCCGTCCACTCAATTTTCGTCTTTTTTTCAACTTCCGACAAGTAAATTTCCTTTTTCCCAAGAATTTCTGCCACTGACGATTTACAAATATTGTACATCTTACATAGTTCAACATTTTTAACACCATTTTTTGTGTGATTTATCAGATCCAGCTTTTGCTCCAATATTAGCCTCTTAGCAGGCTCTCTTCTCTGCAAATAAACAGTACAATAATGTTTGTTTTGTATCACGGTTTTCTTAAAAATACATATTTTCTCATCATTTTTCATTTCAGTTTTAAATTATTATAGGTTACGTCTTACGTCAACAAAATGTTCAATAAAACAAACCTTTACTTTGAATTACAAAATAATTACCTGCATCACTCTCTCCTTTGCACCTGACATTTTTTTTTTTTAAAAAAAACGTTCTTTTATTAACATGTACACATGTATGTATGTATTACATTTGCATAAAACCCTCGAAAAACAAAGAAAAGTACATAGAATGAGCCAGAAAAACTTTTTGCGCATGAGCCAGCAGTTCGGTTATCCCGAGGTGACGAGAGTTCGGAAATGTGGAAGTTTGCGGAACGGAAAAGTTCGGATATGTGGATGTTGAGTGTAAAGCGATCTTAATGCACATAACTCAACAATAAGGCAGAAATAACTGCAATATACTCTTGTGCGCGGGAAATGATCAGGAGGTCTTAGAGAAATAACAGGATCCAGCTGATCACTGGAAGCCAAGCAGCACTGAAAGCCTTGGAAGCTGTAGAAATACACTTATTCAGCCATATGAATAAAAATGAAGTAAATGCTCAGAAGGAAAAGGAAGGTAAAGTAAAAACGTTTACTCCATTTCGTATGAATAATAATAATAATACCTCTTACTTGCAAGTATAATGACACCTCTTATTTGCAACTATGCTTCATAAAAATTTGACATTTATTAGATGATTACGTTTGCGAAATGTCAGATAACGAACAATCCATATCTGTATGTGGACAATGATGATGCAGATGTATACAATTTCCATTCTAAATTGAAAATAGGTAGAAAAAAAGCAAGGTTATCAGATATATTTTCTAAAATTGCTAAGCTCACTATACAAGTATACTTCATACTTCAGTAAACGGTTAGTTCGTGAAGTTCTTAGAAAGCTAGTTTGGAAATATTTAAAAAAAATACATAGATATAAATTTATTAGTTAGCATTAAAATAAAACGTTTAAAATTGCTGGAAAAATAATTATAAATTAAAACAACTTTATGTATATTACCATACTTAAGAAAATTTTGAAGAGCCGGCAACGCTGCTGGCCAGCCAACTGCTGGCGGTAACACCGGCCAACGATCCATTAGACTATTGTGCTTTGCATTTAATACATTGCTTAAATACTTATTCGGTCCACTGTGCCATAAAATTTTTACGACGTCGTTAAAATGATTTACGACATTAGGCATTCTGACTTGTTTAAGACGCCAGTGATGTATTTCAGCTAGGTTTATTAAAACAGACAATTTTTTGAGATTATCTGGCTAAATGAGCATTATTTACAGCAAATTATATTACAAATATTAAGAGTTTTGTATGCAGGCTAATTTTAATCTATATTGATTTGAATGAAAAAAATTATTTCACAATTTTCGAATTTATAAAAGATATATTTAGGCGTATTTATCATTTTAAATTAAAAAATAGAAGGACTATAAAAGCACTAATTTTTATCGCGAAAGAGATATTGTAAAAACGGAAGGTCCTCCATAACGTCGTTTTACTTTTAAATCCTCATATGTCCGTTTTTTTGTGAAACTGAGATTTTAGTACAACTAACCTACAACCAAGAAAACTAGAGTTAAGGGAGACAGAGCTGCGGCTCTTCGCTGTAGAAAGCGAGGGGCTCGAATATGTCCGCCTCCAGAGGCGCTGTAAGCAGTGTCGTTCTGTACTAATCTGTGTGTGTATCAGTAATTTGAAATAATGTCCGGTTATTCTAGCGCTTCGGAACGCTTCTTGTAGCACACAATGCAACACAGCACTTTCGATCTATATTTATTTAACATTCGGATTGTATTTTTATTAAAGCCAAACAGCATGTAAGCATACGCATTGACAGCCTACATTCATACACAGTCACATGTGGTCCGCTGCTCATCACGTGATTTTCGCAGATCACGTGACATCGAACATAGCACTGCTTACAGCGCCTTCTGGAGGCGGACAGGTATGAGACCATGACACCGAACGACTTCTGTCTTCTTAGTTCTAGTCTTCTTGCCTACAACCTAAATTTTAGGTACATCATATCAAAATTTTTCAAGTTTAAATAAATTATGTTGCCTTCAATTGAGGATTTTTTGAGCCACATATTATGTACGGACCTAAAAGTAAATTAACAAGTAATTTGCTTTTGACAGGAACTACATTACAAGAGTTAATTAAAGAGCTTCTGAAGTAAATATGTAGTCCACTGGCGAGTTCTTTCAGCTTGCTAATATAATTCATTATACAAGATTTTTAAAGTAAAACGACATTATAGAAGATATAACATCCAGGAGGATAAAATATATCTCTCACTGGGCGGAGGTTCCCGGTTTGAGACAATCTCGGGTGTTCTTTGATGAATCATCCTGGAATAAAATAGAACATTTAATTAACCCAGGTTTATTAATTTAAAAAACCAGCTGAGATAGACAGTGGGTCTATCCTCAGGGTTTTGTTCACTTATGCGACGTCTGACCACAGTTGGAGTGAAGGTTGACCCCGAACCCCGACTGTTGGAGAGGGGTGGAGAAAGGAATAAACCACCTTTCACATATGGCCAAACTGGCTTTAGGTAGCTGTTCGACCTCTGGGGCTGCAACAATACAACCAAAAGAGATTAGAGGACTAGTGAATGGAATAAACCTGTGGGGGGCACATGTAAAAAACAAAACATG
Source organism: Aromia moschata (assembly GCA_029963805.1). Lineage (NCBI taxonomy): Eukaryota > Metazoa > Arthropoda > Insecta > Coleoptera > Cerambycidae > Aromia > Aromia moschata. The sequence goes on along the minus strand of JAPWTK010000101.1, from coordinate 1,043,090 downwards.
TTTTTTACAGCCTGGAAACACTATACTGCATTTAACGCGCGCTTTTCACCATCTACATTGGCATTATCTCTCGAGTGTAGTACATAGTACAGTGTTTCCGCGTGGAAACATACTTGTATATGTGGTAAACGTGTTCAGATTTGTGTTTGTACACTAAAGGTAAATACTTCTGCCAGAGGTCAAACAATTGACTAAACGATATCATCTAAATAAAAAAAACTGGACGTTTTCCACGAAACACCGTACTACTACATTTTTCTCGACGCGCGTTTCGCCAACCAAGCGTTTGGCATCTTCAGGAGAACATTAAAACTAAATTCTAGCCTACACATTTGCACTCTTTATACTAAATTTGTTGCCACGGTTCACTGAACCGTAACTGTCTTTGTTTATCAGAGCAAACAGTGGACTGGTGGGTATCGGACCATTGTCCTTATTCATACTACTGTTACACTTAATGATTTCTAAACTTTCAAAAGCATCCAACTGTCTACTGTTTGTTACATTTCTAATTAATTTTAAATTATTTATGTCTATCCTATGGTTGTTGTCAAAAGCGTGTTGGGCAACACAAGATTTTTCTGTCCTGCCATATTTCAAATGAGCCATGTGTTCTTTAAATCCAGTCAAAATAGATCTTTTTGTTTGCCCAATATACTTTTGATCACAATCTTTACAACTTATTTCGTATATTCCTGACTTTTCGTTATTGTCGATTTTGTCTTTGGGGTTACCCAAAAGCGTCTGTAGTTTATTTTTAGAATTATAAACCAAATTGATATTAATATTTTTAAAAATTGTATCTAGTCGATGAATTTAGGTTCATATGGTAACGAAGCAAATTTCGAATTGTCAGTATACGAAAAGTTGTGGAATTGTACAGAGTTCTCTTAAATTTATGCTTCCTTATTAACTTATCTATTACATGGACTGAGTAACCGTTACTCTTAGCTATATTCTTAATTAATTGTTTCTCATGTTCAAACCTCTCTTTACTGAGGGGGAAATTTAACAAACGGTGAATTAGAAAATTAAAACTTGCCATTTTATGTTGAAAAGGGTGGTGTGAATCGTTGGGAATATATCTAAGAGTCGCGGTTTCTTTCCTATATACATCAAACTCTAACTTATTTTCACTATTTCTAATAACTAATACATCTAAAAATGGTAGCTGTTCATTGTGTTCCACTTCATATGTAAAGTTTATGGTAGGGAAACGGTTATTTAATTTGGCAACAAAATTATCTAAATTAATTGCTTTTGTATCAAATACCGCGAAGATATCGTCAACATACCAGAACCAAACTCTAGGGAAATATTCGAATTTATCTTTTACTTCTGTCTCAAATTTATTCATAAAAAGATTTGCAATGAAAGGTGACAAGGAGTTACCCATTGCCGTACCCTCATGTTGTTGAAAATATTCACCATTATACTGAAAACAATTTTGATTCATACAAATACTAGTAAAGCCGAATGTATTCCTTAATAATTTTATCGTCTAAACCATTTAATTCGAGTAATTCCCTGAGGTAGTCCAAAGTTTACGGGATTGGGACACTTGGAAACAATGAGCATACATCAAACGAGACCAAAATTTCACTTTCTTGCAATTGGATATTTTTGATATTGTCAATGAACTCATTAGAATTTTTAACTGAAAAACTTGTTTGTGCAATAGGCAAATTTTCGAAATCGTTCGTTAACCACTTTGACAAATTATAAATTGGGGATCCTATCGCTGAGACAATTGGTCTTACAGATTTTCCTGGTTTATGTGTTTTTGGTAAACAATACAATTTAGGTATTACTGGATTTGACAATTGTAATTTTTGTCTCAGTGAAGGAGTAATAAGGTTGTTACATTCTTTTAAAGCTTTTTTAACTTCCGTTGTCATTTTAGGCAAAGGATTTTTTGACAATTTATTGTAAGAACAACTATTAATTAAATTGTCAACTCTTTCAAAATAATCATTTTTGTCTAAGATAACAACCTTATTTCCCTTGTCAGCTTTTAAATAAAAACAATCCTTCTCTCGTAATTGTTTGACAATGTTTTTGTCTTTCTTGACATTTTTGGTATTATTTTTATTTTTATTTTTAACAATATTGGAACTAATTTGTTTTCTAACTGTTTCTCTTACAAACCCCCTGGAAGAATCGGGCAGGTGCTGTATTGCACATTCAACACCCGCCACGACTTCCTCCAGGGCGCCTCCAGAGGCAGGGATGCCGAATTTTAATCCTTTATTTAAGAGATTAAGTTCTTCTTTCTCAAACACTTGCGAGGATAAGTTTTCTACAATGTTAATGACTTTCTGAGGAGTATTTTTTTTGTTGTTTTAAAGCCTAATTTTTTATTTAATGAAGACATCTTTTTTGATAAATTTTGTTTCTACAACTACAAACATTTTCCTCTGAAACTCGCACCATTGCTAGTATTCTACATTACCTAATCTAAAAGTTAGTTTTTTATACAATTCGTAAGCTTGAATTTCAAGCATACTTCGTTTACTATATAGATGTTTGATTTCTAAATCCAGCCATTTCTGTTTAGCAAAATTTTCAACTCTCGGCAAATTCACCCGAATAAAATTTGGAAAAATAGATTTACGTTTGCATGTATTTAGAAACCAAATATCTGCACCTATTAACTTAATCCTAGTAGTGTACTTACAGTAGAGATTCAGTTCCGCTGACCGTGAAGCCATCTTGATCCTGTAGTGGGTACTGCAACCTTCGGCGTAAAAACAAAAAACTGGACGTTTTCTACGAAACACCGAACTACTACACTTTTCTCGACGCGCGTTTCGCCCACCGTTAGTTTTAATCTTCTCCTGAAGATGCCAACTTGGTTGGCGAAACGCGCGTCGAGAAAAGTGTAGTAGTTCAGTGTTTCGTGGAAAACGTCCAGTTTTTTGTTTCTACGCCGAATGTTCCAGTACCCACTCCAGGATATCGTCTTAAACAATAGAGGAACAATTTAAATAAATATTAGTGTTTACTTATTACTACTTTTGGCCAAGTTAGTGTAAAAAAACCTAATGACTCTTACGTTACGCCAATTATGTTATGAAAACAACACTTTTTCCAGCGGCACAATACTTAAATTAGATCGTCGATAAAAAAAGTCTAATTTATTGTATTCTATACCTACCCATATGATGAATTTACTAATTTATGCTCTGGTTCTATCTTATTTACCTCTATTTACATATCGTATTTACATATCTTTCGTATTCACAAAAAAAATAATAAAACAAAATAAAACCTGCAGTAACATATATACGACGTGTTTAGCTGTAGTTATTAAGTTAAGCTTTTTCACAATGTCAATTAAGATACTATTTTATTTAGTTTAGAATATTTAAGTAATCTAATTATAAATAAAATTATTTTGTAATGAATATTAATTACCCTTCTCTAAAGTAGAAACGTAGTTAATAATATTATAGTACAGGTTCCAAAATTCATTTGTATAGGAGACGATAACTTTTTACTAAACACAAAATACTCACGCATTAGGCAAAACTGAAATAACGTGAACCTGAAGAAATGTCGGGTTGGGCTATATAAGTTTCCTGAACCAAACTATGGTATATAGTTACATATAATGTGACAAGCCTTATGTACCACACGCAAAATATGTAATTGTACCAAGTATTTTATGAACAATCATTTGAGGGTTACCAAATATGTATCCCATTTGATAATCAAAAGACTTGATTAATGTTTGAAGAATATTCCTACTTAAAAAAATATATATGACCTTTACGTACACATATATTTATTTTATAGATATAAAGATTATGCAACATTAATTATTAATATGAAATTTAAGTAAAATTGAAGCTTTGAGTGGGATGACAAATTTAAATTTTATTTTAAATTGGTGCCCTTAAATATTACTATAGTAATATTACTAGTACTTGCAAAAAATCACTTAGTATCCTAGTCCCACAACCAAAAAAAAATTACTAACAGGAAACTATTTTCATTTATAATCATCCCAAAATATATATATAGACAGTAGATTTTTATCACTGACATTTGCACTATTTATCATTTCAGACTAGACTATTACCAGCCCTGGCCTGGCTACGTTTCCAAGACTAATATGTATAATGCATTAGAAGGAATAACTTTATGTCAATGTATAGAGTGAGTTTGTTAAATTCTCACCCATGTTTTCTCCGTTATTTTTAGATGTATAAAAATATTTTTTTACTGGGATAACTTATTTTTTTCTGAAGTTTCAGAATATGATGTCAGAAAAATAATTGAAACCAAAATATTGCAACTGCTGTCAACATAACTTTTTTTTTAATGGAACACTGTATTTGTTATACTTGTTGAATTTCGCTTGATTTTTTGATTATAACGATATACCATATGCCATACTATCTTCCAAAGGTTTTTGAAATATTATTCTATAAATATATAAAATAATATACTCAGAAATATAACGTAATTTATAGTTAGCTGTGAATAGTTACTCTGTTGAAAAAAATAAACACAAAATTCGTTATCTTGGTTCTTTTGTTGCTTATATTTTTTGAGTGAACCTCACGTTTTAAGGGCTGTTAATGTGTTATACATAGTACATTACATAACGAGCATGGAAAGTGGCATATAACATACGAGTGTGACGATTCACGCACGAGGCGTCAGCCGAATAAAATTTGAAGAGTGACCTACCCCCCTTCAATCCCGTATAGCATGCCACTGTACTTGATGGGCTACATTTGGCCCAAAAATATGCCAAATCTGAAGCTTGTAGGTGGAAAGGTTTCTGAAATATTAAGTTTTTCGAAATTTCCAAACATCGAGGTTTATATCTCAACTTCAGGAAAGTTTGGTTAAATAATCATATTTTGACCTGAACTACACGTGGATGTTCTGTATCCCAACCTTTTTGGAACAGTTTGTATTTTGTTACTTTCTCACCCTTCCTTGCATTCTAAAGCTCAAATTATGAAACGAATTGTGCAATGTGTTTACCTGTTTATGACGTTTTTTTTTTGATCAGATATAAAGTTATAATTAAATATTGGGTGGTTACAAATCTAGGTCTTGGATAATGTCACGTCGTGCAAGGGCACCAAGTGCGGGCGAGTTACTGATCGACTAAATAGAGATATTACATAAATATAAAAGTTTTTATAAGTAAAAAAAAAAAATAGAAAATCATGATCTGCTTGATTAAAATATGTTTGTATGTTTTGTGTACAACAAACTGTTTTAAAAGCTCATGTTATCAAAATTTTACGCTTTGCTGTTGTTATATCTAGTAATTTGAAATGTCATACAAAAAAAAAAACAAATTGAAGTTAGTTCTCCTTCTTTCATTTCCTCTCTTAGTTTTGTTGCCGATTAACTATTTAAGATTTCTGAAAAATTACCAAATTAATGGCAGAAAACGAAGCTCAAAAAATATGACCTATGTTTAAAAAAACTAATAGATTTATAGCGTTTATAAATTTTGAATATTTGAATTCTTAAAATAAATGTTTCTATATTCAAACTTGTCTATTTGAATTATTGTAATATACATACACAATACACATACATATTTGTTTGCTTCAGATTCTGTGGTTGTTCGGCTTTAATTTTAAAACTGCAATGATTTATGTTTAATAATAATATGAAGAGCGAAATTACAAAAATAATATATAGTTACAAAATTTCGCAGATAAGTTTCTAGTACACGCTGCGATTCTGAGGTCCTAATTTTGGGTATTGTCTAGTATCTAGGCCAAATGATAAACAGTCATTATGTAGAACTGTGTCAATGATCAGATTTGTGCAAGGATGTCTTTCTTAAAATATATGTATATAGGTGTACTTAATTTTAAATGGGTGAAAAAAAATTACAAATTTAAATGTCCAAACAATTGTTTAGTTGTACAAATAATTTAAAGAAAACTCGTGTACCTCCATATATATATTTCGTACAAGGTAACTGAAATCGTGACGAAAATCTCACTAAAGTTTTTTTTTGTAAAATATTTGCTAAGGGAACTACATCCTATGAAAGGGGTTGTCCACACTCCAAATAATTTTTTTGCCGGTTGTGCAATATTACGTTGTAAAATTACAATCAATTGTTAACATTACTATACAATTGTGTTCTAAGTCACCAAAATTTTATTAAACGATATAAAGAATATCATTACGTTTTCGAGTCATGTAAGGAAATTTCAAATCGGTTATTCTCGAAAACGATGTATCATATCCAAATTCAACAGCATTATTGATTGCACACAATCTATAAAATTTCACAATACCTTGTCATTAATAGTGACACACAAATACAGGTAAGTAGGTGTTAAATTCATTCACCCCACCTCTTAGCGTTTCACATCCCCAGTAATACAATTTCGAATAATTATCAATTATTATCATTAAGTATAAAATTTTTATGAGAGTAATTTTCATGGTTTCATGTCCAACAAAATTTTCATAATTTCCACTTGCTTAGACGTCCGCTATTTTTACCACATTTTCAAAAATATTATCTTTTAAAGAACGATTAAAAAGTATATAATCAAATGATTTAGATCTGGACTATTTCTCGACAAATTAAGTCATGCTCATGAGTTAAGTTTTTGCTGAAAACGGAAAATATTTTTTTTGTTTAAAATTCGCCCGGTAAAAGTTTGAAATAGTACTATTCTAAAAGTATGTATTTCTTTTTGTTTTATCGGAAACCTTTTCAAATCAAGTTAAAAATTATATTGTTTCATAATTTGTATTTTTTTTAAAAAAAAAATAAGACAAGCTGTAGTATAAAGTAGTAGTTAAAATGAAGACCACCTTGCCTCCATCATATTAACACCGCACATCGTGTTCAAAATGTTCCTGATAACTACTAGTTTATACTGTTGGCTGACATTAAATATATTAATTTGGTTACAACTTATTTTGGTTATAACTTATTGGTTGTATTGGGTGACTTACCAAGATCAAATTCCGAAAAAAAATCGAGAAAAGTAAGTTCTCTAAATGACGTAAATCATAAAAATTTTATATGGTATGCAAAATAATGGAGTTTTAATAAAAAATTGTAAACAGAGTGTTATCGTGGAAATGGTTTAAAACATATAGGCATTCTTCAGAATTTTACCGGACCCTGTATATCATAAGTCATAAATACAAAATAAAATAACACAGTTATATACGGTGCGCGACGTTTCAACAAAAAATACTGTGATGTGACTAATGGAAAAAATTAGGGGTCAAAAATGTTTTCCCAATTTTTAGTGATTTTTTAGATGCTGTATCTCAGTGAAAAATGGTCTTATCGAGGTCTAAAATAAGGCATTTTGAAGCTTCAAGTTTCTAGTTTTGAAATATTTCGGCAAAAAAATTTTTAGAGCTACATGTTTCGCGCAATTTTAGGAAGTAGTGTGAGAAAACATTTTTGCGATTTTTTTGCTCTTTTTTTCAAGTCCACGAGCTTGAAAATTTGTTTTCTAACTTAGCCATGGTATGGACCGGATAGCTTGTTTATTCAGCTTCAATTTGCTTTTTTTTAAATCTCGATACGACCAGTTGTTGCTGAGATATCGAACTCTAAATCAAAAGGACCCTTTTGTCTTTGACCGACGATATGTCAGCAACCAACAGTAGCACAGAAAATCTAAGAGCAGTTCTGAAAACTGGAAGAAACATCCTACAAGGTTCTGCTGCGATTTTTGAGGAGAACTTTTTTTTATCCTTGACATGAATTTGAAAAAACAGGAAAAAACGTGTAATTGATGGTTTTTCAGAACATCAACGGCTGAAGTTCAAATCTTCATGAAATGACTAATATTGCATGTGCCTTTTACAGTTGAATATACCCCCAAAAACCATGCAAAGTTACATTACGACCTAACGAACCGTTTTCTTGTTGCAAACGGTCAAACTTTAAAAAAAATTAAAGGGTCCCGTTTTTTGAGCTTAAACATGTCCTAATCATGGCTAAAGTAAAAAAAAAAATCTAGCTTCCCCACAATTTTTTCCGCAAATACCGTTGAAATTTGACAAAAAAAAATTTCCAAAATTTTTTTTAAATTGAAAAAAAAATTTGTTAAAGGCTTCCAAAACTTGAAAAATTGATTTTCACTACCGTCGGCATTAGCATTACCCAAAGCGTACCACGTGGAGATTGCACGATCGGATTTACGCTTCTTACACATAGGTGTTTAAGAAGCGAAAATCAAAATCGAGCAGAGATTTGTCTCCTAAGCAAGTATAAATGCGATTTGGGTCATGCTAATTGGGAAATGCTAATGCCGACGGTAGTGAAAATCAATTTTTTTTCAAGTTTTGGAAGTCTTTAAAAAACAATTTTCTTTTCAATTTTAGAAAAAAAAATTTTTAGAATTTTTTTTTTTGTAAATTTTAACGGTATTTGCGGAAAAAATTGTGGGTAAGTTTTTTTCACTTTAGCCATGATTATAACATGTTTAAGCTCAAAAAACGTGACCCTTTCAAAAGTTTGACCGTTTGCAACAAGAAAACGGTTCGTTAGATCGTGATGTAACTTTGCATGGTTTTTGGGGGTATATTCAACTGTAAAAGGCACACGCAACATTAGTAATTTCATGAAGATATGAATTTCAGCCGTTGATGTTCTGAAAAACCATCAATTACCCGTTTTTTTCTGTTTTTTCAAATTCATGTCAAGGATAAAAAAAAATCTCCTCAAAAATCGCAGCAGAACCTTGTAGGATGTTTATTCCAATTTTCAGAACTGCCCTTAGATTTTCTGTGCTACTGTTGGTTGCTGAGATATCGTCGATCAAATACAAAAGGGTCCTTTTTGATGTCAAGTTCGATATCTCAGCAACAAATGGTCGTATCGAGATTTAAAAAAAAAAGGAAAAATTAAAGCTGAATAAACAAGCTATCCGGTCCATACCATGGCTAAGTTAGAAACATTTTTTTTCAAGCTCATGGACTTCATGGACAAAAAACCGCAAAACCCGAATTTTTTTTCTCACACTACCTCCTAAAATTGCGCGAAACATGTAGCTCAAAAAATTTTTTTTGCCGAAATTTCTCAAAACTAGAAACTTGAAGTTTCAAAATGCTTTTTTTAGACCTCGATAAGACCATTTTTCACTGAGATACAGCATTCTGAAAAATCACTAAAAATACGGAATGTTTTTTAACCTTTAATTTTTTCCATTAGTGTATACGATTCTTAACCGTTTTTATCATTGCGTATTTTTAATAATAATAAAAAAAAATATATTACGACAATAAAACTAAGCTGTACATATGTAAGCGTGAATGCCAAGTACATTTTGAATACGACTGTTGCCGTTTACTTTAGTTGTCCTTTACCCGTAGGAGTTATTTTTTCATCAAACAGCGAGCCCGGCTTTCCATATCTCTCACCGATACCTCAGATAAAACGTACGTCTTCCACTTTCAATCGTCTTGCATAAAAAATCTATATGCTTTCCGTGTAGCTCGGGAGTGGGAAGGACCACAGGAAAAGAGGAAATGTCCCACGCTCGTCATTTATTCACCTGCTCGCGTACTCTGCGTAAAACTCGAAATTTCCCGTTCCTCACCGTTTCTCGGCACCAGTGACGGTTCGTCCCTAAAACATGTCTCGTTTATGGATACTTATGAGAAATATGGCGCGACTAAAAGATTTTTATATTTTAAAGTCGAATATGAAAGTTAGAATATTAAGATTCTTAAAAAATCTATTAATAATAAAATTTATAAGTACGCACTGTATAAATTTTCTTCTTATGCATAACAATGTTATAGGTAGTACCTATTATTATGTCTAGCTGAACTGCAGTGTTTACTTTTCAAAAAAAAAAAAAGTAAATTACACAATATTCTTCATATCGTCGATTTGGAGGTAAAATTCATGAATTAACAGCAAATAAATTTGTAAGAAAACAGCGATTTTCTAAAAACAAGAGATAAAAAAGAAAGCTTTAATATGATAAGAGTTTTTAAGTGGTAAAAGAAATGGTTAACATTTTATTGAACATTTTTTTAATTGAAATTTTTCTTTTTTTTGAAAATCGCAGATTTCCTACAAGTTGGCTTGATATCAGTTCATGAATTTTACCTCCAAATCGACGATATATTGTGCCAATACTACATGTCTTTTTAATTCGGTCGCCTAAATGATTTAAGTCAGTCAATCCCATTTTTGTCCATAATTGTTCACTACCAAATAATAAGCAGAGGACACAAAAAAGGGCATTTTTATATTACTACCACAAATCTATGCATTTTTTCATTAGTGTCTTGATTTAATTTATATTACAACCCTGTTTTTTTTATATATCTGTAGCTGAGAGGTAAACAGTCGTAACTCCAACTTTTGCCAGTACGGAGCTAAGATCATCTTTAAAGTACGGTCGTTTATTATGTTATTGTGGCAAAAATCGTAAGTCACCTATTGATTGCCAATACTTTTAGGTTAGAAAATGTAGTACCTCCATTTATCTCAAATTTTAAAATCCATTAGCGTTTCCACTTGTTTTGCTCATTACTGAAATTTTATTTTATGGACATACGATTGTTTACCTCTCAGCTACAGATATATAAGACACATATCTGCACGCTATTTAATATTTAAAGCGGTTCGTAGACGGTTCAATTTGTCATTCAACAAATCAAATGACAAGGTAGAACCCGGATGTTAATAATAGATGCGTACTTGACCAGGGTCGGCTCAAGGATACCACTATCTGCAATGCTACGAAATGTTAAACAGGTCTTACCTTATACATGTGATGGTGACTGTTGTGGCCCAACTAATCGGCAAAGGAACCATAGTTTATCAGTATCATAAATTATCAGTAACTGTTCATAAGCTCTGGCGCCTGTCACTTAAAATCCACTTATAAGATGAAAAAGAACGTTCAACGTCGTAACGACGTAACTGGGGCATATTTAAAATAAGTAGTTTTGTAATGAGGGCACATTTATATGTTGTTCAGTGACAACCACTTCTTTGCCTGTTAATAAATCCACAATATGACATAACGTGGGAAAGTCAGGATTAGTTTGCAAAATGGTTTAAAATTTCTGTTTTACACGTTCAGCAAACATTCTATTCCACTGGTATATGTTTTTTTAAGCACCGGCCAGCCGCCCTCATGTAGGCGGCCACATCCGTCAGTAACAACAATACATGACGTTTATTTACTTCAAATTTCTCCTCATCCTGTAGTGTCTGTAGACTGTAAGTCACACACTTACTAAGTATTTCCACATTTGTGTTTTCCAACACCTTTGAAGATATCAAATGCCTTTCCATGGGTTTTGCTTCATCCAGTCCCCCAACCACTACGTTAGCTGTCCTGTGTAATGTCCTGTCATTATCATCCGTCGTTTCGTCAATACTAAGCAATATACATAGGTTTATCGTTCAATTCCAAGACGATATTACAATTGTACAATGTACAGAAGCTGACAATGTACTTTATTAATATGGCACTTATAACAATATTCCAGTCATATAGGTACATAAGTTTAATATATTATAATAGTAGTCATTAACATACACGGATACCTACTCTTTTAATATCTGAAACATTACCTCCCAAATCATACCATAAATCTGACGAATACCATACCATAAATCATTTACTGTAAATCGTTATGATTGTATGTCTAACATGCAGCTCAACTTGTAGTACAATAAACTGAAATATCTCACCGTGGCGCAAGACGCCTAAACGTTTTTTGGGTCGAGAAATGCGGGAAAAAATGTTTTAAAAAGTCTACAATCAAGATACTGGATGATTGTATGTAAAAATCTTGACTATTTTTGTTATAAGTGGAGACAATTGTACTAATTTACATAACAATAAACATTTTCTCTTCTAATAATTAGTTTACTAACGGCTCATTTCAGACACAATAAATGGTCTTTATATTCCCTCAAAAAGTAGGGATACAATAAAATAAAATGTTGACGACGTCATAACTCAAAAATGAGCAAACAAGCAATCTTTAATAATCTAGTAGGAATTTGGAAATGTCCAAAATTTACAGCTTGATTTACCAGTTTTATTTACATTTTATGAATTTTTAACTTTTTTTTTTTAAATATTTTGCAATAACATTTAGGAAATGAACTTATTTTTTAAATAAAAGTTGCTGAGGAGAGAAAAGTTTTGAGGTTATTTCTTTTTCACAACCCAGAATTAGAAGTTTTGTCGCGCATTAATCCTCCACGACTGACAAAAACGATATGCAGATATTTGCATTTACTCATAAATCAAGCATGTAATGTAAATGATTAAATTCAAGTGGTATTAATGAAGTCTGAACGGGATTTCTCATTTTTAATATAAATAGAATTCAAAAAAAAAAACAAAAATAATTTTCTTTACGATGAGAATACACAAATGATACTCTCTAACCTGAACAATGGCTGAAATAATAAATAGTTGCACTTTGAATGCAACCCGCTGGATGCTTGCTTATTAACGAGATAATCCCCGATCGAAAAAAATCGTTAATCGAGCAGGTGTGATAAATAAAACGTAGGTTGCTTTCCAGCGTGCAAACTATCGATACAACGTCGTGCTTGTTAATTCCTAATCGGTTGGAATGGCACAGTCAATGATGTTGTTAGTTGCAATATACACGGTGTCAATTTGAAAACGAACAGCATTTAATATTGCCTAAACTAATGAAAGTATCAAAATTTGACGAAACACGTCAATTTACATATCAAGGGGGACAACTTGTGATTGTCGTATTACTTTCAACCCCCTAACCCCCAGGGCACCTACCCCTAAAATTTTAAATGGCAACCCCTATTTCTTTTGTCATTTTTGAGGTTCTTGTACAATTCTAGATGAATTCCATTATCTTTTTTTCAAAATTGAAGTACTTAACCTCATGAATGTGTGAAATGTATTTATTTACTAAATTGACATAATGCAACTTTTAAAAGGGGTTACATTCACTGACCCGTCATGTCAGTCATATCCATTCATTTAAAAAATAATTGTTGAAAAACTAGGTACAAAATTCTTTCGTTTATTTACATTTCACCGCTACAAGACACGAAATAATTTAAATTTTTTGGCCGTCTTCGAACCTCGTGGTGAACTAAATGGTGAAATTTATGCCGAAATGTTAGACAGAGCTATAGAGCCTCTTATAATTCATGAGGTGGAAAATCAAAGAGACGCCAATGGAAATCTTGCTCTAGATGAACACTTGCTGCACTTCTAACAGGATGGAGCAGTAAGCCCAGATTGGTAGGAGAGGACCCATTGAATGGCCACCTAGGTCACCAGATCTGACACCTCTCGATTTCTTCCTATGGGGTCACTTGAAATCAGTGTATTCAAAACTCAACCAGATTCAATTGAACAACTGCAGCAAAGAATTGTACAAGAATGTAGGGCTATTTTACCTGAAACTCTTCATCACGTCCGCGAATAGTTTGAATATCGGCTGTACTTGTGCTTAGAAAACAATGGAACCCATGTTGAACAATTAATAAAGTAATTATAAAGGTAAGAATTTGAGTATTTCATTATCATACTTTTAAAAGTGGCATTATTTCAATTTAGAAATTAAATACATTCTACACATTCATGAGGTTAACTACCTCAATTTTGACAAAAAAAGAGATATGGGACTTTTCTAGAATTGTACAAGAAACTCAAAAATGGCAATAGAAATAGGGGTTTTCGTTTAAAATTTTAGGGGTTGAAAGTAATACATCAAATGCCTCAAAAGTTGTCCCACTTGATATGTAAATTGACGTGTTTCGCCAAATTTTGACACTGTCATTAGTTTAGGCAATATTAAATGCTGTTCGTTTTCAAATTGACACCGTGTATGTACGAACGGAAGTGACAAATACATATGTTGCCACAAATGAAGAACTATTTTTATTACGATTGAAAAATTAAAATGGTGTTTTTTTGATGATTTTTTGGAGATGCGCAAACCGTCAATCATAGCACTAACCGCCACTGCTCGGCGCGCTCTCGCGGCTGCCGAAGGGGGGAGGATGCGCAAGGGCGGCCGCTGAATGGGTCAAGGCCCTTCTGGAACAAGGGTTAATTTCACGACCGGGGAGCCCAGCTACGCACTTTCCTTTCCCGATACCTACGCGAGCGTGCGTAGGAGGCCGGGGCTTTATGGAAATTTTACCTAGCGCTCTGTCACCCCTTCGCTCTCCGCCGCCCCCGGGGTTCGTCCGTCTTTGTTCGGGGCTAATTGCGCCTCCCGCGCACAGAACGTAAACATAAAATATTGCTCGGCGCCGTCGTCTAAAAATAAGCTTTTTTATTTTTTTCGTCGTCGAGGGAACCGCGTTTCGTGCGCACCATACTAATTCTATTTTCTTTTATTGTATCGACTGTTCGAGAGGGTCGGTTTAGGGGTGGGTTTCGCGGGGTGGCTCAGGGCGATTTATCGCTCCTGGCTTTCTAGGTGCTAAATTTTAAAATTCCAGCAAAGTATTCGACGAAAGAAAAAATATAAAAATAGTGAAAGTAGTAAAAAAGCTTTGTCTCTGGATTGCTGATTTCAAATATTTTTTTAAATAAATATGCAACCTCTTTAATTCGAACACCTCTTTGCCAGACCCTCGGATTATCGAATCTCGGTTTAATGAATATTTAATCGGTTTAATGAACAACAATTGGGTTTTTGGTGGATAAACAATTTTTTTTTTACAGGAAAATTCATTTTGGGGGATAATTCTTTTTAAGAATGTTATGATGGTGCAACTTTAAAATTGAGCGGAAATTTAGATTTGTTTGATTAATGAAACATTTTATCCGGTAATTATTGTATGTAATATAATTAATTTGACTATAGTAAGGATAATTAATAATGAGATCTTTGTTTCTGTTTGTGTTAAAATTTATTTTATTTCTGTTTTGTTTTACTTATTTATATTCGGGGTTATAAACCAGCCTCCTTAGATATAATTTGAAAAAATTATGTATTTGTAGACCCATGAAGGTGATTTGTTCGTTTCCAAAACAAGAAGGAAAATTCATATTGGTCATAAAGGTCATTTTGATCATAAACGTCATATTGGTCATAAGTAAAGCCGGCTAAACAGCGCGGCGGCCCACAAAGTTTTCACACATCTCAACGTAAATAACAGGTTAAGTTTAATCCATCTCATTATAAATTGCAACAGTTTATTGTTTTCATGAATTTTGTTTTTGCATATACAAGTAGTAAGTAGTATGACGCGTACGGTTATGGCCCGTAAGTCATATAGGTCGTATGACCTGATATGCATGATGTCATATCATGTGATGAGCTCATTATGTGACTATAGGTCATAAAGGTCATTCAGGTCATATTGGTCATTAAGGTCACATTATCCATAAAGGCCATTATAGGTCATAGAAGTCTATCAAACTTTAAAGGTCATATACTTCAGGATTAAAAAGGTCATAGAGGCCATAAAGAATATCACATAAAAATTTAACGCTTTTAAAAATACAAACTAATGCTTTTAGTGATTTCGCTTTTTAAAAATGCTTCTAATGATTTAGTTTTCTAAAAATATGGAAAACTTCCTTTGGCCTAACTTCCTTTTTTCTTTGCCTTGAAATTTTCTATTTTTCATATTTTCTTTTTCCACCAGGTCTTTGATTATATTTGATTGTCTTTGATTGTCTTGTATTGAAGACAGGTGCTTTCTCTAGCAATTTAATGTAAGTTTGAATTGTAGACACTTTTTCTGATGTCTCTTTGATTTAAGTTGATACAATATCTGGATCAGGAACTGGTAGGTCTACTTGTTTTGATGTTCCAGAGGGGTCTACTTGCCTCGATGTGCTAGGAATCTTGCATTGCACTAATAGCTGCAGCTGAAATAGATTCATCACAATCTTGAATTGCAATAGACTCGGATTGAAGAATTTCAGCTGAAACAAAGGCTTCGTCCGATAATACTTCGGAATTCAGTGGAAAAATACTAGTTGCTCTAAATTCAGATTCTCTCTTGCTAATAAACCTGACTCTCATTACCCACAACTACGCTAATGTGAAAAAAAGTCACAAATTAAAAAAAATTAAATTATTATCGCGATCTAAGCTGCCCATCACTATGTTGAATGTCAGTCTAAATACACATAAAAGACGTATATTAAGTATATATGATGCAACCTGTGAAAAGGTACCAAATGTCGGAAAAGTGAATTTTGCGCTACAACTCAAAACGCAGTTTCAAATCGAAAAATACGAATTCCCGGATTTCAACGGATATAGGTGCTAGACATATCTGGCAACCATGTACAGTAGAAATAAGTCGTTGGATTGGAGCAATAGAAGAAATAGACGAGATATCGATTTTTTTTCGTGTACAGTTCTGTTCCAAAACTTTAAATATGTATTTCTTAAAATTACGATTTTACATACTGAAACTTTACCTGCTTTCAGTTCGAGCTATATTAACGCTAGAGACTTTTTTTTTAATGAAGCCAAATTTATGCTCTATCGAAAACAGACCCCCACCCGAAAACATTTTTTCCGACATCTGGTACCTTTTCACAGGGTGCTTCACATATTACGAAATTCGACATTTACCGTTTATTTTATTTCGTTGAAAATTTACATTGCTGAGACGCAAAAACAAAACATTGCTGTCATTCTGTAATGAGCGGCGGTTTCTGGCACAAGTTGTTCGCAACAGTGATCACAGGGTCACAGAGTGGGGCAGCGAGGTCGTTTGCGCTACTCTCAAATATGTAGTATTGTAGATTTGGGGGTGACTACCATTACCTGCTCTTCTCCTACTACCGCGGAGTCCCGGGACATCGGGAAAGATCGGTCAGTGGCGTGGGTATGCAGGGGTATGAAATACACGTATATAATTTACAAGGCGTTTAACTTAAAAAAAATACGGTTTATACTTTCATTATCACAGAGTTTTATAGTGTCGAGCCCTGCGTTGTAGCACAAATTTCCGAACTTTAGTAACTAGCACAAAAAAAGTTATTCGCAAATATAAGACAACGGTCATCTTTAAATAAATTATTCCACATTATGTTACATGATGTTACCTTGCATACATTTAGATGGGGAAAACAGGGAACACCTTCACACTTCTCACGTTTTCCATTTGTTTAAAATAACGCGTAATAAATTTCCGTTTCTCTTCGTACGGCGGCATTTCGGGAACCAAGGGCATTTTATTTTCCAATTTAATCCGGTTCAGTTGCCATAATTCCTGCCTTTGCAGGTCCTGAGAGATTTCCCCTTTCGTCTTTGCGGCTTCCGTCAATCCGGTTGCCCTTGACCGGCCACGAGCTCGGTTTTTCCTGGAAAAAAGCGCGCCATCGAGAAATTGCGGAGGAGTAGACAAAGACGGCTGCCGCGGGAAAGGATATTTTGTCCTTCCGGCTGCGAACCACCGTCAGTCGTCTCCGCGATGCCCGACGATTGAGATTATTTTCCATTTTTATAGGTAATTCATTTGCCCCGATTCCACTGTTCTGCAAAAAATACTCCTCTGAATGATATTACCTTTACTTCCCCCAATATTATTACGTTTTTTAAGGTCCTGAACATGAACATAAAGTCAGAACGTTTCCTTCGCGTAGATTTTATTAGGTCGTCAATTGATAAATGGATTTTATTATATTTTTTTAAAGCTTATAGGGATCCTACTATACAATAAAGCAAATGCTGCACAGTGTTTCCAAGTATCAAAAATTACCCAAGTGATTTTCGCATAGAGACGCAAAATTATGTGTTATATATATTGTCCCATTTAATTTGACAATTTGTAGTATCTCGAAAATTACACATCGGATCAAAAAAATGATTGGTAATAAAATTTGTGTGTCTCGAATGGGGACATCAAATGGATAACAAAAATGGTGTGGGGGGTCGAGTTTAGCATCATTGGATGTCGCCCTTCGAAACGAACAAATTTCATTACATACTTTTTTTGATTGGATGTGTAGTTTTCGAGATATTCCGATTTGTCAGGTTAAATGGGACACCCTGCAGAAAGTGTTCTATTAATTAAAAATCTATTAAAAAAAGATCGATGATGTCTTGTACAAAAAGTGGTGACGTCACTGCTACTTCTAATTATGACGTAAGATACGCAATTCAAAATTAAAATTGAGCCACCCAGGATTTTCCAAAATATCTTTAGTTTGGAAAATACTGAATTTATGCCGTTTTTAATTTTTACGTCCTTACAGTATATTGAGTGGAAGAAAATACGATCTATGTTAAATTGTTAGAAGAACAAGAGGAATTTAACAAGTAAAAAAACAGGGTACATACAAAATAAATGGAACTTAAAAAATAATATTAGGTAATTAAACAACTGACTATATTTTTGTTTCAATTGTATTTCTGACATCGTAATTTGAAATTCAATCATTGAAGTGACTCAACGACACCCTGTATATCATGTATAGACTACAGTCAGTACGCAGGATAACCTTGTTTGAAAGAAGGTGACACGGATGCTAATATTGGACTCTGAAGACATATGAATGTATTTTTCATGGAATTGAGTTTAATCAGAGTCGAGCACCATCTCGATCGAAATTTAATCTCCTCTCAGACATATTATTCGAAAATAGCGTAACAGCCGAAGAAGTTTAATTACGAAAGGGACCATTTTCGTGACAATTAACTGTTTCCCATTGATTAATTTGGCTGTCGTCATTGATGTTACGAGAGAAAGCGTAGATATGTACATTAAAATAGATATTACACTAAGGGTTGTGACGTTGAATTTAGCAATGTGTATTAAGATTGTCTATGACCGTGACAGAAATTCGTATTTGGTTGAAAAGGTTAAAAAAAAATGAAGAAAAATTCATAATGGTTGTCGAATCGGATTCCAAAGGATATGCAATAAATTGTTCGTTTTTATGTTAATTTGGCAGTAATTATTTGATTAGTAAATAACAAATTTCTTAATTTCGCGAGTGTTTAAATTGATAAGAAAGATTAATTTCGCAGGAAATCGAGAACAGTTTTTTAACCCATTAACTTAATTTATTTTAAATTTAGACATCGAGGCCACGATCTGAATAGGTTTAAGTCATAAAAAATGAAAAGGGAACGAAGTCATTAAAAAAAATGCAAGCAAAAAATAACGTTTTTTTTTTTGGATTAATTTTAATTTTTCCATGGTTAAATATTGTTTAAGAATTTTTTAACCATCACCATTTGAAACAGCACCCTCAAATACATAGGAGAAGGTAATTTGGAACTTTGTTTGTCTCAAATTCATGTTTTCTGTCCTGTGGGCGTTAATGGGTTAAGGAAAGCACCCTCTAGTATATTAAAATTTTGTTTTCACTACTTATTTATCTCTTGAACGTATGAAAATGAATTATTTCCAACTTTTTTTATCTATGAATTTTACTCATAGTATACGAGGTGTGGCTATTAAATAACCGAATTGATGGTGCTACCAGCGCGCTGCGAGCGTGTCGCGATAAGTTGGAACAGAACTGTGTCTGGTGATACCTTCTCCACCCTGAGCTCGCTGGACAAGCTAGGAGGTCGCGCAGTTTGACTATAGCAGTTTAATTAGTCTACGCACCAGTGACGCGTCGTAAAAATGTTAAGTGTTCAGATGGAGCAACGAGTTATTCTCAAGTTTCTTGTTAAACTGGGGAAAACTTTTACAAAAGCTTATGCAATATTAGAAGTGTCCAGGAAGTGTCCACGGTGATTACTTGTGATGACAAAATTCGAAAGTGTGGAAGCGGTTAAAGCAAACGCGACGGAGGTTCTGAACCAGCTGACAGAAGCGGACTTCCAGCACTGCTTTCAACAATGGAAAAGTCGTATGGAGCGGTGTAGAGATCACCAAGGGGAGTACATTGAAGGTGAAAAAGTTGTTACTGTAATTTTTAACGAATAAAAAGTGTTAAGTATTATGACAACAGTTCGGTAATAACGGCCACACCTCGTATACTCTTTGCGTTCGCAGGGTTATAAGGTTTGTTGATGGCGTTTGGTGGAACTGCTTCAAAAAATTCTTGGAATATAAATGGAATATTAAAATATGACGTGCTAGAAAATATGCGAATGTTTTTTTGTTATTCAAGCTCAATTTATTTCTACATATTAGATAAAGACAAGCTAAGCATGACAGTTGAGTTAAACTCAACAGCAGCTGAATCGGTCGCAAGTCCGCGTATTCACTAACCATATAAAAAATCTTTTCAAAACCGGAAGTAGATATTCAGACTAATTTTTGCATTCTGAATCTTTTTGTCATTGACACTTCTCCCAAAATATGCTTAATTCTCTATTTAGGTCAAAATTAGACTCACTTCCGGTTAACCTACGGCCCACCGGAAGTGCCGTTGCACGTCACCTAACCGACCTAGATATTGTGCAAAAAGAATTATCCGGATCGGTCAAGCCGTTTAGGCGCTACGCGTGTAACCCATTTTTAACGAATTTTAAGAAAGATAAATTAATAGAAAATTAATTTTAAAAATAAATTTTACAGAAAAAAAGTATAACGACGATAAATAAATAGTATTAAAACATATTAAAGAAGGTTCACACAATGTGTCCTATTTTAAACTAAATATTTCCGTAGTTTGCATTTTCTAAGGCTCAAAATATGCACATCCAGCATCAATGCATTTTTGAAGTCTACATACGTAAAAAAATTAATTGACTATTTACTTACTATTTGGTGAATTCTTTACTTATTGGACAACGTCTAAAATTAACTGTCTAAAATCTTCTACATTGTCTGTGGATGTGGATGAAGAATACGCATTTTTCAAATGACCAAAAAAAAAAGGGGGGGGGGGGGGGGGGGGGGGGGGGTGTTTTTTTTGTGTTTTGGGGGGGGGGGGGGGGGGGGGGGGGGGTGGGTTTTGGGGTTTTAAGGGAAAAAAAATAAAAAAATTAGGAAAAAAGGGGGGAAAAAAAAAAAAAAAAAATGGAATTTTTTTTTTGGGGGGGGGTGGGTTTAACTGGTCTAAAAAACTAATTTTTTGGGTTTGGATATTTTAACTGAAATTAAATATCATTTTAGCGTTACCACTGTCTTTTTTTTCTTATAGCTCGTCAAATAAACCAGATACATAATTGTGAAAAATGTTAAGTTCCTGATAATTTCTAAATAATACCGCCATTGTTTACAAAACACAAGTTTTCGGGTTTTAATGTTTCAGTTTTCAACACCCTATGTTCAAATCGAAGTAATATTGGTATGGTCTAGTTTATGATGGCCCTGAATAAGAATTCGATGTTACTTATTTACTACAAAAATCGATACTTATTACTTTTTTTTGATTTTTTGAAAAAATAACTCCTTTAATAACTAATGGATTGTCTTCGATAAATGTCGTTACCACAATCGTTTTTTCCTAAAAATATATTGTTAAATAAACTCTGTAAAACAGAATTCTGAAAAATGTTAAGGTGCTGATAATTTCCAAATACCATCATAGTTTACAAAAAATAAGGTTGCCGTTTTTAACGGCGTTTACAATTTAAAATGGCATTGGTCTCTTCATTTCAGAAAATTACAATTTTCTCCATCACCATGTATGCAGAGCCAAAGAAAATTTGTACGATCCAGATTACGATGGTCCTGAGTGAGAATCCGATGAAACTTGTCACGAAATCTGTCTACAAATAAAGATTTTAGAAGGGTAGATCGACCTTAACCCTAGAACGCTAAGCTTCGTAAATTTTACGACGGCGATATTTATTTTCGGCCACCGTCGGTCACATGCCTTAGGTATCGAGCTCTGCGTCTAGGTATTCTCTTTGGCATTGTTGGTGTTTATCCCAAGCGTGTTGGTCGATTTTTAAGTGTAACGTATGAGCAGCTATAAGACGAGCGTCGTAAATTTTACGAAAGGTTAGTCTTAACGTAACTTTTGTCCATATTGCACCATACAAAAAACAACTGTTTTTTTTTAGATTAGTCCTTTAGAGATTGAACTTGTTGGACTTGGAAGTTACTATTAAAGGATATGTCTGAACAACAAGACAAAAACAGGCCTATGACGCAAGCCGAACTTGAGGAAATCGCAAAAAACTTGTTTATTGAATCGGATGAGGACAGCGTCCAGGAGAGTGGTAGTGAAACTGAGGATGCCGTGGAGTTTAAACATTTTGAGGACAGCGGAAGTCCTAAGAATATGAAATGAACCTTCAGAGGATGATAGCGAAGATGAATATAGTCCTCCCAGGGCAAAAGGTTTCGGTTTCCCGAAAGGCATACATGATGGAGTTGTATAAGCTGTTAGTGACGCCATGGCTACAAGAACGAGTCAAAGTACCCACTTTGCAGCGCTCACTCCGTGAAAGTATTAGTCAGCTTCTAAAAGAGACAGTAACAGAAGACAGAGAGACAGTTCTGGAAGAGAAAACAGTGCCTAATATGTCCAAGAGAACCACTTGTGCGAGTTGCCCATCAAAAAAGAGACGAATGACTAGGTACTCACTTTTGCTCAAAATGTAATCAACCATTTTGTAATGAACACCGTGGGGAAATTTGTAAATCATGTACTTAAATGATGTTTTAAAGTCTTTATGTTCAATAAATAATGCATCTGTTGGTTGAACTTTATCTTGGTATGAAAAAAATATATTCGTAAAATTTATGAATGCTTAGTCTTAAGTGGTTGTAGAAATATGCTTAGCTATCTAGGGTTAAAAAGTGGAACACAATATACGATTCAAAAACTTTTTCCTGACTTGTTTCCGTAGATCTTATTTATTTACCACCCTTAACTTGCATTTAAATGGCGTCGATGTAATTTGCGGATGCGCTGTGAAATTAAGTAACCGTTACAGAAAAAATGTCGCGAACACTCTGTATATGCACGACTAAGCTAACGGAGCAAGAACACATCCATCGATTGCGGCAATAATACCGCCTAACGCGCAGTTATACCCTCGCGCAGGGCCAAACTCGAAATCAAGATGCCCTCCCCGCAACGACCGACCTTCATCTATCTCAACACCGACTACCTTGACCTGCTCTACTCACCCCCGGTTCACAATGAACGTTACCAAGGTTGGCCATGAATGACGACTCCCAGCCCTAGCCCAGCGACCCGGTTGGCGCACATTTCCAGATACATACGGCATCTTAGCACGGTACATTCCGAGTGCCAAATTTAGGATCCGAGCGGCTTCTACAATCAAAACAACTCCGAGAATCGATAATCTTCAGGTGACAACTTGGTTTGTCGTTTTGAAATGTTGTGAAACGTCCAGATTTTAAATGAAATTTGTCAATTGAGTTTTTTTTTGCCCATTAACCCATTAACGCCTGAAATTACATATTTCATATATAGCCCAATGAACGGGGGAGAAAACCGGTCACTAATTGTTATCAGCAAACAAAAAATATTGTCGTATAAAAAATTCTAAGGAAGATAGCGTTTTTTGCGACTCGAGTTTTAATGGCGAACATAACCAAAAAATTCGCAAAAGTCGAAAAAATGGTTTTTTGCAAAAAAAAAGCTTCAAGTCCTACACAAGAGAGTTAAATTAGAAAGTTGTAGGTCTTAAAAATGCGCGTCGAACGAGATATGAACGAAAAAAATCGGTTTATAAACATTTGAGAAAAATTTAAAAAAACGTAAAAATTCGCGTTTTCGTATTTTTTGCTGTATAAATTCCAATTTTGTTTGAGCAGACTTCTTATTAACTAGAAATACAGCCCAAGACAAAAAGGAAACTGACCCTTTTTTTCAAAAATTCAAAAAAGTTTTATTTTTTCGAGTTATAACGATTTTATAAAAAAAAAGACGTTTTCAAAAATCAGCTTTTACAGAGGCAAAAATGATCGTACAGAAACGATCATGGGCTCATTTTATTCGCGAAGACTTGTACTTTCATGCTATTAAAAAACCAAATCGCTTTTATTTAACTTTTGCATAAAAAAAATGCGTTGTAAAATTGTATCATTTTTTCGAACCGGTTTTTTGGAATAACTTT
This sequence comes from Aromia moschata, assembly GCA_029963805.1. Taxonomy (NCBI): domain Eukaryota; kingdom Metazoa; phylum Arthropoda; class Insecta; order Coleoptera; family Cerambycidae; genus Aromia; species Aromia moschata. The sequence continues at coordinate 1,019,153 of JAPWTK010000101.1, read as the reverse complement.
TTTTAATTTTGGTTTTACATTTTTGGCCGTTGCATATTTGAAAACTGCCATTCAAAACACGCATTTAAAAAAAATGAAGGTCCTACGACCTCAGGGAGCCGAGATAATTTTTTTAAGCTGAGGAAAAGATAATTTTGCGAGCGCGATCGATTTGAAATCGTGTTTAGTTTTCGATGCGCCCAAGCGGAGTGTCCCTCCACTCTGTCGCCGTGTGTTGGCTAGCGCGTGCCGCACCCAACGCTGTTCTTTCGCAAACAATTATATCAACTTAATTTATGCGAAATGATTTGAAATATTTTTTTTTTAAGAAAGTAAAAGTTTTTGACCTTCATTTTTTTAAATGCGTGTTTTAAATGGCAGTTTTCAAATATGCAACGGCCAAAAATGTAAAACCAAAATTAAAAAAAGTTATTCGAAAAAAAAAACCGGTTCGAAAAAAATTATGCAAAATGCAAAAATTAAACAAAAGCGATTTGGTTTTTTAATCGCATGAAAGTACAAGTCTTCGCGAATAAAATGAGCCTACGATCGTTTCTGTACGATCATTTTTGCCTCTGTAAAAGCTGATTTTTTAAAACGTCTTTTTTTTAACCGTTATAACTCGGAAAAGGGTCATTTTCCGCTTGTCTTGGGCTGTATTTCTAGTTAACAAGAAGTCTGTTCAAACAAAATTGGAATTTATACAGCAAAAAATACGAAAACGCGAATTTTGACGTTTTTTTTAATATTTCTCAAATGTTTATGAACCGATTTTTTTCGTTGACATCTCATTCGACGCGCATTTTTAAGACCTACAACTTTCTAATTTAACTTTCTTGTGTAGGACTTGAAGCTTTTTTTTATTTGCAAAAAAACCGTTTTTTTGACTTTTGCGAAATTTTTTGGTTATGTTCGCCATTAAAACTCGAGTCGCAAAAAACGCTATCTTTCTTAGAATTATTTTCTTTCTTAGACTTATTCTCAATATGACCATATTTTTTGTTTGCTGATAACAATTAGTGACCAATTTACATGGGGGCTTTCGCTCGTTGATTGGACTAATACGCAGCTTTAGAGTACTTACTATAGGGGTCAGAATTTAAGATGCCAGCGCTAGTGCGGAAAAATTGCGAACTAATCATTGGGCCATTAGCTGTTTGTGTTTACATTGCTTTTAATGTGTCTTATATTCAAGTTGCCGCTTTAATTTATTATTTATGTGTAGTATTTGATTATTTACTGCCTAAAAACACCTTTTGTGATCAAGGTTTACTGTTTTCAAGTCGCTGGCATAATTGTAGTGGTTTTCTTTTGATTTTTAGGCTGATAGAAGATACCTATTGAAGATACATTTTTAGGTTGGATCGGTTTATTTTGAAAAGTTTTAATAAATACGTCAAGGTATACATGTGTTTCTTTACAAAATTGTTTAATACTAATTGAAAATTGTTTAAGTAGAATGACAGACAGTAGATTGAATATTTTGAAATATTGGAATAGTTAGATGGCACTGTAATTTCAAAGTGTGTATAAGAGGGTGAACATTTCTGAATGCAGGCCATTCATGACTTCATGAATTTGAAGGTACTGCAGTTTTTTCAGTATCTTCCGCTTTTTTGAATCCTTAGCTGAAACAGACAATAATAATTATAAATATCTTTACACTAACCTTAAAATACTAAAACTTACATCGATAACAGGAATCCTCCTCAGCAAAATGAAGAGAACAGATTTTCATAAATTAACGGGCCTTCTTATCCTCAGTTTTAATATTCAAACCTTGGGCCTGGCTATACTTTCCTTTTGACCAAATTTATTTATAAGGAAAACTTTATGCTTTCCTTGTTCAGGAAATATTTGAAAAGTTAATTGGGGATCCCTCTTAATCCAGGACGAACAGCAAGGTATACAACAATAGTGATTAATTCTAATTATAATACTCACAAAATAATGCTAATACTATATTTTTTATGAATACAACACAAATATAATAATTAAATTTTCAAAATACAATGGCACTCAAACGGACGTTTGAATAAACGATGTCCCAGTAATTAATTTGTTGAGCGACCACCAGCGGGCGTAACGCTTATGTTGTTTTACCTATACTCTACGATTTTGTTGCTGAACTTCGCAGGAATTCATATACGATTATTTTTGAGGATGCTCTACTCGATTTTGATGGTTTTAGTCCGTTTCAATCTGTTTTTCCTGGAAAATTTTGGAGATTAAGAATAAAAAACGGTTTCTTTTTTGTGACTTTTTTTAGAAAAATGGCTGGAAACGGCCTCCAAAAATTTTTCAACCGCAGTCTTCTCGTGAAAGATATTGTAAATGGACGACAATCTTCGTAATAATCCATCGCGAATCCCAAGAATTCCAGAAGTCGGTCATTTTTTTTCAAGTCCGAAATAAGTAAGTTTTTCTTGTTTTTTCCCGTACAAAACATTAATATTGCGACCAAAACTTTTCAAAATCATCTACATAAAATTTCAATATTTTCACCAAAAAGTCGCGCGCGCACGAAAAATGCCTTTTGAGGCTATAAGTAGCCCGCTAGAAACAAGTGAATTTCAATCAGAAAATTTTGAACTTCACTGACAGAACCAAGTTTAGTTTTTAACATATGTATCGATGCAAAACGATTATTACAATCATCTAGTAATGCCTCAATATCTAACATGTCAGGAAAGCGAATGAGAACACGCACTATCGAGATATCAAGATCTGTGACCGAAAAAAAATGATCGACTTTCGATGGCGATATCCAACCGGACGCGGAAAAATCTTTAATCTAGTAGAGCACATCATGTGTGTCTTTAGAACAACCTCATAGAATGTAATTAAAAAATAGTTTGAAAAGTATTAAAAATACTTACATAAATATATAAAAATAAATACAAAAGTATTTTTTTTTAACCTGCAGGTAAAAACATATTACGGGACAACCTTATCATCGTAAAGAAACCGCAAGGATTTTGACCTTGAAATTTTTACAGAAAGTGAAATAGAAATAAAAAGTGTAGTAATATACAATATACATAGAATGTATTATTATCAATAGATCTTAACAGGATATAAACGGAAATTCTGTTTAATAATTTAGAGCATTGTATTTTTAGTGTGGGTTGGCAAATTAAAGGTCCTTAGATTTAAAATTCCCAGGATTGAGCAATTTTCTAAAATGTATAATCACGTCTAAAATGAACATGATTTAAAATATTTTCACATGAATTGCTCTTTTATTCCAAATGTTTTCAATTTATCCAACTCCATTCTCGTCATAAAACATAAAATTAGTTTTTAATTAATATAAAATTAGTATACGCGTAGGTATTTTATATAATGAATTTATTTTTAATACAGCGGAAATTCAGAAAAAAAAACAGAAGATACTTGGTCACTGAAAAAAAATTCGAATGCGCAGGAATTCTCCTCAATTTATACTTATTTACCTGTTCACGACATTGTGGAAAAACCTTGAACTTGAGAAAAAATGAATTCAATGGTTATTCCTGTGCAAAGATTTTATCCACCTTTAAATAAGGTAATTGCGGCCGTTAACAATATTATACAATTAACCTTGAGTTACTATATTTATTCGTTTTCAATGTTATGTAAATATGATGTAACAGTTTTAATAAATATTATTAGTTTATCCTATTTGTTCTCTTGATAAAGGAACAATATTTCTGAGGAAAACAATTACAAGTACGAGAGCATAACAGTGTAAAAAAATAAAAAAAATATAAGTGACGCGTTTATTATGTTTTTAATGAAACTTTATATTTAGAATTTTCAGATAAGACCTCCTTATCCAGTACTCTTTATCTTTAACTTCCTCGAAGTAAGTACTTATTTATTGTTCAGTTAAGAAAAGCGATATGTGAAAAACATGTTAACAGACAGAGGCTAAGGGATCAACAATTTTTTTCTACAACCATTTTTATAGTACTTCCTTGACGCACGCTTCACAGTTCATAAAATTTTATTTTATCACACTAGTGTGCAAAAAACTTACGCACTAATGCGTAAAGAAAATGACAATGGAAATTATACTCATAGAAATCATAACGACTGAGCACGTTCTACAGAAACACGCAACTAAAATACATACGAGGTGTGGCTAGTAAATAACCGATCTGATGCTACTACTAGCGCGCTGCGAGCGTGTCGCGGCAAGTTTGAACAGACCTGTGTCCGCAGGACCTCAGACCCTGAGTTCGCTGGACAAGCCAGTGAGTCGCTCAGTTTGACTGTAGCAGTCGCTTGAATTAGTCTAAGCACCAGTGGAACACGTCCACGTGTTCAGATGGAGCAACGGGTTAATCTCAAGTTCCTTGTTAAACTGTGGAAAACTTTTACAGACGCTTATACAATGTTAAAAGAAGTGTACGGGAATGAATGTTTATCCCGCAGTTTTTGAATAGAAAAAACTCGGTTGTAAAAAAACTATTGTATACAACTCGTGTGTACAGATGCTTTTTTGACTCGTGTTATGTCACACACGAAAAAACATTCATACTCGTCAAAAAAGATCACTTTTTGTATACATAACTATTTACGCATTAGTGATTACAGAAAATGTGAGCTATGTTGTTTTTCTTTTATACAAAAAATTAAGTTGGAAAAAATGTTTGAGATTCATGTGCTTTAAGTCCCTTCCTAGAGGTATAAGTTACGTAACACAGGTACTTACACAAATACTTAAACAAATCAGAAATCTAAAAACTAATAATCATAAATTTTGTCTGCAATGTAAAGCTTTACGATTATTACATACATACTGAATATTAAGCTTATTTGACCTAGACCCGCTATTATTTTTATCGTACAAAGAGTCTTGGCATGATCCTTACATTTTTTTATGAGTATCGATTCGATTCTAAACTCCAATGAATGCCGAACTAAAATAGCAGAAGGTCAAGTTTATCTCATTAATTACATTTCTTTTGAAATGCGGCTTGTCCAAATGCTTTCTATTGAGTCTCTTTAAACAGGGTGAATGTCCTTGAAAGAGAAATAAAATAATTAGGATTCTAGATTATAAATAATACATATGTATTTATTTTAGTATAACTGATTAATAAAGTAACAGTTTATTCCCCTTTTCAAATATTGTTTTTTAAAATAAATAAATGGATCTAAAAAGTTATTACATATAACCTAACTTCAACCTATTATAAAATATGAGAAACGAAATGGTGGTATGAAATAAAAATTATAATTACCAAAACGAGTCACAAGAATGCTTTGTATTTATTTGGTTAATAAAAAAATAGATACTTATAATACCTACACGGTGTCAATTTGAAAACGAACAGCATTTAATGTTGCCTAAACTAATGACAGTATCAAAATTTGGCGAAACACGTCAATTTACATTTCGAGGGGGACAACTTTTGAGGCATTTGTTGTACTACTTTCAACCCCCTAACCCCAAGGGCACCCACCCCTAAAATTTTAAATGGCAACCCTTATTTCTTTTGCCATTATAGAGTTTCTTGTACAATTCTAGACAAGTCCCAAATTTATTTTTTTGTCAAATTTTTTGTCAAAATTGGTAGTTAACCTCATGAATGTGTGGAATGTATTTAATTTCTGTTTTTTTTTATTGGAAAATGATGCACTTTTACAAAAAATTGTCAAGAATAAAAAGTTCTTAAAATCACAACTGGAATTTTTTCAAAATTTTTTAAGCAATTTAGTTAGTTTAGGCAATATTAAATGCTGTTCATTTTCAAATTGACACCGTGGTTATTGCAAATATTTTACACGCAATTTTCAAGGTGATTAATTTTGTGTTTTCAAGTTTTTTTCTTATTATAACCTGTTCGTTATAATGTTATAACGTTATAACTTCGTAATACATTATGTGGATCCTTACGAAAATACGCGAATTTTCAATTACACCAGTTCCCATTGCTATACCTACGTTTCCTTAATACGTGTTAGGGTTCGTGGATTCTTCTTCCTATTTATCATCTAATAATGTATTATTGTGTTAACCTCAATCTTCCAGCTTTTTTCTAGTTCTAGATTTTGTTCCAAGAAAAGTTAATATATTTAAAACGCTCTGGAGTTATCAGTTTGCAAAAAATGACCAAATTTCTTCCCCAAAATCCTACACTAATTAATTCTTATTAATTTTTGGTTGAAGTTGTTGAAGTGTATCGTGTTAAATATCAAACCGAAATCATACACCGATTCATAAGAAACGACTCGACGCGACATTTTAAGTAATCGAATTTTCTATTTTCTATAATATTATTTCCCCACCACTATGTGGATATAAAAGCATTAACAGTAGTAGGTATATTATTCCCGTCATTAACCTTAAAATAAAGAGATTTAAAATGCGTTCCCTTCTAGTCTTTTACTTCAACACAAATCACAAACTGCAACAGTACGGTCCATTAATACTAAAGAAGATTAATGGCGCGTGCTTTGTCGGTGTCAGAAAGTACCCAAAAGAAAGCGACTAAAGTGCTAAATGTCAACTTTTAGCACATTGTAAACTAAACCCGTTTTATCTGGCGAGTGTTGTTGAAAGTGGAGTGGTGGATAGTGTAGATACAAAATAATTATGTGTATAATTATCCCATTATGTTATAGTTTTCCAATTTTTTGTTAGTTTTTTAAGGGTAACTGCGACTTCAATAGATCTCAATTCAATTTTTTTTTTTATTTTGCAATACGAACTAATACCAATGAATTGAGGTAGACTAGCGACTGATAGGTTACAAACTGAAGAGACATGTGTAGTTCATTCAGTGGCGGCTGGTGATAAAGGGCACAGGGGCGGCACGTGCCCAGCCCAAATTTCAATAGAAAATATTTCTTTTGTGTTAATTTACTATAAATTACTGTTACAATAATATCAATTAATTGTATACGACAAACTATTCGTATTCTAATTATTATTCCTCTTATACCACAAATAATGATTTTTATCACATATATATGACAGACTATCGATCGAGCACCGAGCCACCGTAGTCTGAATTCCTCGCATTTCGCGCGCGTGAGCGTGGGCACACAGTTTCTCATCCCTCGTTTTTAATCGGGATTTTTCGGTGACTGGTAATGTTTGGAGACGATTGCAGCAGACAGACGTCGTTAAATCGTTCGAAAATCAGCTGAACGGGTCACACTTGTTGAGTGACCTTTTTTAGTGTTATTGTTTATTTTCTTCGCTGAGATGTGTGTGTTTTACGACTACACCACTATTCACGAAATTTGAATAGTAGTGTCTACGACAGATTTAAGTGGTTATGTGGGTGTCCTAAAAGAAACAAACTGTTTTGTTTTATTTATTTAGTGATGGGTGGCAACCGAAGTGCATGGACTCAAGAAGGGGTGCGTGATTTAAACCATTTAAATGAACGAGCTAAGAAACATGCTAGCTACAATGAAAAACATTTACATAACATCTTAGATTTTAGTGTGTTGGGAAAGGTAGACATAAGGCAACAGCTTGATAGTGCTTATCGTGAAAATATAAGACGTCACAATGAAAATGTGGATAAAAACAGACATATTTTAAACCAAATAATTAATTGTATTAAATTTTTGTGAACAATAAGGACATGCGAGCTGATTTCCTCTACCAATAACGGTAAGATACCTATATCAAATTTTTTTCACATGTTGCCACCCATTATTTTAATATATTTATGCCCTCAGTATTCGTGATTAAATATTATTTCAAAAAGCTACCAAATCCCAAAAATTATTCTTGTGAAAGTCTATATTTGGTAAATATCTAGAACATGGACTTATCGTATTTTGACGAAATTTTTGTGACGTAGTATACACTATTAGAAGTAGTTTGCGACTTGTTAAACTTTGTGCAAATATCTAACTCGTGTTTTACAGGGTGCTTCCTAACCTCTGTGACAAAATGAAAGCGGTGAATCGTCACAGAAGGGCAAGGGAAATGTTTCGTAAATAGTACAAATTTTACATATAAATGCGTGAAGTATAATTTTAAAAAAATATTTACATCATATTATTGAGTTCGAGAAGGGCAAGGGAAATGTTTCGTGAATATTCGCGCTAGATAGTGAAGTTGTGACCTAGCAACAGTGACAGTTCCTTTCCTTGTCTGGGGGCAGTTCTAGACAAGGAAAGGAATCAGTGAAGCAGATGATTTACACCTGCGCAATTCAATTTCTTATACTTTCACAATTTTTTGTGACACTCAGGAACATTTGCACAGCATTCAATGCATGTCATCTTGTTTGTGCCATAAGGGATTATATGTGAGTATTTTTTGTTTGTCGCTAAGTAATAAGTCCATGTTCTAGATAATGACCCTATATTTCTGTATAAAAGCATTTTTTCATTGAAATTCTGAAGTGTCAGTAAAACGCATGACCTTGAACATTTTAAAAAGTATCGCCTGCGGCGCCATTGGTAGCTAATGAGTAATCCTACTGACACACCCTGTGCTCACCCATGTAACACACCCACGAGCCGCCACTGAGTTAATTACGGAATAGTATAGTGTTGTTTAACAAGGGCGTTATTTAAAAGCAAACTTAAGTAGGCAAAAAGGAAAACAGAAAAAAATTGCTTAGCGAAAGTAACACTGAGGGCTTTTTTTAATTAATATACGTTTGTAATACCTTCTTAAGGTAAGAAGTCTCCGACATTTGTGATAAACTATGAGAATTTATAAAAAACTTTATATAATAAATAACAATATAATATATATTTATTGCATTAATTACACAGGACCACAAAAATTTTACACTTACACAGGAGAACAAAAATCCCTATGAAAAACACTAAATCAGACACCAGTGTCATATACTTGATGAGCTGGTGACGGAACTGACCGTAACATTACTGAATGTTACGGGAATGATCTAATAATAACCCTAAGCCTCAGAAACCTTCAACCCTACGACAAACATGCTCAAAATCGCATAACCTCAAAAATCTTAACCCTAAAAAACCCTATATATGTGTTCTGCAACTGCCATGATATTATGAAGAAACATGAACATGATCCAATCATGATTCTCAACTTCATAACCGTAGAATTCCAAAGCTTCGTAATCCCATAACCTTGTAACCTCCAAACCCTTAACCTCAGAAACCTTATAAGTAGGTCCTGTAAAATCTGGGACACAACAACGCGATAAACAGGAGTGCATATTATTCAATCATGACTCTCACTCATAGACCCAAAATCCCATCGTTCTGAAATTCCATAACCTCAATATCAAACCCATTAGTTAATCTCAAAAAACATTATATCTAGGACCTATAAAATTTAGCATGCAGCAACCTAACGAAGAGGCATGAATATGATTCAATCATATCTCTCAACCCTAAAGCCTCGAAAATCCATAGCTGTGAAATATCATAACCTCATTTCAAGATTTCTGGAAGGTCATGATTGGCTCATATTCATACTTATTCATCGTTTGGTGCGCTCTAGCAGTTGCAGAACACATATACAGGGTTTTTTTGAGGTTAAGGTTTTTGAGATTATGGTTTTTGAAGTTAAGGTTTTTGAGGTTATGGGGTTTTGAGTATGTGTGTCGTAGGTTTGAAGGTTTCTGAGGCTTAAGGTTAGGTAGGTATGACATGGGACAATAGGGATTAAACTTTTATTATTAAACTGCCTTTTGGTTACTTCTTAGGAATCTGGTCTGGTTTTGTCTTTTGAATGTTGTAGGTACATGTGGCATTGCGATATCTATGATGATCTCTATTTGCTGTATCTTATTTCAGCACAATATCTGGTCGGTTAAAGTCCATTGTTCGAACTCAGAGCAACACTGCAATTTCCCTTTTATCTCAGCCAGTGGCGGTGCGTGATATTTGAGTTAGCCATATCTTGAAAACGACGCATGGGACCCACTTCACTTTTTAGGTGATGACTATACACCTCTTACAGAAAGGATTTATAGTGAAAAAGTCGTCAGCAAAGTTTGCGAAAAATTTTTCAAAAACACTGGAGCACTCCCTGGGTTCTCAGTAACGCTCTGTGGGATATTTGCAGTATATTTTTTTTTCATAATCTAGAAACAAATATAAGGAGACGTTTTTTTTCGAGTTTGGTTGCAATTTTAATTTTATGACTTTTTTTTCAAAAAGTTATGGCCATAACTTTTGAAAAACTCTCCTTTTATTTTTATTTTAAGGAACATTTTGTTTTCCAACTTTGCGACGTTTTTTCACATAATCGGCTCGTATCCCGCGGTTTATCACGCACCGCCACTGATCTCAGCACAGTTTCAGGAGATTATTTTTAGTAAGTTGAGACCATGCTTGAATACACTTTTTTTGATGAGCTTTTCATTATGGTTGCCTGGCAGTAGCCTAAGCGACTGAGAATGTTTTTTTATTGCTGTCAGAAAAAAACTTGAAATCGTACTTCGGTAAATAGTTTTTTTTTTTGGTTTTTTGAGTTATTTTAGTCCTTATCTTTTGTTTGGTAAACGCAGTGTGTTTGAAGTGTTTATTGGGTAGTGACTTTTGTCATTTTATAAAAAAAATGGTTAAATTAACTGAACGAGAACGAATTGAAATTCTTTGCATGATCAGATTTGGAGACAGGATGCGCACCCGAAAAGAAGTAGTTGAATTGTTCAATGAAACTCATCCTGATCGGCATCAAGTTAGCCAAAGCATGGTAAGCAATATTGAGTCTAAATACCGTAGCTTTGGGTATGTTCGTGATCTTCCTAAATCTGGTCGACCTTCAAAATCAGAAGAAGATCAATTTAATGTTTTGTTGGTAATACAGGAAAATCATCACTCAACACTTAAACAATTGGCTTCTGATTTCAATATGGCAGCATCTACAGATCACAAAATTATGAAAAAAGCCAACCAGTATCATCCTTATAAGGTATGCCTTGTTCATGAGATATCTGAAGACGACTTTGATTCGGCGATTTTTTTTTTTTGACGAGGCTACGTTTATTTTGAACGGCCATGTCAATAGGCAAAACTGCCGTTATTGGGCTACCGAGAATCCCCGATGGATGATGGAGTATCACACTCAATGTTCTAAGAAAGTGAATATGTGGTGCGACATAGTCAACGGAAGAATTCTGGGTCCCTATTTCTTTGACGTTAACCTTACTGGTGCAAGCTATTTGGATTTTCTTCGAGACGACCTTATTCCTGAACTAATAACTTTATATCCAGATATAGAGGAACGCAGTGGCGGTGTGTGATATTTCAGTTAGCCATATCTTGAAAACGACGCATGGGACCCACTTCACTTTTTAGGTGATGACTATACACCTCTTACAGAAAGGATTTATAGTGAAAAAATCGTCAGCAAAGTTTGCGAAAAAATTTTCAAAAAACACTGAATCACTCCCTGGGTTCTCAGTAACGCTCTGTGGAATATTTGCAGTATATTTTTTTTTCATAATCTAGAAACAAATATAAGCAGACGTTTTTCGATTTGTTACAAAATATTTGTTTTTGAAAAAGTTATGGCCATTTTAATTTTAATTTTATAGGAACATTTTGTTTCCCAAAATTAAAATGGCCATAACTTTTTGAAACAAAAATATTTTGTAACAAATCGAAAAACCTCTCCTTATATTTGTTTCTAGATTATGAAAAAAAATATACTGCAAATATCCCACAGATCGTTACTGAGAACCCAGGGAGTGCTCCAGTGTTTTTGAAATTTTTTTCGCAAACTTTGCTGACGGTTTTTTTCACTATAAATCCTTTCTGTAAGAGGTGTATAGTCATCACCTAAAAAGTGAAGTGGGTCCCATGCGTCGTTTTCAAGATATGGCTAACTGAAATATCACGCACCGCCACTGGAGGAACGTGATCGTCCGAGAAATGACATTTTCTTTCAACAAGATGGCGCATCTCCCCATTATGCAGCACCTTTCCGTGCTTATTTAGATGAGGTGTTCCCGAATCGTTGGATAGGGAGAAGGGGACCGATTGAGTGGCCAGCCAGATCGCCAGATTTGACACCCCTAGTTTACTTCTTGTGGGGATACTTAAAACGCAAGGTATACATTACTAGACCGGAGAATTTAGAAGATTTAAAAGCAAGAATTCGTCACGAGATACATCGCATACCTCCTGAAGTTATTGACAATGTTCGAAAAGAATTTATTAATCGTCTTGGCTACTGTCAGGTAGCCAACGGTGCACAATTTGAACATTTAATTTAGTTGATTTTTTACATAATCATTATCATTAAATTTAGTATTTTGAAATTTAAAATCGTTTTTCTTCATTTTTTTAACCTATATACTCACGCTAATGTAATCATACTATACTATTTGCCAATGTGTAAGTAGAATGACACGCTCTTTCAGATGGCGTAGTCGAAATTGGGGGTTGCCATTTAAAAATTGTCGATGACGTCATATCTCGAACAAAGATGACGTCACAAATATGGGTCGTATGTCAAAAAGTGTCTTTGTTTAACACAAAATCGATGTGCCAGAGGATTTTTTCGAAAAACTCTCAATTTCAGAAATAATGAATTTATTCGTTACTTTTCGAAAGCACTATACAGGGTGTTTTGCATAAGAACCGACACAGAGCAGGGGCATGTCGGGGAACCTAAAATATGGTGATTTAACGCAACTTACCTTTATACCAAGTTGCACCCCTGAGAAGTTATAGGCCTTCAAAGTGGGGTTTCAAATTTCGAAAAAAAGCAATATCTCAGTTATACTTGAACTTAGAAAAACCAAATTTGGTAGACGTTGTGAGTGTACCAAGAGCATTAATCGACAGTAAGTAGAGTTCAATCGAAGCATTTCAAAGAGTTGATTGGGGATGATGCACCATTGAAATGTAACAGAATTGTTTAACCCGTTGGAGGACTTAATAAAATTTTATTTTATGAGGAACTTTATTCTAAAACTTTTCTTACTCTTGTTATTTTTCAAAAAACTTTGTCGTTTTCAAGAAAAAACTCGAATAACTAAAAACACCTATTTCAGCAGTTATTTAAAATCATCGATAATTCAAAAGTTGGCTATGAAATTAGTCGTCAAACTTGACAATCAGGAAAAAAGTTACTTAATTTTAATTAATTGTTTGCCGAGTGTTTTGAAAAAGGCCGGAAAGTTTTCATTTAGCGAACAAGTTGTCATGCTATTAGTGTTAGGTTTCTGTGAAGAAAACTGCAGAAGAAGTGTTGAATAATATCGGAGAAGATTTCCTAATCGTGTGATTCCCCATAGAGAAACATTTTCCAATGTTGAAAGACGGGCTCGAGAAACAGGCAAGTTTTTCAGTAGCACTCGAGAACGTGCTTATTGCAATCAGGGCACAAGACGAAGAACTGATTTTGAACACAATTGAAGATGAACCACATATCAGTACTAGAAATTTATCTCGACAAACTGGTATATCGCAAACTTCTGTGCAAACACAACCTTTTTAACACCGAGTTATCAGACGTAATCTACCATGCCCATATCATATTCAAAAAGTGCAAGAATTGTTACCGGAAGATTTGGTTAAACGAGTGACTTTCTGTCAGTTTATTTTACATCAAGACATTCATTTTCAAAAGAAAAATTATCTTTACTGATGAAGCTTGTTTCACCCGCAGATGTATTACAAATCTACATAACTATCATGATTATTCCGATGTAAACCCTCATTCAGTAACTCCTCGACATTTTCAACGCGAGTTTAAAATAAATGTTTGATTGGGGGGGAATTTGGTTTTTTGTTTTTCCCCGGTTTTTTCCGGGGGCCGCCGGGGGGGGGGGGGTTTTGGGGGGGGGGCCCCCCCTTTTTTTTTTTGGGTGGGTTTTTTGGGCCGGGGGGGCTTTTCCCTTTCCCCCTGTTGCTTTTTTTTTGGGGTGGGGGGTTTTTTTCCCCGGTCCGGGGGGGGGTTTGGGCTTTTGGGGGTTTTTTTGGCCGGGGAGAAACTTTTGATCGTTTTTGTCAATCAACTCTTTGAAATGCTATTTCGATTGAACTTATCTTACTCACTGTCGATTAATGCTCTTGGTACACTCACAACGTCTACCAAATTTGATTTTTATAAATTCAAGTATAACTGAGGTATTGATTTTTTTCGAAATTTGAAACCCCACTTTGAGGGCCTATAACTTCTCAGGGGTGCAACTTAGTATAAAGGTAAGTTGCGTTAAATCACCATATTTTTTAGGTTCCCCTACTTGCCCCTGCACTGTGTCGGTTCTTATGCGAAACACCCTGTATAATAATATGAAGAAGCTACAGCATATACCCCAATATAGCTTAAATTAAAATATGTAACCCATGTATATATATACATATTTTTTTTAATTATCTATCTGTTATTTTAATAATATAACTAATCGTTATCGACGATCTATGTAATTCTGTAGTTTGTGGGAAGCTAGTCACTTTTTAACTCTCTTGTAAATGTATTGTTAACATATATTTCTGGTACCCTTGACACTAAACAAATAAAGGAGCAGTTTAGTAAAATATGCACCGACGAAATAACAGTTTACTAACAGAAATCATAATTTCAAAGACAGTTTATTTTACTCATTAGCTCGGTTATCCATAAGGCGACTTTAACGGCACGCACTATACAATAAAATTGAAAAATAATAAATTATAAACAATGCAAATTAGCTATATAATTAGTCCTTCAGATGAATCTTAACCTACTTCGAAAGTAGAACATAAACATAGAACTAACGCAGCAAAATGTCGAAATTTAGATCAATGCTATTGAGCGAAAATAAACAAAGCTATCCGTCGGCCCTTCTAGCTGAACAGAAAACCGCCTTGACCAGGACCGGATTCATTGATAGCGGTTAATTAAGGGCAGTAATGATTTATTTGCATTAAAATAAATATATTTATAATTGTAATTGAATAAATAATAGTGTAAAGTTAATCCAAATCCGATAAGTTTTTTTAGAAGAAAATTTTGCTTAGATTATTGTCTGGAATGATTACAGCTACACTTTTTTTTATGTACAGTAGTCCCACAAAAAGCGAAAATAAATGTTATTACAACTTATATTCTGCCTTCATAAGCCTCTTGATTACAAACTTTTTATATAATATTCATGATGAAACAAATTGCAATGTATAATAGGTCTTAACTTAATATTTTGTTTTCAGACCTAACCAAATCGAGATTATTTTATAAAATTGCAATATAATAATAAGAGTACGTACAATTAAAATATTTTCAGTATTTTCATATATTTTTAAGTCAGGTCAAACTTCATTATTAAATAGTCGAGAATTAAAAATTTTTTTAGCTAATAACAGCTAAAGCATATTTGATTCTTAATTTATGTTGGTTTCCTCATATATTAGTACCTATTTGTTTAGATTCACAATATTTTAGTGAATATATCATAAAATAAAGTGATAACTCCCTGAGATATGTCATTAATGACAACTAACATTCATATATTGTGACATACGTGGACCATTCTTATCTGTCTGCCATATCGGCTATGAGTGATGGCGTTTCTTAATTCATTTTAAATAGTTTAACATTTAAATATGACATAAATTAACATTTATATCATATTAATACCTAATCACAAATGTAAGTTTGAATTTATTTAAAATTCGTTTCTGAACAAATTTTCAGTAAAGATATTATTGCAGATTATTTTTTTGCAGTCAGTACAGGGATTTTACATACAAACACAATATTTTTTCTACATCTGAAAAAAAACTAAAAGTAATCTAGTAGGCACAAATACCTAAATTACTAGCCATTTTTACTTAAAAAAATCGGTTCTAGAAGAAATTTTGTATGCAACTTGTTTATAAATCCCCTTTGTAATTGTCAAAAAATTCACACTTGTCAAAAAAGAGTCACTTTACACGTGTTGTATAAATAACAATCCTGAATTATAATAATATTCACTTGTCACTATCATTATAAGATATTTCCATAATTTTCTTTCAGTCATTGCTTTATTATTGCAGGCATGTAATTGTAAATGCGGGGTTACTTTTTTTTCATATATTATTTATAAACATGGTCATACTACCCAATCCATATTGAGTTGGGCTTGGACTGAAGAATAGAGATGACTTTATTTTCATTGAGAATGTAAAAAAGAGCTCACAAGAAATCAAGCCCTCTATTTCTTTTAATAAATTCAGAATCTGATTTCCAAATAAAAACAAAAGTTAACAATAGCCGAGCTTTTTAAATAATAATAAAAAAAGCATTTTAAAATGATGCACTGTTCTAAAAAAATACTAGGATACCTCTTTAATTTCAATTTAATCCACGTGAAGGTGATCACCAGACTATTTCCTTATCCCGGTCCTGAGTTTGCTGTTTTAAATTCAGAATCAAGGTTGTCTCCTCCATTGTGATAACGACTAAAAGGCACGAATCGCGATATGACCGACCGTCATGTACGTTTCAATTCGACCATTTATTTTACTGTGGTAATAAAACGTCAGTGCCATCATAATAATAATAAAACGCAACATCGTAAATAAAAGTTGAATATAAAAGGAAGAGAGAGGCCAGTTAATTGAGAGAGGCATTATGAAAAAGTTATGTCAAGATGTATCATAAAATGTAGGAAAAAATATCAATGTATGTTTATGTTTTTATCAATATCTATGTTTGTATTTGTTATAGAATTTGTTATTATGCAAATCGTAATCTCTTTTTTATATCTATATGAATTTCCGATTTTGTTTAGAAAATTATTTTTCTAAACAAAACTTAAGATTTTTCCACAAATTTTAATGCATTAATATACACTCCGATATCATAGAAAACGAAGTCCTTCAATATTTTTTTATTTGGTTAAAGTGACATTATACATATATAAGTATCTACTAAATTTATAATTAAATTGTATTATTATATGATTATATAATAATACAATTTTATTATAATATAATATTTAAAGTGTTGTTATTGCTCTTAAATTTACAAAAGAAATATTAATTTTAAATAATAAAATTAATATTTAAAATTTTCTTATTGGTTTTAAATTTTCAAAAGAAAACGTCTGAATTGTTGTCTCAATTAATTAATGGTAGAAATAGTCCGTTTGACTAGTTTTTTCGGTTGGTAACCAGTGGCGGCTGGTGATAAAGGGCACAGGGTATCAATAATATCAATTAATTGTATACGACTCGTATACAATTAATTGATATTATTGTAACAGTAATTTATAGTAAATTAACACAAAAGAAATATTTTCTATTTAAATTTGGGCTGGGCACGTGCCCCTGTGCCCTTTATCACCAGCCGCCACTGTTGGTAACTATACTAAACTGTTTAAATAAGAGCCTCATTTTTTTATTCATTTTTTTGGAAACTTTTTTTATCAGCTTTAGTAAAATTTTGCCTTCCTAATTTTGACGTCAGTAGTTTTTTAAATGTTTTAAAAACAGAGCATCCAACGTCCACATATTATATGTATTAATTACGTAAGTAACCATTAATTCTAAACAGAAAAAAATATATTTTCTGTGAAGATACCTATGCAACATATTTCATAATTTTGTTCATATTGTATTTTATAACAAAATCATCAACAAGATGTCAATATTTCCTTAATCGTCTTCGACTCAACAATTTTCACAACATTCAGACTTTCGGTAGTAATTCAATCACTTGGGCTTTGGCCGTGCGCATTTAGTGATATTTTCAGTTTTTTTACCATATCTTAAAACACATATTATATGTATACGGCCATCCGAAACGCCGTCCACATAGGGGACCCACTTCACTTTTTAGGTGATGACTATACACCTCTTACAGAAAGGATTTATAGTGAAAAAATCGTCAGCAAAGTTTGCGAAAAGAATTTCAAAAACACTGGAGCACTCCCTGGGTTCTCAGTAACGCTCTGTGGGATTTTTTCAGTATATTTTTTTTCTATAATCTAAAAACAAATATAAGTAGACGTTTTTCGATTTGTTGCAAAATATTTTTTTTTTTCCAAAAAAGTTATGGCCATTTTAATTTTAATTTTATAGGAACATTTTGTTTCCCAAAATTAAAATGGCCATAACTTTTTGAAACAAAAATATTTTGTAACAAATCGAAAAACGTCTCCTTATATTTGTTTCTAGATTATGAAAAAAAATATACTGCAAATATTCTACAGAGCGTTACTGAGAACCCAGGGAGTGCTCCAGTGTTTTTGAAATTTTTTTCGCAAACTTTGCTGACGGTTTTTTCACTATAAATCTTTTCTGTAAGAGGTGTATAGTCATCACCTAAAAAGTGAAGTGGGTTCCATGCGTCATTTTCAAGATATGGCTAACTGAAATATCACGCACCGCCACTGCACTAGGGACATTATTAGTGAAAATTGTATAACATATAATGTAAATTGTTGACAAAGTCCTAGCAGTTCCGTTCTGCGTTTTGAATTAGGACCGTCAATGAAGAGTCCTGACTGACAGAGCCTCTTTTGTATTTGCTACTCTTGGTGGTAGCACAATGTTGTCCACTTTTAAGAGCGGTTTCATAGTGGCTCTCGGGAAACGATAGACTCAGATCCGGCCCAAGAAAACCTATTTTTGAGTCATTTTTTGCCAGCCATCTCTTTGCCAGTGTTGCCGCTATGACCAGGAGTCCAGCAGAATACAACCTTTTTATTGCATCTGTCTAATTCATGCATTATATTATGACATTTCCAGACAAGCCTCGAATTAACCCTTCATGACTGCAGAGCCAATAGTGAAGCATGGCTGTCGGTGCATATATACATATGTAGATTCGTTTGCCACTGATGTGGTTCTGCAAATATTCAATTGCTCACGTCATTAACGCGTGAACTTTGATCTGTAATACTGTAGCATGTTTGCCCAATCATGTTGACAATGTACTTAATCAGATTCCAATTCCTGATCCTTCCTGCCCGACACGTCTACATATTAAATCAGCCAGTTGTCGCTGGTTAGATGTTGTGTTTTTCTCGGCTCCGGTTTTTCGTCACGTTTTCGGGTTTGTGACGGTAACTGTAAGTATTCTATCGTCGCCCATCTGAAAAACAGGGTTAGATGTCATTTCTTTCAGTTCGTTACGTAGAAACTGCACTGTACTAAGAATAACTTTTCTCTCAGTGTAGGTGAAACAAAAAAAAACCTTTTCTTAGTGTACTCTCCGCGGATCAAGCCTCGCCGACCCCGACGGAATTCTGCGTAAATTTCGAAATTTCCTTTCTCGGTAAACCCAATGGAAGCACGCGAAAGGGTGAAGTTCACGTTCTGTATATCTCGGCGGCATGTCAGCGCGAGTTGCCCCGGTAACGGCCTCCACCCCGGTGACGCTGGCGTGACGCATGGCGTCCCGACGCAGGCGATACGCCGCGACCTTGTCCGGTCAGTCGATACGCCTGTGTGACATTGGCCATCAATTTAGATTTTAGTTTTTAGTTTTTTCTTTCTTTCCGTTACGCAGCCGCTCGACACCTGGATAACTAGAAGTGATAAAATATATGCGAACTTTGAACGAATTAAAATTTTGCCATTGGGTACGCTTGCGATTATGCCTCGAAGATACGTCATGCCAAGGTCAGAACCAATATGTTTGGATTGGTTTAAAAATACATCATTCGTCAGAGAGATAGTTGCACAATTTTACGTAGTGTGGGGGATTTTTGCGGATAAATTTAGAACACTGATCTTGGAATTTAAAACTTTTAAATGTCACCTAGACCTGAAAACAATTACGGCATATTTTTTCACGAAAACATTTGTTCCTCATTCTCGACTTTACATTTTCAACTCCTGTTGGTACGCAGGACGACAAAATTTGACGAAAGTCCACTCCCAAGAACTAGTCTATGGTTTTCCGAAGGTTTTTGGTGCGTTCAGATTTGCTCCTCAGCATTTGAAAGTACTATTTTCCCCTTCAAATTCAATTTTGGATTTTTGAAATGTCTTAGGTCTAGATCCAGAAAAATCGACATTTGATCATCGATAGTTTCACGAGTTCACTACATCTTCATTTGCGAGTCGAAGAGTTAGAGGTATGCTATTGAGAAGTTGTTACAGCTATTATGCTCCACCGTAAATGTAATCGAGTGTCACCGAATCCAAATATCGGGTCAAAATTCAAGGTGACAGATCCAATATGATTTTGAATTTTTGTATATGTCGTCCGCCATATTGGATCCGCCATCTCGAATTTAGAAAAATTGACTTGAGATTTGGACTCAGCGACGTTCGATAACCTTTAAGATAGATACAGCTTCTCAAAGGGTCAGTGCAATGGCCACACTTAAAAACTTATAACTGCTAATAAATAATTATTAGGGTCCGGAAAATGTGCTACAACGCAGGGTCGGCACTATACAACTCTATGATAATTAAAGTATAAAGTATTTTTTAAGCGTAAATTATGCACGCGTGTATTTCTTGCCCGTGCATACGTACGCCACTCACCGTGCTTACGCTGGGACTCGCTCGGTACGGGTTCGGAAAAGCCTATGTACAATTTATCCATATAGCGTAGCGAGAATTCCGTTGTCGAAATTTGGTATTTTAAACTCGATGTGATTAGACCATCGGTAGAACGCCCATTTTAAAATAATTTTACGTTTCGTGAGTGACTATAAGAGTCGATAAACGTGTGGGCATACATATTTTGCATTTTGCACCTTGCATTTCTTTTAGAGTTCGTGTAGTGTATTTACATATTATCTGATTCTTTATGGATTTTTGCAATAATGGCACAGTCGTTACCAGCAAATAGACTGAAAAAGATAATTGAAGACGGATCACATATTTCATGTATTCCTTGCAATCGTCGATAGATATATACTTTTTTTTTCGTTGACGCCGAGAGTGTGAAAGACATTTAGATTCGAATATCCATCAACAAAATAAGTATAACTGTTTAGAAAAAAAGGAATTTTGATTTGATTTGTGCATAACGTTTTGCGCATTAGCCTTTCGTGGAACGTGGTCGGCAATATTCACTTTAGACGTTTTTTTGCCAAATATGTATCCGATTTTCCATTGCCTACTAGCCACAAATTGCGTAAAACATATTTACAGCCGACGTATCAACGTGTCATGGGAAATATCAAAGAAGACATACGCAATAAGTTTCTGTTGCTGACTGTGGACGAAAAACAACAGATTTTTGTGGTAATAAGGTCGTTAATGTTCTGATACGAATTTTAGGTGTTTAAGATATTTCGCTTGTAGCACACTTTCCAGACCCTAATAATAATATTAGTTGTACAATATATGCACTTTAGAAACAACGGGTTTCTAATTAAGATTACTATATTATTATTAAGTCACATGTGTATATGTATGTGTGACATGCTCACGTCGACTTCTACATATTCTTAAATACTGTTAAATACTGAATAGTCTCTCATACCTAATCACTAGTTCTGGGCGATGATATTCGATGTTTCGAAACCATCGATGTTTTGTCATGTTCAATGTTGTCATGTAAAGACCAAAACATCCATGCCAATATCGATGTTTGCTTTTCGATGTTACATTTACATACATCACAAAAAAGAGCAGTTACTTAAGTAGTGGTAATATTTTATTTGATACAATTGACACAACCACAAAAACATTAATTTACAATATAAGTATATATAAAACATACTTATGTTTATTAATTAAGAAAATTAAATGGATTGAAACCCGAGCGCTCCTTCTGTTATAGAGGATACCTTCTGCTCCTTATTCCGTATATTAAAAGTGATCAATTCAGTAGTTTTAACTCTTACGTTGAACATTCAGTAGTTCAACGTAAGCTGTGTTGAATTTTGATATTGGATTAATGGATCATAATTATATTAAAATATAATTCCTACTTATGTAATATACACTTATATTATTTATTATTAGCATTTTCGCATTTTCAATTTGCGTACAACATACACAGTACAATAAATAACAGCAACATCGATGTTCTTTGAACATCGATGGTGTATTAGCGATGTTTTGTCTATATCGATGATAGTTTTCGATGTTAACATCGATGCTGAATATCTATATTCTCCCTCGCAGATGTTGCAGCACTACTACTCACTAAGGCACCCTTATCTAGTCTGTGTGCCTTCACTACGCGATGATTGTTTATACTAAGATCAGGCTCGACTTCTGCCTTAACAGTAGGCATTTGAGCGTTTAAGAATAGATCAGACATTGATACTCATACATTCCACATCCCTTTTATTTCACGTCATTCAGACTTACCATGACAAAGGTGGCGTCAGAAGATATTAGTAAATAAATAATTTCCTAAAATAAGACATCTAAAGTTACACAGGAAATAGCGAAATGAGATTAAAACTTGAAATAGACTGAATATGTTTCCTTAAAATAAACTTGACATGAGTCAACAATTATTACAGCATACATATGTAAGTTTTCTCGCACGCGAATATCCATAACAGAATTTTAGGAAAAGTTTTTGCATATATCTAAAATGTTAACCATATGGTGCTGTGGTATCGAGTCATTCAGTTATTGTAATATAAGTTCTGTATATTTGAGGGAAGTAGTTTTCAGTGGCGACTTGTAAATTTAAAATCTTATATGTTTGGTAAGGAGTATGGGGGGGACCCATATAAATTTTTGGACGGGGGTACCCTTGTAGCAAAAAATTACACAAATCTTGAGAGCAACATTTAAAAAAATTGGTCCTCCACATATACCAAAACGTGTTGCAAATCAAGTCAATATTTCGTTCATGTGCTTTTTATAAAAACTAGAAACAATAAAAGGGAGAAAATGGAACTAAAAATTAAAATAAGTAAATCAAGTTTTATTTGAAAAAGCTTCCTATAAAACAAATGGTTAAAAAGGTATACCTAGGTATTATTCCAGACTTTTTGTGAACCCCATATGTGTCTGTCAATTAAATCTGTTAAACTTAGCCTTTAGGTACATGTTCTTCAAATATAGAACTTCGAACTAATTCGATGTTATTATTTGTTTTATGTATATGAATTTCAGTTCAAGAAAAACAGCAGTCATGTTTTGTCGAAGGGCATGAACGAATTGAATGAGAAAAAAATAACACTATTTTGCATATTTATACTTTTGTCGTCGCCTAGAAAATCTTTGTGACGTATATGTCTACCGATGTTAAATATATAGACAGATTTTTTTATCACGGGTAGTTGTTTGTGAGATAACAGAAAAATTTCACGCTAATGGGATAGCAGAACCATAGACCACCATTACGTCAAAACGTGTGGCTTGTTAAAACTGAATTTAGTATTGGAAAAATTAAGTACAAGCCCTTAGTTCGACAAAAAAAATAAGTTGGCTTAATTAAAAAAAACTTTGTAAGCTACTTGACCAACAAGGAGATGCATTTAATAACTTGCAAAATGGTTATCTGCATCCAAACTTAAAGAAGGCATATTTTTCGGACCACAATATACAACAATTTTAAAGATAACAAAGGACCCCGCACAATTCTTACGGGAATTGCCCTGCAAAGTGTTAAAATAATTAAAATAGTTTTTCTTATACGGCTCTAAGATATATGTTCATCATTACCACTGTTGGTGACCCGAAAATTGGAATAAGGAGGTTTGTGGTACATACAATACGCTTTCAGTTTCCACCAGAATGCACCAGACTTGTTTTTGAATATGATTAAATCCGCAATAATGCTATTACGTGTAATAAAAGTAATAATAAAAGTTAAAATGAAACAATTAATAATATTGACATTGGTCCCCACATAATAATCAACCTTTACCAAATATGTCAAACTGACAAATCTCTACCTGATTTTATAATGAGATTATTAAGAAAGAGAATGAGTTGTTGTTACTACAGTGATAAGCAATAGTGTAGAATCACATAAATGTCTGTGAAGTTAATAGAGATATTGATACGAAATTTGAAATGTGAAAATTAACATTAAAAAGCAATAGCAAAGTTATTATTTATAAACAGAATGTCCTGTACTTTTTTCACATTTCCCGATATTCTTTGAAGATCTGTTTTTAACGAAGTAGCATACTTGGTATCTAAAGTAATATTTTGGACGCTACAATGAAATGAAATTCGTAATGTTTATAGCTTTCGCACAAAACATTTTAATTAAAGACCAAAGAATTGAGATAAAGTCTAATTATTATTAGCTTATGCTATAGTTGGTAAAAAATTAGTACCTCTTCTTTATTCAAAATCTCAAAACCCTTCGTCAATAATTGTCATTATTGGTCATACAAAAATCTTCACTAGATGCAAGAAGCGCTATTGAAGCGCGTACGCAGCACCCTCAAAATCTGAACGTTCGGGTCGGTATTTACAGAATTGTAGATCCATTCTTTTAGATGAAAATTTAACCGAACCCAAATTAATATAGAGCTTTTGAATAATTAAATAATTCCTGCATTAGAGGAAAAAGGATAACTTTCTGATAATATCTGGTTTCAGTAGGATGAAACACTACTTTATTATGTTAATATTGTACGAGATCGACTAAATCAAGACTTCACAGCTAAATTAGACGAAAGAATTGGTGAAATTGATGAAATTGAATCGCCTGCGCGATCCCCCGAGCTAGCTAGATATCCCGA
The DNA here is from genome assembly GCA_029963805.1 of Aromia moschata. Lineage (NCBI taxonomy): Eukaryota > Metazoa > Arthropoda > Insecta > Coleoptera > Cerambycidae > Aromia > Aromia moschata. Next base: position 994,668 of record JAPWTK010000101.1, on the reverse strand, counting down.
GATACCCCGAGTATACTAGATTATCTGATTATACTAGATCTGCGGTTATTTAAAGTCCAAAGTTTATTTTCAGAGACCTAACAGGTTGTCACAATCGGCTTAGTGAATACACTGAGGAAATTCAAAAAATTACAGCGGAAGTAATAGTAAAGGTCACGATGAGAATATGCACATAGATTACCCTACTGTCATTTTACTACTCATAGATTAATGATACATTAAGCTAATATTAAAATAATTTAATCAACTACTTAATTTACTAAATTATTAATAAATCTAATCATAACTACATTTTATCTCAATTCTTAATTAAAAAAGTCTTATGTGAAAACTTGAAAATTTACAACTTTCATTTTCTGTAGTTCTACTAATATCTTTTTTAACTTCAGAGATATTTATGTTCCACACTTTTGCTCATCACTGTATAATAACACAGGCACAAAAAAAAATCAAAACCCGGGTCCAAACCACTTATTCTATACGTATTTTGGGTCGCTGATCCGAATCCGGGGTTTTTCCCCTTCCGATGTGTTGGTTTGGGGTTTGTTTGCCTCCAACACTGCAGCCTTCAGGCTTATTGTATTTCCAGTTTACATCGTTATTTCATGTGAATAGGTTTGTTACCTTTATGAGGTTTAGTAGCCCTTTCACAAGATTTTTCTTTGGAAAGGCCTCCTGGGGGTTTTCTATTCCCAGAAGACCGTATCTCCAGTGTGTTAGTGCTGGGCACTCTAGTATAATGTGTCGGGATGTTTGCTCCTCCTCATTACACAGTCTACAAATATGTTCATCTGAATATATGCCCATTCTGTGTAGATGTTTCCTAAGGTGACAATGCCCGGTTATGAGTCCCGTGACAAGCCTTATCTGATTTCTACTCAATAGCAGATTTTGATGGTGTCTTTACCATCCATTTACTGTTTGTTTGTCCTGGTATGTGGTTCTAGTAAGACTGGTGTTCTTTATTTTTCCACCGAGTCAGCCAGAGCCTCACGGAGGACTTTGGTATACCACACATTGGTTCAGGTCCAATGAGTGTCGTTGCAGAGCCCTTTCTCGCTAGAGTATCTGCTTCTTCGTTGCCTTCGACCCCTTTATGTCCTGGTACCCATTTAAGTGTTACCTTGTTATGGTTTGCCAGAGCTTGGAGGGTTTCTAGGCAATCCCAAATCCGGGGTTAGTTTTGATGAGTTAGCTCGTTATTTCTGTCAAAATGCAAAAAAAAACACGCCAATATGCTTTTTCCCTGGCTGCCAAAAAGGCAATCAGAATCATGAATGCAAACAGAATTACACTTTTTTACATGTTTTCGCACTTTTATGAAAAAAAAATATTATTTCTATGGTTCACAATAACTTTTAATTCAGAATTGACGACCAAAAAGACTGTTCTGTTTGCCATCACGATGGTGAAATTTTGGCGTTTTTTTTTCCTTTTTCACAGAGATAACAACCAAGCCGCCAAAAATAACCCCGGAATCGTATTCAGCGACCCAAAATACGTATAGAATAAGTGGTTTGGACCCGGGGTTTGAAACTTTTTTTTTTGTGTGCGCGTGTAACTATTGTTATTTTTAACTTTTAATGATGTAATAGCAATAGCATGGTATTCATTTTAACACTTTGAACTCATAGAGACTTTTGGTCGGTTGGTCATGAAGAGCAAAATACTAAAAATTAGGCCAATTTCACCGAAGGCTACTTCCCATAACAAGTGTGCTGGATCCTTTAAGTTGACAAGTTTGGCGAAGGCTGAAGGGGCTGGATGCATATCTTTCATAATAGTGCTCAAAATATTCTGGGAAATAATGAAAGTAAGAACTAGGCTGGAGGAGTATTAAAACCTTCGACATAAAAACAAATTCACACTTTTCCACTTAACACCAACACACTTTTTTTGCACTCAAATTGCGCGCGTTTCAGTTGTAATCATCTCCTGATGATGCCAACATGAATGTTTGAAATGTGCGCGTTGTGTGCAAAAAAGCGTTTCGGTGTTAAGTGGAAAAGTAAGTGTGAATTCTTATTCCCACAGTCTGTATTTCTTATTATAGACAAATTGGTTCCAAACTTTTGATTAATAACCACAAAATTGATTTTTCCTCGAGGATCTAGGAAGTATAAGTGATGAATATGTGATCGTTTTCATAAGGATTTAAAGTAGCTTGACTAGCAACACTAGGGATTTTGAGATGAACATAGTATGTTAAAGAACTAAAGGCAAATGAACTTGTCAGCTGGTTATAAGATATTCTAACTAAAAAGTAAGAAAACGAAAAGTAAAGAGGTATACCTCTAGGGTTTGTGTGTATTCTTAATTTCTTATAAAATAGGAAAAATATTTATTTTGAAAATATTATATGAACTAACTTTTTTCATAAAAAGTTTGAATTTAGGTACACCAACAACCCCCAAAATAACCCTTTTTGTCACTAGGAGAACAAACCTATAACTTACATTCAATTATTTGAAATTAAATTTAATGAACTTCAGTTACTATCTCTTCGAATTCGTTAAGCACTAAATAGTTACACTAATATGTTTACTATAATCCAATTCATACTCCACGCCTTTAGCTGCCTCACTGTGTCACGGACCAAATTCAAACCCTGAATACAGCAAGTTGTTCCATACAAGTACATACAAGTATATCCATAATTTGAATTAAATTACTCTATATTTTCTTTTAAAGCACGTCATATCATCGGCTGTCTTTTTCACCAAACATCGAAACTGTAATGCTAACTTCTTTCCAGAAATATCATCTGATGATTCACCGAAAGGAACTCATCGTATTTCAGATAAATATCATTTATTTTCAGGGGATTACAGACACCGAAATAATCGTATATTAGGGATTCTCCTGGACAGATATGACTTTGTCGGGTTTAGTATTTATTTTGGATTTTTTCTCAATTACTTAGAACGAAGGATATGTTGTTTTGAAGACGGGCTATTTCAGGCCGATGATAATGTAAACAATGCAGTTGATTTTATGACCTGCTAAAGTGGAAGATTTCTCAGTTCATTGAACACAAAGACATTGACATTGAACGAGAGATAAGGGTATTACTTATCAGCAACAGTTATAATTTTATTTAAAGTTGCTGATTGTCATGTTAATTTTAAAAATTACAATAAAGAGGGTATTGACATTTATGTATTTTATCTGTGACAGAACATAAACAGAACACTTCGCTTCTACGAACAAAAGTAAAACTGGTGGTCGCACTCCGAACATCTTTACTTTCTACAGTTTCGCGTGATCGCTGTGATAAAATCGAAAGTGGATTATAAATTATTTTTACTTAGTACCTATTGTATTATAATTACAGTAGGTATTAATAGCGTTCCCTAATTGTATCGGATAATTACTTTTCTAATTAAATATAAAATTAGTTTTGAAATGATTTGTTATGAATTAAAGGAAAGAAGTATAAAATAATTTTGAAATTGTACCATTCAGAAACACTAAATCGATTTTATGTAGATGTGACCAGAAATTTAGTAGTTTATATTTGAAATATACAGTATGCCCTTGGATGCTGTTTACAATAGGTATAATGGACAAAACATTTCATTTTTCGACAAAAAGTCATTCATTCTTTTCATCATGTTTAGATTTTTTTAATGTCTCCTGAGTACTTTTATGAATACCTTTGGTGAAATTAGCCTTGATTTTTTTTGTCAAATGTTGGCGCGACATAACACTGATGTTTGATTATGATTACCACAGGCACACACACAAAAAAAGGTCGTGTATTCGGAGACCTACATACCTACATAGCAGTATGTATTTTCGCCCGCTGAACCCGAATCTGGGGTTCAGAATTGGTCCATCAAGTCAAAATTGACCGGAAGAACAGAAAAATGGCCGGAAATGCGCTAAAATTCGAGTCAAAAAGCATTAAAGGGGTTGACGTAACCCATATACCGGTATATTCATTCGCTGATCGAATCGAATTCTGGGTTAGAAGTGACCCATTGGGTCAAAATTGACCGGTAAATTAAAAAAGGCCAGAAAATGGCCCAAAGAACAATGTTAAAACAATGTTTTTTTTTTGGCCCCTCAAGACAAAAGCATGAAGTTAGTATTTTTATACGAATTTTTGGGTGCTGAATACGAATCATTTATTCATTTTGCCCAAAAATGACGGAAACACCCTCTAACCAACCCCTGTATGGGGGTGAAAAAGGGATAAATGGTTTGTTTGTGCAATTTATTATTTGTATACTTAGCACTTAGCTTTTTATTGAGAGGTGTAACTTGGAGCTTTTTTGACAACTTTGTACTGAAATTATTCTCGCAAATGAAGTGACTTTTTTAGGTCTATATAAGTGATGCTTAACTATAAAATAAATCATTAGTAAACTAGGTTTTGTATAAGTTTTGAAAGTGACATCGAGTTTTCTGATAACGGAATTAATACTGATTTTCTTTCAATGCTTAATTATTTCGAATTCAAACAAGTTCCGTTTATTTTTCAGTAAAAAAATTTAGTTTTAATTTTGCAAAGAAAATAATTTATTACTGAATCTAAAATTGTTAATGCTCATTTCATATAGTTATTCAAACTAGTATACAAATAATAAATTGCACAAACAAACCATTTATCCCTCTTTCACCCCCATACAGAGGGTGTTCCCGTCATTTTTGGGCAAAATAAATAAATAATTCGTATTCAGCTCCCAAAAATTAGTATAAAAATACTAGTTTCATGGTTTTGTTTTGAGGGACCAAAAAAGCAATTTTTTTTAACATTGTTCTTTGGGGTTAAAGAACAATGAATGAGGTTGAAATGGCTTTACACGTATATCGATGTGTATTTTTGGCCCCTGGTCCAAATCTGGGGTGAGAATTAGGTCAGAGGTTCAAAATTCGCTAAGTAGACAAAAAATAACACAAACAATCTGGTTGATGGTTGCTGCCAAATAACCTCCAACACGTTCAAGCAAGTTTTCCTGTTCCCAGTATTTTTTCGAAGCGCTCACCAGATTCTTTTTTTTCATCTTTGGCGATTATAACGGACCCGTTTGCATTCAAAAGACCTGTGCAAGGGCATACTTTCCCTGTTCCTCCCCTGAGCAGGCAAATCTCATTTGAATATCCAGCAATAGTTGGTTGGACGATCTGTCACTCCAACAAGAAGTCTAGAAACCAGGAGAAGGAAGTCGTAATGCTTCGCAATGCACAGCCGCGAGGCATTATACGGATCCGGTAGTTGGCGCTGCGTACGAGCAAGGGTATGCGCAGAAGAGCAAAACGTGCTTTTGCGCATCTAGTTGCTTGTGTGTCGTATCTCTTCTGTTTACGACCCTATTAATAAAATAACCTTACATATATTTTGATAGCATTTATTAGTGAAAAGTTAAACTATAGAGAAGTAAAGTAAATTCACTGTAATTGAAACAAGTAAGTATGATTTGTACCTCATTATGATAATTGAGTAGTATAGTTATCTGCGAGCATGTATGTTTTAAGCGCATCTCATTAAGTAAAACGTTTTTGGAGCAGAAATTGTAGTTGTAACTTTGTAAATTTGATATAAAGAAATAAAAAAATGCACATTTACATAGGTACAAGAATTTGTGATTGTCATCTACAATCATAAATACTTAATGCAATTAATTTCGAATACTTGCCTCGGTTATTTGGAATAAACTACGATTTGACGTAGTGCTGCTACGACTGCAACATGATTTAATGCTACAGTACAACTTACGAAATCCCATGCAATTAATCCAATGCAATTAACACTTACGAAACCCCATTTTTAATACCTGCACATAATACTATAATCACTGCACTAGCTGCCGTACATGCACGTGGGCACTCGAAAACTATTATTTACACAACATTCCGTTGTACACAATACGTGTGCGCAGAAGCCCACTGCGCACAAGACCCGCGGTCGACAGCATCGTCATCTCGTGGATCCGTATACCGTCTCGCATTCTTCATCGGGATTCCCTCTCCTGGTCTCTAGACATCTTGCACTCAAGTCAGTAACTGCATGGGTGACCGTTTAGTAAAAACTTACCGACATGAGTTTTAGAACGCTCACGGTGACCGGAAGATAAGAAAATGCTGCTTATACAGGCTGATTCCAGTTAACGAGCTGTACTTCGTACAAGGTTTTCTACCGTTTGCCTGTAGATTAAGGCCAATGCGAGTATTTGTAATGAAAAGTGGGATGCAGATGAAACTGATTCAGATTCAATGGACAAAGATACATACTAACACAATATTCGAGCCACCTGAACCTCATTCAATGATCTTTGCTCCAAATTTTGGTCAATTTTGAGCCATTTGTTGGCTTTGACCGGTTGGGCTAATTCTGACCCCAGATTTTGATCCAGCGGCCAAAAATACAGACCGATATAAGGGTTAAATTATTTCAACCTTCTTTCATTAAATGTTCGTCAACCCCCGATTTTGACCAATATCTAGCCATTTTTTTATTTTTTCGGCCATTGACCCCGTGATGAGCCAATTATGACCATGGATTCGGATTCAGCGGGTGAAAATACATGCGTAAATGACTAAATGCCAATATTTGGGTAAAGTCACTACAATATCATTCAATGTTCTTTGAACCCCGATTTTGGTCAATTTCTGGCCATTTTTTTATTTCTTCGGCCAATTTTGACTCCATGGGCCAATTTTGACCCCGGATTGTTCAGCGGGTGAAAATACATACCGGTATATAAGTCGGTCCCCGAGTACTCTACCTTTTTTTGTGTGCCTGTGTTGTTAATTAAGTACCAACTACTTGGTATTTCTACATTAGCTTAAATTATTAAAAACCTAATTATTATCTAAAATAAAATAACCAAATCCTAACAAGAAAAAAATAGATCTTCATGTGTTATATCAGATCAAGAATCAATAGTGTAATAAGATCGAAGTTAGAATACGCAACAAAGGTCAAGAAATGTAAAATTTTTCTGTTAGATGCACAACCTACTTCATAATTTTGTCACATATTCTTTAATAAAAACGTGATAATGGTGCCAATATTTCTTAATTAATATATTTACGTGAAAAGTTATATAAAATTATAATAATATTTTTCTTAAAATACGAGACCTGTTTTTAAGTAAAATCTAAAATCGAGTCATCTAAAAAAAAAAAAATGTTATCAAAGTTGGACGAGTAAAAAAAAGAAGAAAATTTATAACCCTATTTAGTTGTCAGAACTGTCACATTATATGACAGCCACTATTTATTTTATAAGTGTGACAGTCACTTGTCAAAAGTTTGACATAACCGAAAAGCTTCGACATGACCGCTGTTTCTATCTCTCTCGTTCATAGCCAGATTTGATGACTTTTTGTATGTCTCTTGATTTTAGGTACTGGAGGATAACTGAAATCTTCGGCGTAGAAAACATAAGTGTTTTGGTGTTAAATGGTTAAACATGTTCAAATATTTTGGGTCCAAACTTTTTTTTAAGAAATGAGAGTAGAAAATAAGAATATATTTAAAAGAGTCGGAGGGGTTTATTGAATATTCATTCTGTTTCAGTTTAATTAATATTAATTACCCTTCATGAAAGTTTATAATACGTAAACGATTTTATTCATACGTTTATGTACGCATAAACTTTGTTAAATATGCACTATCATTTTTAAGCAAATAAGCCGAACAAATAGATGCGGAAGTCCGCTTTTAAAATACGTCGTCTGCGTGCACATTTTTAAAGTGATAGGATAAAAATAGAGATTAGGTAACGAGAAATGGGGTTACGGCAAACATTTTTATAGATAAACAATTATTTTAGTAAGTTATTAGGGTCATGGTTCGTTCATGAAGAGGCGAATTTCAATATTACTTAGGTTATTTCTAAATAAACTCACCTTCATGTTAATTATGCTCCATTCATATACGTTGGTGTGGTTTTTCATGTACCCATAATTTTCTTATACAGAGTGATTAGCCAGTTAGGCGAAATAAATTTAGATGTTATTCTTTAAAAACGTTACATAGCTGAAAGCTTTTTACCTGTGTCTAGTTGCTCTGAAACTCGAAAAATTCGACGAACAGTTGGACATTTGAGGATCAGCAAAATAAAATGTTTGAAAAAACGAGTATGAAAAAAACACGAGAATCCCTTAATGTTTGAAAAAATTAAAGCAGCAGAATTTTGCCACCATTGGTTTAGTTGTGGCTAAGTTAAGCTGGTTAAACATATAAATTACTTCTCAATTCCTTTAAGTTTTAATCTTCTCCTGAAGATGCCAACTTAGTTGGCGAAACACGCGTCGAGAAAAGTATAGTAGTTCGGTGTTTCGTGGAAAACGTCCATTTTTTTTGTTTCTACGCCGAAGGTGCCAGTAACGATTTCTATTGGTTTTTATTGGTTTCTATTAATTCCTATTGGTTAATCGGAATTTACCGATTAACCAATTTATATTATTTATTTATATTTTATTTATTTATTTAATTTTATAAGAACAAATAAAGAGTAACTAACTAACATGGTGAAATTGGTGCGTAAACTCGATATGGATTGATCATGAATGGCATAAACATTTTTTATTAGATGGTCTTATTTGTTCCATATTCCTTATTTGGTCCATAATATAATATATGTATGTATATGTATGTAATGAAAATTGTAAAAAATTAATAATTGTAAGGGGTTAGTTTCCATAATCTGAATAATAAACTGGCAATAACTTGTCAGATTATGGAAACTAACTAACATGCACATATACAAGGTGTGTAAATTAAGTAATGAGACTGGCAACGTAGCGCCCAATCTAGCAACACTGCGGAGACGGGACTTAGAAGATCGGTAGGTTAACATATAATGCATTTTCAGTATAAGTTTGAACTTGTAACAGTCATTTGTTTGTTTCTTGTGATTGTTTTCGTAAATCGGTTTTTCTAGTGCCTTTTAAAAATGAGTGACATTAATTTTGAGCAATGGTGTGCTATCAGGTTTTACTTCAGACTTGGACACAACGCAACGGATACTTTTGCCAAACTTCAACACGCCTACGGAGACAGTGTTCTTTCAAGAGCTAAGGTTTTTCGGTGATTTAAGACATTATCAGAGAAAACAGTCGATTGAAGATGACCCACGCTACGCAAGGCCTCCATCTTCAGGAACCGATGAAAATATCGATAGAATACGGGATCTTGTGCATCGGTAGATCTCGGATCGTCGGGTTGACGACAAAATTGATCGGTGAAGAGTTAAATTTGATTCACACCTCTGTTCATCAGATTTTGAACTAACGAATTGGAGATGAGAAAATTCTGCGCAAAAATGGTTCCAAAAAACATTTCGCAGGAACAAAAGGACATCAGGAGGGAAAGGTGTGTTGACTTTTTGGAATTGATTGAAAATGCTATCCATTTTATGATATGTGTTATTACTGGTGATGAGACTTGCGATAAGACCAAGCGCCAAAGCATGGAATAACACACTTCAAGCTCTCCAAGACCCAAAAAACAAGAATAAGCAAGTCGCAATTTGCTTTTGATAGCCAGGGAATTGTCCACAAAGAGTTTATGCCTCCAGGCGAAACAGTAAATCAACTGGAGTGGATACTGGACCTTCGGCGTAGAAACAAAAAACTGGACATTTTCCACGAAACACCGAACTACTGTACTTTTGTCCACGCGCGTTTCGGCAACTAAGTTGGCATTTTCAGGAGAAGATTAAAACTAAATTCTAACCTACACACTTGCACTATTTATACCCAATTTGTCGTCACGGTTCACTGGACCGTACAACATCTCTGGGTATCGGACCATTGTCCTTATTCATACTATTGTTACATTTAATGAGTTATATCCAAACTTTCAAAATCATCCAACTCTCTACTGTTTGTTACATTTCTATTTAATTTTAATTTATTTATATATATCCTATGGTTGTTGTCAAAAGCATGTTGGGCAACACAAGATTTTTTCCGTTCTGCCTCATTTCAAATGAGCCAAGTGTTCTTTAAATCTAGTCAAAATAGATATTTTTGTCTGCCCAATATACTTTTGATCACAGTCTTTACAACTTATTTCGTACATTTCTGGCTTTTCGTTATTGTCGATTTTGTCTTTGGGGTTGCCCAAAAGCGTCTGTAATTTATTTTTAGAATTATAAACCAAATAGATATTAATATTTTTAAAAACTTTATCAATTCCGCGGGTGATAAAATTTAAAAAATCAATCTCATTACTTAATTTACACACCTCGTATGTGTGTAATGAAAAGTGTGAAAAAATAACACAGGCCCACAAAAAAAATTAAATTTTTTGACTATGGATAAGAACATAGTTGTTCCCTATATTTTTTTACGCTGAATCCAAATCCGGTGTCCGTTTAACCGTAGCACGTCAGGATCAAGGTCATTTCAAGGTCAAATCGCGAAATAAACGCTTAAAAGAGAATAAACCCATATATCTTTATGTTTCTAGGATCGCTGAATTAGAATCTGATGTTATTCTTACTGTATCACGCGACTTCGAAGAGCACTCCAGGGTCAAATCACTAAAAAACGCATTAATGAGGCAAAAGTTTGTATCTGTATGTTTTTAAAGTTGCTGAATCAAAATCTGAACCCCATGATAGAAGACCGTAAATGGTCTCATTTTCATCATGTACCTTAGGCTGTATTAGGGAAATGTAGTTAAGGATTTTCGGTTTCGTGAATGTATTGCTATTATTTGTGAAGGTAAAATATATCTAAGTCCGTGTATCTATGTACATTAGATGAGTTGATACCAATTCTCGTAGCCACCTTACTGAATATCGTCTAACTACATAGTAATCATCTTACTGAAAATCAGTGAGTGAATCATTGAATAAACGTGTTTAGACTCCTACAACAAGACACACACTTTTGCGTGTGTGCGCTAATGCACGCGTGTGTATAAAAGCGTGTATGCGTGAGTGTGTACTTGCGTGCGTATGTAAGTGCATGTGTGCGTGACTGTATGCATGTGCGTGCATATAGAATGCCTGGTGCCCGGATTTGGACTCAATGCTGGACGGACAACGGATTTGGATTCAGCGTCAAAAAATATAGGGAAAAACAATGTTCTTATCCATAGTCAAACAATTTTATTTTTTTTTGTGGCCCTGTGTAATGATTGTAGAAGGTTAGTTTCCATAATTTGAATAATAAAGTCGCAATAACTTTAGTTAGATTATGGAAACTAACCCTGTATATGCACATACACGTGGCGTCGTTATTTACTCTATTATTTAAGAGGCGACGCAATACGCGGCAATAGAAAGTTATTTTCTTCACAATAACTTTCTTGTGCACCGGTAAAAGTCAGTCAAGGAAAAGTAATAATAAGTATAATAATAAAGCAATTAAGTGTTACCTCTAAATACGGAAAATACATTAGGTAATAAAACAACAGAACGCGTAAAGTAAGCCTCACTAATAAACGCTTAAGGTTAAAAACATCAATTTAGGTCGTATTAAATGTGTTTGCCCTACTTTTGACAGCGAATTTTGTGTGTATCCGTTTAATCACCTATACAAGGCGGGTGAAACTGTTTATACCGAGCAGACCACATTGTTGATACAGCGCGAAAAGTCGCTGATATAAATTGATAAAAAGTAATGGTTCCAATAAAACGCGGTCAATATTCTCGATCGGAGCTTACTGAACTTGCTACTTTGTAATTCGGTTGTTCTAGTTTTGATTTTTTATGAGGTTGACACTGTTACACTTCTATGTTGATAATCTACATATATTGAGAAAAAAGCGACTGATTAAATAGCATAGATCCTTTTATCCTCCTGGATAAATATTCGATTTTAATACGCGTGAAAAATGTTTTACTTCCACCTCCATACGTAGGTATAATGTTTTTTTTTATTTATCGGACTTTTTAATGTTTTCGTCAAAGGAAAATCACTTCTCGGTGTTCTCGATAACTTCCAACCTACTACACACATAGACTTAAGTGGGCTTTCCCTCTTTTTCGCTGGAAAAAAAAAGTTTTTTTTTTGGAAATTTTTTTTGAGAGTATAAAACTGATTGAGAAATTTTTTTTTTAATTAGAAGATACAGGTATGTAGGTTACATTTAGTTTTTTATTTATTTTTTAAACCAAAATGGCGGCCGTCGATCCTTGTTCCAATGCAGCTACTTCAGGCGGGCATGTCTCATGTTAATGAAAATTTTCTACGACGCTATTCATCTGAAATCAAAAAATGAAACATTTTTATAAAATATAGGGTTGTTGTTAGTGTTTATCATAAGAGTTTTTTTGAAATTCAAATTTTACGCGATTTGGTGCAACTTTGAAAAAAAAAGTTCGATTTTCACCTTAAATTTCTACCTTTAAATTGTTATTAAAAATCGAATTTTTGCAATATCAAAAAAATCCTATGTTGATCACTAATGGCATCATTTGTGAACATTGTTAAAGAAAAATCATTAAAATCGGTTAATTAGTGTCCGAGAAAAATCTCATTCCAGTTTCAAAAACGTTGTTTTGAGAAAAATGCGTTTGAAGTTTTTTTTTACGTTTTTTTATCATATAATTATGAAATTTTTTTACTTACAGTTCGTCATCAATTCGGGGCCCGTACAGGACACCCTCCTCTGTCTTGTAGACCTCATTTTGGCTTCACGTCAGATAGCGTCACGCATTTTTTTCCACTGAATCCGCATTTCGCCGAATACGGATAATAAGTAACAGGCCGTAATAAGTTGTCAATTCGCCTATTGCCTTGATGGTCAGTTTTTATGTACCTCTTCCCCCGAGTCCCTTGTTTGTTTTCTTCGCATTACGGAGCCTGGTTCCCATGCGTTTTTCTCCACGTAACCGACGCATTCCTTTTTCATTACTTTCGGATCGTTGTTGTACGGGTCCAAATCCAAAATCGCCTTGAAGGTCTTACTGTCCCCGTCGCCAATATACTGAGCATATTTTACATTATGTATTTCTTCAGATCGTTGAAACACTTCCTTTACACTGTCCACCTCCATTTTCCCTGCGTGACTCTTTTCAAGCACCGGGACCGTCGTCACTAATCCGGCTGTAACTCGAAATCTAATACACGGATCACTTTAAAATTTCAGGACAATAAATTTGAATGTAGAACGCATCGATTTAAAAAAAAAACGATTTTTTTGAAACCGAAAAGCGAGAAAGCCCCCTTAAATGCGTAAAACGCAAAAACTGTAGGTGATGTAAATTCTGTTTGTGATAAGGTTTCATCAAAGTGTATCTGTTGCCATCGTTAAAGACGACATCATTCAAATCAGGTCACTACAGTTTCTTTACTAAATAATATGTTTTTTTATTAACGGAGAAATTATAATCAAAGTCATAAAACTGAGACATGAAGGGCACATTCTCAGACTTTCATTAATATAAGATCTCTTATCATTTATACACACATATGTATATTAATAATATTTATGTAATACATACAACTTTTAAATTAAATTAATTTAAATATCTTACAATAACGTTTGCATTTGTCAAATGTAACAAAAATGCAGGGATGATAAAGTTAAATCAATATTACCTCTATTATATCGGGTGTCCCAGGTTTTTTTATCTCACAATATCTCTGGATTGGTAGCCGTACCTACTTAATCAGTTATGTAAAATCATCATCATAATATCAGTTATCATACGTCAAAGCGTTGCTTAGCAACCACAACTAAGTTTAGTTTTTAAATGACACCCTATATGTTTGTGTTTGCTTATGACGTGGCTTCTCTTATGAATTCAACTATGTGCACTTGGCGTGCACAACACTTAGCATGTCCTATATTGGGTGTCCCAAATTTTTCTCTCCAAATTATCAACAACATGTAACACTTCAAGTAACATACAGGCATGTACAATTTCCACTTTGAAATAGTAGATTAACAACTGAAAGATTCGGTATGGAAAGGAATAGGCCACTCCTTGAGCCACCTATGACAGATGCAGTTAATATTGCACAATTTGACTGACGAATGACACGACACGGACATCTAAATAAAAGTACTTAGGGGAAGGAGCATAATATGCGCAGAAACACTTTGCTGTTTAAAGATGTAAAATTTATAACCCTCTACAGGGCCGGCCGCTGTTGATATAGGTATATTGTAAATATTGTGTATATTCTAAATATTACCTGCTAAAAAATTGCATGTGCAAGAGAAGGCGGTGTGGGATGGGCCATGTCTTGGTCGCCATTGCTGGCAATAAGCACAACCCGGCGTCGAATCGTCGGGATCACCGATCTGTACACTAATGGATAGGCAGCAGAATAAACCCCGAATTTTTCGGCGGATTTGAACAGCAGCCATTTTGTAAGTTAGTTAGCAATACGGGCAGGGCCGTAGCCAGGTGGGGGCGGATCAGGGCGGCGCCCTGGCAGGCCGAAATTTCGCCCTGATGGAACACTTACTAAAAATAGAGACGAAAATCTAATAAATATTTACTGTTTTTTGTAAAACTAGATGGAATTATTAAAACATTCAATTGTTCCATTAGATTTTTTTTATTTTTAGAAAAATATAAAACAAAACATATTTTAAAATTTAGAAAATTTTCGGCCAAGGTTTATATTATTTTTATGGCCGGATCAAAGTCCAAAAAATTATTCTTGAGAAAGTCTACATTCTTGCTTTTTTCAAAATGATTTTTTTCATTGAAATTCTGAAATGCCAGGAAAACCCGTGACCTTGAAATTTTTTAAAATTTTCGTCTGCGGCGCTATTTTTCGCGCCTACCGGCGCACCTTTATTTTTTCCGGATACCCCCCTTGTCCCGGTCCCAAAAATTTAGGACATGCCCTGGCTATAAAAAGTAAGGCCCTGACAGCAGTAGCGACCTAGGCTCTGAATACGGATGGGATTTTAGGGACGTAACATATGCGCAAAAACGCTTTGTCGTTTAAAGGTTCAGAAAGTCTTACCCTGTATGTACATGACATATGTACAACATAGAAATGTCAAAATTTAGAATGACTACTCAGGATTTTAACCTTTTGATTAATTTAAAATCCTGCTATTATATGGGGTGATCTATAAGTAATAATACATAGTTCCTCAGGTCAAAATAATGCTAAACCTTGGTACAATTGTTCATTATAACCAAGATGCAGGATGTCAAAGTTATAATTTTGTTTTAAATCATTTCGAATTCACATTCGTTGAGAATTTTTAACCCTTATAAAAATTTAAAAAAAATGTCCAAAATTCGTTAGAAAACAAAAAATATAAAAAAAATTATATAAATAATGTAATTTTTAAGAAATGGGATGTGTAGTGGGTGGCTCCCTCTCACAGGAATTGTATCAGTGGTGAATTTGAAATTCTCGGCTTAAAAAAACTGTCTCAAATTTTGTATTCATAACTAACTGGAAAATTTTGAAAACAAAATTAAAACTTTGACACCCTGTATTTTGGTTATAATCATTAGGGATGGGATAAAAAAATCCTGAAGGCACAAAACTCAGAGTCGGCTAGATGTCTGAACAATATTATATAGAGACATCCAAAAAAAACGTCATAAACTGTGGCTATGAACGAGAGAGATGGAAATAGCGGTGATGTCTAAGCTTTTCGGTTATGTCAAACTTTTGATAAGTGACTGTCACAATTTGTAAAATAAACAATGGCTGTCATATGATGTGACAGTCTTGACAAGGAAATAAGGTTATAAATTCTATTAAGAAGTAGTATTTAAGCCTTTTTTTTTGGCCAACTTTGATGACATTTTTTTTTTGGATGTCTCTATACTATTCAAGTGCATTAAGACAATATATTATCTGGACAGTATGCTTTTTGCGTTTTCTAAACCTTTATGGTTCCCAAGACGGTTACACACTGCATAAATATTCCATAAGAGGTGAGGTGAGTTAATGTCTTTAAGGGTACGGACATGCCGAAGATGTCTCGCTGATCGTGGTCGCAATCGATATATCTGTGTCACCTCCATGCAAAAAATCTATGTACATATTATTATGTATTTAAATGTGGCCCCGCGGGCACGAAACAGGGGGGCCCCCCAACCCCCCAAAAAAAAACAAAAAAAACCCGGGGGGGGGGGGGGGGGAAAAAACAAATTTTCCCCAAAAAGGAATTGGGGCCCCCCCCCCCCCGCGGGGGAAAAAAAAAGAAAAAAAAAATTTTTTTTTTTTTTTTAAAAAAAAAAAAAAAAAAAAAAAAAAATTTTAAAGTTTTTTTGTGTTTGGGGGGGGGGTGGTTTTTTAAAAAACCCCAGGCCCCTCCCACTTAAAAAAAAAAAAAAAATTTTTTTACCTTCCCCAAAAATTCCCAAAACCCCAAAAAAAAAAAAAACTCTGGGCCCCCCGGCCCCCCCCTAAAATAAATTAAAAAATTTGGGGGGGAAAAAAAAAAAGGGGGGGCCAAAAAAAGGGTTGGCCAGTGCCGTAGCAACGCCTAGTAGGGTCTGGGTTCCAGACCCCCTAGCGAGCTTCTACCGTACTCTCAGATTATTAATAAATAAAATTATGCCGATAGGATTAAAAAGATACCTGACTGAACAGTAGCGTGTCAAAACTGTCAAATTTTTCAATAATTTTTTTACTGTGGCGGTTAGCGGGCCCCCCTAAATCTGTGGGCCCTGGTTCCGCGCAACTCGTAGACCATGGTTGCTATGGCACTGCAGTTAGCCGAAAAAACTATTGTATGGGTTCGCTTTGCAGATTAAGGCACGATTTTTTTTGGATTACCAAGACATGACGTAAAAATAATTTCGGATTATCAAGAAATTAACGTATTATCGAGGTTTACTGTATTGATCTATAACGCACAAAAAAAGCTCAAGAAAGCACGCGAACCTGCGCTGGGATTCTAAGTTGATATTGTATCGAATTCGATACGATAGGAGTTTCAGTCGATAGTAGTTTGAAATTCTAAGTTGCTATCGAATTTTCGCTCGAGTGTCGTCGGAAAATTACGATAGAGCTATAAATTTCAATAAAAAGAATGTGAATTTTATAACTAATAACTAGAGTTGGATAATCGGTGCCGTGTACATGTGGCGTGCGGGTGATTATAGCGGGGGCCGCGAGTAATAATAGTATGTGGTGGTTCTACTTCGTATACTCCAAATATCAATGCAGCGACGACTCCCTCAAGTTAATGATGTTTAAGAGGGTAAGTGTTTTAAATTTTCGTTTAAGTATGACATTTACAACGAATACAAAATATCGCAAAGGACGCATACGCCACTGGCGCGCGGCGACATTATCCTACTCTACTAATAACAATCGTTTTCTTTTCTGTGACTAGTTCTATACCGAAAATGTAGAGAGAAACTTAAAACGTAAATCTAATAGGCGTTTCGCTAACCATAATGTGTTATAAAAATAAAAAACACAAAAATAGTGGGTTATAAAGGTGAGCCTGAATTAGGCATCCCTACTCTTACATAGCAAGAAAATATCGATAAACAATAAACCTTTTTTCCCTTTTGTAAACCCTTGTTTCCTTTGATATACCCCCCTGCAGAGACATTATTTCTTAACCTTGGCGACAATATATTTATTAATCTCTTAACTGCTCTCTTACTTAATCGATATACCACTACAAAACGTCTATTAAGCACATTAAACAGTCAGTTTCACCCCTTAATTATTGTGGAGCAAGTGTCAATCTACGAATACGGCAATTTTGTTGAATGATTCCTTAATGAAATTTGGGGAGCATTTAAAATATTTTCAGGTTAGAGCAGTGCATGAAAATAATCAGCTATAGTTACATGAATTATGATACGAGATGATTTACAAATAATCAAATCAATAATCATAATCCTCAAATAAACTTAAAACTTTACAAATATAAACAAATGCAGAGGAATGAAAAGTATATACAAAGAAACACACAATCGCTTTAAAAATTAATATGTCTACGCCTGAAGCAGCCGTAAATTATTGCTGAACGATAAAGAAGGTTAAATGATTCGAAATAAACAGATATATCGTTTTGCTAAAACGATAGCTAGTTTGGTACTGAGATTTTGGTATCGAATGAATGTCAAAAATACTATACGGTACCAAGTTAGAATTCTGCATGTAGGTATCGTATCGAATCAAACGATACGATACCAAGTTAGAATTCCACTGCAGAGCTTCTGCGTATTTTGATCCGATTCCCGGCCTCTCAGCTCTCATCTCGGGTAAAATAGTCCAGTAGGCAGGGAGCTAAAATCATCAAAAACTGTTCTTGAAAGATATAGGGCTAGTTTTGACGGTTCCCGATGTATTTTTTTGCGTAGAACATAGTGCGCGGGGTCCTTAGAGCTGAAACCATCCGCTAATTTTTTAAACTAACAATTTGTGAAAAAAACCTATTTTTTTCACATTTCCTCTTATATCTCCGTTCCTTTGCATATTTTAGATAACATATGCATATAAGAAGTTGTAGCCTATTGAATTTCCTAAATTTTAAGCCTAACTCGAAGTCTCCAAGTGCTATTGTTAACTTGCAAATGACTGCTGATGTTGAAAAAGTCCTTTTTTCACTTTTTTTACTTGAACGTAGAGCCATGACGAAATTTCTTGAAAAAAAAATTTCAGCTCGATCTGTTAATAACTTTCCGAGTAATTAACGATCGAATTTTTTTAAGCAATTTCTTTGTGTATTGTACGATATTGACAGGGTTGGGCTAGAAAAATCATAAATCTCTTCAAGTTTGCGAGACTTTTTGAAATTTTGAAAAATATTCATTTGGGCCAGTTTTATAACGTTTTCTACGCGACTACCTTTTTTGACGCGACGTACATACGAGTATATACAGTATGGAACAGCCAAATGGAATACATTCAGTAGCTCCATTATTATATGTACATGTTTTTAGAAAATCCTGAGACACGTCAATTTCTAATTCTAAAATGACATCTTGCGACGTAAAAATGTCATCCCTAAATTCAACCCCCTTCAGGTGACAGCTACAACCCCTAAATTTTCAAACTGGAAGTAGGGGCTTGGGATACTTCAGTTGAAAGATGTTTTATTCTCTATTCAAAACTGCTATGGTTTTAAATTTTATTGCAGAAATTAACAAGAAAAAAAGATAAGTTTCTCCGGCGTAGGGAAATTCGTTACATTAAAATAAAACACAAATCATTATCGATGCAGCAAATGTTCAAAATGCATGCCTCCAGCATGGCTTCAAGACGCATATTTAAAAAAATGGGAGTCAAGATATTATAGTCACAATTCCGAGAATTTCGAAGCGGCAACGCTAAAATAATATATGTATACGTCGCGTCAAAAAAGGTAGTCGCGTAGAAAACGTTATAAAACTGGCCCAAATTAATATTTTTAAAAATCCCAAAAAAGTCTCGCAAACTTAAAGAGATTTATGGTTTTTCTAGCCCAAGCCGGTCAATATCGTACAATAAACAAAGAAATGACGCAAATTAAGGCAAAAAAAATGCGATCGTTAATTAGTACTCGAAAAGTTATTAACGGATCGAGCTGAATTTTTTTGTAACTTCATACTACAAACAGCAGTCCTTCCAATTTCATGATCATGTTCGCCCTACTTTCGAAGTAAAAAAATGGTGAAAAAAAATGGACTTTTTCAATTTCAGCAGTCATTTACAAGTTAGCAATAGCACTTGGAGACTTCGGGTTGGGCTTGAAATTTAGGAAATTCAATAGGCTACAACTTCTTAGATGAATAGACATATGCTATCTAAAATACAGTAGTGGTCAAAAAAATAAGTGGTGATTTTATTCAAGTTATTTCATAGCATTTAATGTGCAGCACTTTTAAAAAATTAAATATATTTTTTAGTTTATAATACTTTGGAAAAAACGCCTTTAGCTTAAACTTAAGTATCTTTTATTCAAAGATATAAATACATAATAAATTCCAATGGTATTAAACATGGACAAAAAAATAAGAGTATTGTACAAAGAAAGCCGCGAATAAAAATAACTGTTACAAATCCTGATAGTATTATTACTACATTAGTACTTTGTAGAATGGCCTTTGTATTTAAGAACAGCCTCGCATCTCCTTGGCATAGAATCGAGAAATTTTCTGCAAGTTTCTACAGGGATGGAATACCATGCTTTCTTAACTTCTTCCGACAGCATATTTTTGTTTGCCGATTTTTTTACAAGCAGTTCGTTTTTTAACTCTTTCCAGAGATTCTCAATATGATTTAAGTCTGGTGACTGCGAGGGCCACTTTAAAACTGATATTTGATTGCTTGTAAACCACTGCTTAACTGTGCGTGCCGTATGTTTGGGGTCATTATCTTGCTGGTACACCAATCTTAACGGCATATTTTCTTCCGCAAAGGGTAGCATGACAATGCTTTACATGACATGAGTAATTTCTTTAGTCATAGTTTCTTTAATCCTAAATATAGGGCCCACTCCATTATAAGAAAAGCAGCCCCACACTTCATTCAACATTTCCTCCGCCATGTTTAATTGTACCAATTGTATTTCTTGGGTTGAATTCGTCATTCTTACGTCTTCATACATCCAATATTCCATCTGATCCAATGATATTTATTTTTGTTTCGTCACTGAAAATAATGTTGTGCCAATTTCGTTGATAGTTTGGGTTACAATTATTGTCTCGAGGAAATTTCAACCTTTGCTGTATATTTCTCTTAATAACATAATCATTAAAGAAAAACACTCTTATTTGTTTGTCCAGAGGAATTTGGCTCAAACAGTAAACAAGTTCTTGTGTTCGGAAATAAGAAACATGAAATTGGTTTACAATACTCCAGCAATGAAGACTAAAGGTGTGTACACACGAAGTGAATTAATTTATTTTATCTGATCAAGAACTCACGAAATTAATTGGATTTTGGTGAACTTTGTTTGGCACTCTTATTTTATTGGCCACCACTGTATGTCAAGGAATGGAGATATAAGCGGAAATGTGAAAACAAAGAGGTTTTTTCACAAATTGTTAATTTAAAAAATTAGCGGACGGTTTCAGCTCTACGGACCCCGCGCATTGTGTTCTAACTAGCCCTATATCTATCAAGAACACATATAGTCCATTTCTTTATATAAGAGCCAGTTCGGCACGTTTCACCCAGGCCTTGCAAATAAAAGCGTTTTTATGACAGTCGGCGTCCGTCACCACGTGGTAGAAACAGGGCAGCCCAGGAGCGTATTAGGAAAATTTGGAGGGCTGCTTACTAATACTAACTACAGTACCTGCTGTATTTTATAGTAATTTATTTAATATGAGTATACATTTTTAAATTTAGCATAAAAACTTTTCTCTACTTTAAGAATGTCCTAAAAACGTCAAAGTAACTTATGAATGTACATACTTTTTAATATTCCTGTTCAGAATGTGAATGTTTTATCTGCCTCTATTATGGAGTGAGTACTGGAACCTGCGGCGTAGAAACAAAAAACTGGACGTTTTCCACGAAACACCGAACTACTACACTTTTCTCGACGCACGTTTCGCCAACCAAGTTGGCATCTTCAGGAGAAGATTAAAACTCTTTTTTTAATCTTCTCCTGATTAAAAAAAGTCTTTAAGTAAGTTGACGTAAGTGTCTTAAAGCACAGAATATGGGAGGGGATTATGAATCCACGATTCATGAAAGTTATCTATGCCATAGAACATATTACGTTTTCTAGATCTTTGCGAAACTCATACAAACGATTCAGGGAGTGTTAAGCCGCTGACTGTCAGAAAAGGCTAACTACTAACACATAGCGGTAAGCGGCTGAGCGTCCCTGAATGCGCCCAATGTCTTCATGGAATGGACGCCAAACATTTAGCTCGGACTCCCCATTCTCATTGCCATTCACAAATGGTCACTACAGATTAAGATTATTATTATTCATATGCTCAAAAGGACGCCAAAAAGGCATTTTCACTCATTGTACAAACTAAAGGTATTCGATAAATATTGGAACGACCAAATATAAAAGACCAGAGCTAAGCGCGTCCGTCTCTGTCTCTGTGTATTCTCTGTTGAACGTTAGTTTCCTGGCAGTCCACGTTGACCGGACGTAAGTACTGTGGTTCTCCATTCGCATTGGGCCATCTATGTCAACGCCCTAATTCTATTGGTAAGTATGACTTAAGCAGTGTCCCTTTAGGGCGAATTAGACTTATGTACTTTGCCCGGGTGTGCCAGCACTCTTCTTTCTGTTGTTTTTATGGTCTAACCGATATTTTTTATCAATGCGGTATATTCAAAGGTGCCGTCTCCCTGACGATGCCAACATGGTCGGCGAAACGTGCCCATTGAATGTAAATATATTTGGGTGATTCTGCCGTAACTGGCTCAGATTAGATTTAAAATTTTTAATTTTTTGAAATGGAATAAAAAAAATTGTTTCTGCTTATTATTGCTTGAAAGTACCGGGTGGGCAAATTTCGATGTTTTTATAGGGTATCTCGGTAACTGTAAGGGCTATGGAAAAATGAACCCACCTTTCCCGACCTCTTTTTTCGAGATAAATTCATTGGTGAAAACCAGAATTTGCTATATCTTTTCGTTTTCGAGTTGTAAACGAAAATTGATTTTTTTGAGTTTTCGATTGGTGTCGATAACTCGGTTGTTTGTATAATTAGAAGAAATCTGTTTGCACGTTCTACAGGCACTTTTTTAAGTAGAATAGGATTTCCTTAACAGATTTTTTATATCTTGTGTAGTTTTCGAGTTATGGCATAAACTTCTATTTTTTTAAATGGAAACCATAGTTGGCTATGATTTAGCTAAAAAAGAGTATTTTTTTTCTCTTTACAACGATATATAGTTTGTGGGGTCTATGATGAGTGTTTATGCGGAAATAGTTAAAAACATATGTTTTCTAATAAAGGACAGTATAGTAATTTCAATGATTTTGCACAGTAGGCGCCTGTCATTTTGAAAACAGAACAGTTGGATATTGGGATGTAAATACACAGTTACACATTACTGTTTGATTAATTGTTTATGTTTGGTTTTTGTTTGCATTATAGTTTTAAAGTTTCGATTAAAGAAATTGACAAGGCGCGATGGCGTATCAAAATTACGAAAAGTTTAATATGCTAGAGTGTTTTATTCAAAATGGATATAATTCTGAAGCTGCATCGGAAGCATATTTTAATCGCTACCCTGAAAGGAGACAACCTAATATGTCCATCTTTGGTAGACTAAAAGAAAACCTCGTTGAATACGGAGGATTTAATAAACCAAGACCAAAAAATTATCGTATTCAAGATGCTGAGGATGTTGCCATAAATGTTGTTGGTATGGTAGTCGTAAATCCTTCAATTTCAAGTAGGCAAATTGAAGCAGAGTCTGGTATATCGCGACGAAGAGCACTTTCAGTTTTAAAAAAACACAAATTTAGACCTTATACAATAAGGAAACAACAACAGCTCCTTCCAACTGATCCTGAACGCCGACTGGATTTCTGCAATTGGTACCTACAACAAATTGAGCAAGACCAATTATTTTTTAAAAATATCATTTGGACAGATGAAAGTTACGTAAGTAGTGCCGGAATTTTCAACCGACACAACAAACATTATTGGTCTGAAGATAATCCTCATCAGACTGTTGATGTTCAAAATCAAGGACGTTTCGGTTTTAGTGTATGGTGTGCCCTATATAATAACCGCATTTTAGCTTACCAACTTTATGATGACAATTTAAATGATCAACGGTATTACAATATGATAAACTACCACATAGTAGAAGAATTTTTAGACAACTTGCCATTTAACGAAAGACGACATGTATTTTTTCAACAAGACGGGGCACCACCCCATAATACTAATTTAATCTCGGAATTATTAAATACTAATTTTGGGGAGAAATGGATAGGGAACAATGGGCCAGTAAAGTGGCCTCCTCGGTCGCCAGATCTCTCACCGTTAGATTTCTTTTTTTGGGGAACCATTAAAGACAATTTATACAAAAAGACAAATAATACACTGGTTCAACTGAGAGAAAATCTTATAGACTGTCTGAATTCCGTTTCAAATATTCACATCTATAATGCAACAAAAAGTGTTTCAAAGCGATGTGAACTGTGCATCGCAAACAACGGACGACAATTTGAAAACTTTAGGTAAATAATCATGCTCGTATTTTTTTTAATCTGTCTAGTTTTGTTTTTGTAAAATATATTGTATCGTATTTTTTTTACATACATTATTTGTTACAAATTTGATTGTTAAGTGTGTTAAACTTTCTTGTTATGAATATGTTATAATTAATTATTAATTAGTCACTAATATGTCATAATTAGTTATTTAAGTTTAATATACCATTCATTATATACGAATGTTACTATGTATTTATGTTACTTTTCGCAGGAGTAAATTTCCATAGCAACAGTTATTATTATTAAAACGTTGTTGTAACAATGTGTTACTATAGAAACTTACTCTTCCTGCAAAGAAAAAACAAAGTAAGTATACCTATAGAAAAAATTAAAATTTTTAACTGTTTCCGCATAAACACTCATCATAGACCCCACAAACTATATATCGTTGTAAAGAGAAAAAAATCCTCTTTTTAGCTAAATCATAGCCAACTATGGTTTCCATTTAAAAAAAATAGAAGTTTATGCCATAACTCGAAAACTACACAAGATATAAAAAATCTGTTAAGGAAATCCTATTCTACTTAAAAAAAGTGCCTGTAGAACGTGCAAACAGATTTCTTCTAATTTTACAAACAACCGAGTTATCGACACCAATCGAAAACTCAAAAAAATCAATTTTCGTTTACAACTCGAAAACGAAAAGATATAGCAAATTCTGGTTTTCACCAATGAATTTATCTCGAAAAAAAGAGGTCAGGAAAGGTGGGTTCATTTTTCCATAGCCCTTACAGTTACCGAGATACCCTATAAAAAAACATCGAAATTTGCCCACCCGGTACATCAAAAGACAAGTATCTACAATGAATTCACTACAAAATATTCGTGTCGAAAGATATACATCATTTATGATTTTTGGGGTGCGCTTATTACATACCAGAAAAAAAGAGCATGTTTGGTTTGGAATTTCTGAACGAACGTTGGATGGGATTATGACTTAAGCAGTGTCCCTTTAGGGCGAATTAGACTTATGTACTTTGCCCGGGTGTGCCAGCACTCTTCTTTCTGTTGTTTTTATGGTCTAACCGATATTTTTTTATCAATGCGGTATATTCAAAGGTGCCGAATTGGCTCTTAAATAAAGAAAAGAACTATACATACAATACATACACACAAATCTCTGCCTACTGGACTGAAATGTTCGCTGCGACTCGACACATTGTCGTCGCTGTCGTCGCGGTCTTTGGCCCTCGCCGCGGGTCCTGTGGCGAAACAGTCTGCGGCACTCGAAGGATGTGCCCGGCTGAAGGGCATCGCATCGCCGCGACCCCGCTTCGGATTCCCCGACCCGACAACGATCGCTCATTGTTGCCAACACGGGCGGTTGCGCCCTTTCGGGAGGCCGATCCAACGGACGACCTCCGCGCGCCAGCGACGGTTTAACGGTTCGCCGTTTTACGTTGAACATGAGGAGAAATATTAAACGCATACTTAAACACCTTTTCCACCACCATAGAAATGGGTGATCCTGCAGTAAGTAGCTCAAATCGTGTCCAGAACTCATGCATCCATATAAAAATAAAATTAAATATTTGAATAACGCCGAGACTTATTAAGTTATGTGAACTCTTTTCTCACTAAAATGATATTATATCTAACTGTACGAGAAGGAATGTGAAAACTAATAAGAGAAAGCAAATCTGCACAATCTATTAGATTATTAAGTAATTTATACAAAATTAAAAGCCCTGATTGAATTCTTCGAGATTTTAATGATATTATATCAAAATTATTTCTTGCTGCTGATACGCTCAGAATTTCGTATGTACCATTGACTTTAAAGTTCAAAAAATGTAAAAATTTATTTTGCAATCTTTCAACCCTCATTTTGTGAACCATGTAATGCGGATTCCAAATAACTGAAGCAAAATTTAGAGAACTGTAAACATAGGCAAAATAAACAGATTTGATTGACTTATCAGATTTAAATGTTTGTATATCTGTATACTGTATAATTTAAGTTTTGTATACTTCTTCCTAGTGAAAATCTATTTTCTTGATTACTGTATGTATATTTCAGGAACCGTGAATTACTCTCAGGAATTGCCATGGTTAGAAAATCAAGCAAAATATAGTCTCCTGACGATGGCATACCAGAAAAAAAGCATGTTTGGTTTGGAATTTCTGAACAAACAGAGCGTTCGGAGTGGACGAGATTAATAATTAAACAGAACTTATGATGTATACCTACTTAGTGCCAGAGCTCCGTAACCGATGCACAAAATTATCCCGGTCGTTGTCGTCGTCGTCCAAATACACTACTGCTATACAGTATGTGTATATCGCCAATAAAGCTAACATCGGCCAGTTATGAAAAAACTGAGTGAGAGACAGATTCTAAGTAGAGAGACGCATCGAAGGTAGTGAGAGAATAAGATCGGCCCTCTAACCACGCTACGCTAGTCGTTAGAACGAGAAGTGTAGAATACCTACATAAAATATGTATCATGTACTTGATTTGAATATAAAAAAAGTCTCCCACAAAAATGACGCAATATATGGGAAACTAAAGTAAGAACCTCACACAAAAAAGGAGCACGTGACCTACCACTGAACTAAAAAAGTCACGATGGCATAGCTGCTATACCGTCATTTGGATAGGATTAAAACTAAAAACTCTTGTATCAACAGTTATGCCCCGCCACGTGATGCCGTCACGCTGTCACACAAGCAAATCGTCACGATAGCATAGCGACTGTACTCTGACTTTTTAAAGGAAGCCTCTTAAGAGACATGATGTGAAGTAAACATATGTACATACATATTTCTACAAATAGTCCAAATTTGGATCAAATATTTGTTTATTTTACTAAGTTATAAGTAGTTAGTTAAACTTTAAAGGTCTGGCAGACAACGCAACAACTCAAAAATTCATAAACTCAAGAGATTAAAGTACAAGAGAGATAAAAGAGATAAAATATAAAGCTGGAAATTATACAAGTGCCAAATATAAACCACTTTTTTTTTAAAGGTTTTCAGTGTTTTTATTATTACTATTATTATTATTATTATTAATTTAAAGAAATTAAAAGAACAATTAAGTACAAATTTGATACATTTTACACTTCATTTAAATTCAATTTAATTACCGGTGAATTTTGCATTAAAATAACAAGGGGGACTACATTCGTAATAGGTACAGAGATTTTCCTCATAATTTGTCATTGCCTTTAAAAGTTTATTTCTTGATATTTAATATAAAAAAAGATAAATAAAAAAATTTGCAGGATTTTTCCTGAACGACGATCGCCAATTAGAAAAAAAATTGTTATTTTTTAAATGAAATATCCTATACATTGTCACATTTTTTTAAATTAACTTAAGTTCCACATTCCAAAAATTAATAATATATCTATGTTTGGAAAAGCCGTGTATCTAATGAAAAAATTTGTAGATAAAAATATTTTTATCGTATAGTACTCAATATATTGTGGCTAAGCTTAAGGTGACCTTTCAACAGTACATGTGTCGTAAGATAAAAAAGGTCCTCAAAGTATGCAGTGAAATCGATCCCACATATGTTGAATTATTACACTCAAAACTGTCAAGTTCTGAAACTTTTATTATTAAGAAAATTACATTACTGACATTATCACTGCATAATAAATATATAGTTTAAAAAAAATTAAACAACCCTTCTACCATTTCTAAAGTAATTTTCGATAACAAAAGCTTTTTGTTCTGCCCTGATTACCATATTTAATTTTTCTTAGTCATAAAAACCTTAAATCTTGACAGTTCTAAGAGTAATAACATGCGGGACCGATTACAGGGCATACCTTGAGGACTTTTTTATCTTACGATACCTACCAGTTAAGGACGCCCTATGCTTTGAGCAACAGTATCTTGAGTAGGTACTTATTTAATAAAAATGTTTGATATTTGGCGTGTTTTCAAGTACTGTTTATATAGATTCTACTTTAAGCTTTGTAACTACGTATCATGTATTCCTCAGCATTTTTTTGGTTTATCTTGAAAAAATATATATATATTTTTTACAGATACAAAATTCAATTTCATTAGGAGTAGGTAAAGGTATTCTAATTTCCACTAGTCCAATAACCCTCAATTTTCACTCAAATATTGGTGGCTACTCTCTTCAGTTTAGAGATTGTCCATTTTTTATAAATCACCTTGTACAAATATAAATTAGTAAATAGTAAATATATATTAGTAGCTAACCACAAATGCAAACTATCCCTTATTTTCCACACCTTGCTGTTCTCTCTCGATTCCTGTTGCACTCCTTTATTGCGGTCCTTGATTACTGGAATTGCTTTTCCTTTGAAGTTAACTAAAGTGAGTTGAGTTTAAATCTGTTGTAGCTTTCCGTAATTCGTCTGCATGTTAAAGTTCATATGTTATGGAATCACAATTCCATATAATTTGTGTCACATATCACGTTTTCTCCAAACATCTTATATAAAACATCTAATAAACAACATATACATAGATAGAATTCGCTGGTGAAACGACATTAAAATAGTTGATAATAATTCGGCATATTTCGCCTGAAAAATTGTAAATGTCAACATACTGATTTTAATTATTTTACTGGGGACAAGCAAGTAAACAGTAACGATTGTTTAACTACATTGCAGCAAAGAAAGTCATCATACACCTACTTTTTGAAGCTTGCTTAAATTTTTGTACTACAGTATTGACTTTTTGCTTCAAATTGGATTAGTTTGTGAAATTCTGCATATACTCAAGTTGGTGGTATGTTGATTGTGTGAAAAGATATCGCTAAAATAGTAAAATGTTTTCAAAAAACCGTGAATAACTCCTAAAATATGAAATCATTTTCAATGTTCTTGGGCTCATATTAAAGGGAAATCTTCAGAGTATCTATCTGACTATCTGAGTTGTTTTAAATATTTTAAAGTTGAATCAGAAATGCTAGATGCCAGAATTAAATTTTTTTGTTAAGTAAATAAAAGTTAAATTTATTGAAAGTAACTGAGACACTTTTTCTTGAATATCTTTAAAAAGTATATTAGTTACCTTTTTAAAAAAGTAAGTTTTTTTACTGCCCAGGTCTGTTTGTAACATATTCCTTAAATGGACACAGTTTGACATTATTTATTTCTTATTTTTAAATTGGTTTGCTTACGAATCAGCTTTTCTAACCGGTTTCCTGAAGGCAAGACGAAAAGAAAAGAGATTTTATTTTAAATTATCTCCATAATAATCCTCTTATAAGACCGGAAACATGAAGAAAAATGAGATCCGAAGATGTACGGGCGTACTTTCGTACTGGGCCAACATAAATCCCTTTCTAATTTAATGGCTCAAAGCACGCCTGGAATGAAGGGAAAGTACATAAAAAATACCTAATTCAGAATTAATATTTGAGCACAACCGTGCCGTGCCGTTTTGGAAGGTTATATTCATCGTAAAGAAATATTAAAATCACAGACTTTAAAAAATGGGTCTTAAAAATATACCTAATAGGCCTTTCCTACTGCCACAATTGTCTCAAGAATTAAAGAATTAACCACTTTTAATTACTTTGATTTTTCGTGCTCATTAATTTTAGTAGTTTGTAGTTCTTTTTTAAATCTTTCTCCATTTTCTCTATAAAATCTATTTTTATGAGTAAAGTCTGTGATTGAAATATTTTCTTATATCGTTTAGTTTGTTCTACACTCGAGATATCGTTTTTTCTTCATTTCGCCTGTTCTTTTAGCTTACCTGATATTATAATCGGTAATCATATATATTTCATAATAATAAAATTAAAAATATATATATCGTTTGAAAAACCAATACTCGTTATGTAACCTCATGAAAATTTTATCTGATCGTATGCAAAATAGTGCACTAATTAAAAAAATAAAAACGTGCAAATATTACAAAAAAATAAAGATCCACAACTACACAACAATAGAGAATATACAAAAACCAAAAAGATCCCCAGCATTTATGAAAAAAAATTCAAACAACTTTTATTTGAAAAGTTTCTCATAAGACAAACAGTTAAAAATACATATATTATACCAGACTTTTTCCGAGCCCTGTATATTGAGAATAATTTACAATATTTTCATAATTTGCTTATAATATTTTTGTGAATTGTTACTTCGCCACTGTCTCCTTTATGCAAATATATACATATGAATATGCTTTAGGTTTTAAAGACTCCCTTTGTTCCAGTGGAAAAAAAGGTACTCATATTTTAATTAATAGTGATTCTTACAAGTCTATAGATTGGTAAGAATCTCTGTTAATGACACAAATGAGCATCTGGCCTAAATATGAGAACTCCAGTGTTACAAGGGTAATGGCGTAATTATCGCAAGAACAATAATTTTACTTATATTAGCATTGAGACTATCATCAACGTAAATCTTATAATGGATTTACTAATTATCGTAAAACGTGATAATGTTATGTCGAAATTTTTTAAAAAGCACGCCAATAGCAAAAACAGAAAAAGTCTATAAAAGTCGCATATAAATTAAATTATTATTATTGTATTATTTTAATTTTACTGGTTTATTTTAGCAATATGGATTAAACTTGCCATTAAACAGGCCTTTCAGATGTGGTTTGTTAAAAAAATCGAGGGAAACAATTAGGTATTTGTGTTCGATAACTAATAGTAGCTTTGAAAGGTAGCTACAATTTATTCATTGATTTTTACTTTTCTTATGGATATATGTATGTATAATATATTATCTTCAACAATATAGATATCTGCATGCATGTAATTTAACCACTAAGAAAATAACACTACTCTGCAAAATTTTGAAAATTTTGTGCCCCAGAACGATGAATAGTTGATTCCGAAGTAATTTTTTCCCGCTGACAATAAATCCGGACTTTCAAAACTTGACGTGATAGAGCGATTCTGAGCCCGGATTTATTTTCAGCGGGAAAATTTACTTAGGAAAATTTACTTATTTATTGTCCAGGGGCAAAATCTTGTAGGGTAGTGTAATTTTTATTTGATTTTGAAATTTGGATTTCTTAAAGATTTGCTTCAATTTTTTCTGTATATGTAAATATAGGTACATTTTATTGTTTGCAACGGTATAACATATTTTTCTTCATTTACTGTTAAATTCTTTTATTTTCCAAAATAATACATTACTAGAAACTACTGAAAATAATATATTCTGTTGTAATGTTCAGAATCATTGGCAAATCCACATAGTAACAACAGATAAGCACCCCTTTTTCATCAGATGGATTAGTTTCATTACCAAAATTCAGTAAATGTCGTTTTAGATGCTAATTCTTCTGAAACTTTGTATAGAAAACCTCAGATAATATAAGAATTCCCAGATACATTTAAAAATCAGGACCGCAGTGTACATCCTGTTTCAGAGTAAAAAATTACGCTTTATCATTTATGTGTCAGCAATTTAATTTTTTTTTAACTATCGTGAGGATGTGGTTTAATTAAAATGTATTCAAGGTACACAACGATCAGAAAAAGTATTATACAAACCACAAGTTTATCATCTGTCCGCTGATATTCAATTGGACGAAATGTCGTTCACCCTGAACGTAGATTTTTATTTATCTAACAGGATGATATATCGCGGACATTCGAAAAGAGTAAAATCTCTATTTTTACACTACGTTATTTTTATTTTAACTGAAATCAAATCCAAAATATCATATTTGTATTTCAAATGTTCGGCGTTTGATTTCAGAAGTTTTTGAAGTATAGAAAACGAAAATGTCAAATATCAATCAAGATAGTTGGTGGCAAATTTTGATCCAAAAAGTGTCGTCAGTAACCTAAATACCATGATCTATTCATGACATGTGCACATCCAACAGTTCAGTTCTAAAGCAGTTCTTATATTAATAGTAACCTATTAAAACGTTAGCATTTGACGTTATATACAGGCTGCATCATGTCACAAGGAACATCCTTGGATACTTATGCTGTCTTTTTCGCCAAATGATAATCTGGGGCAAATTTACCTATATACAACCCAGATCTCGCCTTAACTCACGCCCACTGAACAAAGTTGCCAGCTGTGATTCATAATGATATGCCTTTAAACTGTGTTAAATTTCGCTTATCATGGTTTTGAACAGAAAAGTCTAAGAACACAAGTGACTTTAGTGATAATGCTTTAATGCTAAACATATTAGGCACGTTATTGATTTATAAACCAATGAAATCTACTGATGAATCATTGATGTCGATGTATGTATGTGGATGACACACATATGTCATATGTACTTTCATTTCTATGAAAAGCAATTGAGTGATTGTACTGATTATTTAAAACTCTGCGACTGATATTAGGTTCATTGATTTTATCAACTAAAGCGACGCCTTTATAGAAATACATTGATGAATCATCTTTCAGTTTAGGCTAATTTAATTTTCAAGCTGTATTGCGTGTGGTAGAATTTGCATGTGTTTACAACTTTATTAGGTCCGTGAAACAAGTTGTCACATTTTTAAAATATCTGATACAGACTTCGTGTATAATGCAGCAACAGTAGCTTTGCCCTTGGCTCAATAGACAAAACATGAAAATGTGCATTTATTTTTTTTGCTGCAGCCGTGAACGCTTTGAGAAGTACAGTTTGTATTTGTTGAAAATGTGCATTTATTGTTTGTGGATATCTCGTACTACGTTCGTTGTATGTATTTCGCTGGCAGAGCTATTTTGGGTGTACTGTACATATTTGTAACGATAAATCTGCTTTTGAAATTTGATATAACAGAATAAAAATTTGAATTTATAGTAATTTATTATATACATGAAGACAAATGGGAATAATGGAGTATATCAAAATCAGGCAGGTAGTTTTAATAAAAAAAATACACTTTCCTTAAACCATATTTAACAGATGAGAGTTTCTTCAGCTTAATTATTATCAAGGGAAAAGAAAACTCAAAACATTGGTAAACTGCTTTATAGATACATAATTTTTTTTTAAAAGATGCTTTAAATATGACAGGCCGACAACGTTTGAGTGAACTTCTATACCAGTAACGAAATATATACTTTTCCGAATGTTTTTGACGCGCTGAATCCAAATCTGACACCAGAATTCCTCCATCACGTCAGATTTTCAAAATATCATAACCGAAACATTATATTTTATAAAAATATATACCTGTCTAAAGTAAAACTCATTGAATAAATTGAACTGGTATTGTAAAACCAGTAAAATTAAACTGTGTACAGTTTGATGTTATGTTATACCACGAAATAATTTGTCTCCAAAAATACTCGTTATGGCATCTGAAATTACTAAGTAAATTCCGTTTGAATCATCTGGTTGTCTTTATTCCTTTCCGAGAATCGGCTGTTGAATTTTATTAGGTTAGCTTATTTGTCCACTAGAAAAAAAATGTATAATCGAAAATTTATATTGTCATCTCCAATATCGTAAGAATACCCTAATCTGATGTTCTTGATTGACCACTTTTTTTCGGTAAGACTGTCACGAATACGTCAAGCTAATAAATTTCAACAGTCGATTTCTTGGAGGTGCATGATGATATTCGAACGATTCAAACGGGATTTTGAAGGGGTAGAGTATTACTTTTAGATACCGTAACAAGTTTTGTGGAGAAAAATTACCTCTTTGTGTAGTCTCAAATGTAGTGAAAAGACATGTTTTTTTGCAGTTTTAGGTTAGGATGTCTTGAAAACTGGACGAGATGGAGCAATTCTGAGGTCACGTCGGTATTCAGCGTATCAAAAATCTTTGGAAAAGTATAGTCTGGTCTAAAATTTTATCGGCTTGTGTATTAGTTGTCTAAACTCACTCATAATTAGCACATAATTGATCTTTCCCACCTTTATAATACGCGCTCCAGACGATCACATGACAACGTCCCCTTTTTCCGGATTCAACTAGTCATGACCTACTGCCAATGTCGCATTCTTTGCACGGAGCAGGGACTATTCATTTCAATTATTATTATTGTGTGTTAAACGACCGTATACATCATGATGTGACATCACGCACTAGATTGATTAACAACTTTTTCTGCATTGAATCCCGAGAAAAAAGGTCACACTACTCTACGGATGGGTACGTTTTTAGAACGGTTTCCTTGTAACTTTGACCAAGAACTAATTAGCATGAGTTAATTCGAGTCGGCAATAAAGTTCTATCCATCCATACTCCCAGCAAGTCGTAAATGAGTCATGTTACCACGTAAATGAGCAAACAGTAATTTAGTCGAAATGAAAACGTCCCCGAGAGCTAATAGTTTAGCCTATTGCATAGACCTTGGGCGATATAAAAGGCCGGATTAGAAGTAGGGAATAGCAATTAAGGATGGGACAGAGCAAATCATGCCCTGATTAACAGCGCTGGGAAATGTACCTACTCAATCATGCGTGTAGCTGATTACATTATGGACATATACACACAGGAACTTGTCAATAATAAGTACTTGGATATAAATTTATCGTCGCATATACATACGTTTGTCTGATGGAGAAAGGTGTGTGTTAACAAATCAACTTTATGTTACAGTAACAGAACCAGACCTGATTTTAGTAAAGAAATATAACAGCAACAGTAGGGTGTAAAAAATGGCAGATTTAGGCCTAACGTGGTCAACAAGAAATCCACGTGGTTTCTGATAGCATCCTGCCCGTAGAATGCAATATCGCACGAAAATGGCGGGAAGATGAAATAAAATCAAGAAAATCACGAAATATGTCGTAAAACAGAATTTTGCGCTACAGCCCAAAATGCAGTTTCAAGTCGAAAAGTGTATCGCCCATACTAGCGATACAATAGATATATATTGATAGAAATATATCGCACATACCTGCAATCTGTAGGTACATATTCGCAGGACATCATTTCAAAATTTCAGCCGGATTGGAGCAATAGAAGACGAGATATCGATATTTTTCTCAAAATTACGACTTTACATATTGAAACTACCTGCTTTCAGTTCGAGCTATATTAACGCTAGAGACTTTTTTTTAAATGAAGGGAAATTATCTATAAGAATCTATCGAAATCTGACCCCCACCCGAAAACAGTTTTTCCGACATCTGGTACCTTTTCACAGACCGCATCACATATCCAGAATATGATATTTTCAGGTGAAACTCAGTAAGATCTAGTGTATTGAATTGGAGATCGATGTGGTTTCTGGTAGCATTTTTCTCGAAGAATGCGATGGTGTACATACAGGATGATTGATATACAGGGTGATTGATCGAAGCCATTCATTAGAAGTATTATGGCTCCTAGGAATCATTGATTTATGAAAATTTGGACTTTGGATAGGTAATAGGCCTATGATGGATTTGATCAAAATATTATAAGAAAAATATGACGCATTGTATTTAAAAGAAAAATTGAGTTTGGCTTGTTTGAAGTTGTGTAATGGCTGATCTGTACATAATTGAGAAATAATAAAATAATTGTTGCAAAGCTTTAATGTTCTGCAAACTATCGTACCAATACTATTTTAAAATGACTATTACAGATAGTTTTAAATGTTTTGGTGCTAATGAACAAAATTTCAAAAAACTCAAACAACTCAAACATGGTAAAAGATAAATATAGAGAAATCTAATGATAATCTACTTAAAAAACGCATAGAATTTAAATAGAATAATCATCATAATCATAACTTGTATGTATGCTTAGATTTTTAAAACTACGCAACGGATTTTGATACGGTTTTTGTTAATAGATAGAGTGATTCAAGAAGAAGGTTTATATACATATAATACATGCATAATATAATAGAGAAACACTGATAATTTTAGAGGTTTCTAATGTGAGGTCGTAAATAAACACATTTTTGTGCGCTTACATTGCAAACGCAGGCTGAACCCTACAAGATAGATCAAAATAACGTACTACAGTATTGTACACCTTAAAAAGGTCTACAAAAAAGTCCGCGTGTACCCGTGCGAAGCCGTGCGGGTCGCTAGTTGAATAATAAAAAAGGCAACATTCCATTTACAAACAACATCACATTGTTATAATTTTTACTAAAATATTGTAGATTTTGTGGCACATACATTTACTCACTCTGTTTAAATTTTCTTCGATCTTAAGACAGTTAGACGATGATTATGACTTATAAGGCCCGTATTAATTATATTCCACGTATATTATCTTTAAATAATCTGCATGCAATAAAAAATATACATCAAAATCCACGGCTACATCGATAATAAATATGGCAAACATGAGTGGTCCTAAAACTGACCTATGTGGTACTCCCGATGATTTAATGAAGATAACTGATGATAGCTAAAACATACATACATATTGCAATACGCTGTTGGGTAAAACCGAATATGCGTTGTTTATATAAACATCTATGCGTAGAAACTGATGTTGGTTGATGATTTTGCAATATTTACTGCTATAAAACTGTGATGTACCTACGATGAATTTTGAAAGGAGTCGAAAACAGGATTTAGGGACCCTCATCCTTTGAACTAACAGAATAAGTTGTTTAAGTTAAATAATCACTAAAACAACAAAATGGTGTCTATCGATGGAAAATTACATGGGATTTAAGTTAGATTATTCGGAATCCTATTGTTTCATTTTCGTTCAGAGATATGGCTGCCCTTTAAATAATAAAATCAGTCCGTCGCCGTTAATTTGACATCCGTTCTCGCTCCAGTTAAAATGGGGACCGAGAATTACCTACACCGTAGCCCTCGACGGTCCCAACGAGATATGTTAATTCGTGTGATGCCAGAATTAAACGGCGATCTCATCTCCAGTCTATCTATTCAAGGTTACTTTTCGGATTGCCTTCACGTGCCCCATTTTTACAGCACGTGGGCCTGCTGATCGGTACGACATGTGACCTCCGTCCTCTACACTGATAAAAGTAATTCCGATGCTCATAAAAAAAGTTTAGATACTATTATAAATCGAACTATTTTGAATTGAATAATTGAATTATTTATATAAGATCTAATTTTGCGGTATACATTTAAGGTGTTTTAAGAATTTTGCAAGAAAAATGATTTCATTAATTCAAACTATGTACTATGTGTAGTTACACATGCTGTCCCAGCGCGATGGGCCTATAATGCCTCAAAAACTATGAATATTGAAATTCTGATTTGGCGACACAATAAAGTCGATACGTTCTATTCAATTAAAATATATTTAGATGTTTGGGACGTTCGGTTATATCGGAAGTAGATGGCA
The DNA here is from genome assembly GCA_029963805.1 of Aromia moschata. Classification (NCBI taxonomy): domain Eukaryota; kingdom Metazoa; phylum Arthropoda; class Insecta; order Coleoptera; family Cerambycidae; genus Aromia; species Aromia moschata. The sequence goes on along the minus strand of JAPWTK010000101.1, from coordinate 957,468 downwards.
ATTTGCTTATGTTAAATGGAACACGCTATATAATTTTGCATTGGATTCTATGGGGACTTCTAAAGACATTTCATACTTATATCCTACACCGACATTAAAAAGTTTTTGAAAAATTTATAATTTTCGATCACAGATGATTGAGAACCTTAAAAAATTTTGTAATTTATTAACCCCTTTTATAAAGGATTTATAATTAGTTCTCAAAATAAGGGTGAGCGGCTTTCTGTTAAATTGTGTAGGTATGTCCGAAGTCAATAGTTTTCATTTTGTTTTCAAATTAAGTTTTTTTTTTGTTTCAAATACAATTTTACTAACTCTTAATATCTGAACATTAAAAAACAATAAAATGCTTGAAAAATGTCAAACACACTACAGTGTGACTTTTCTAAAGCATTTGATTATTTTCTGGAGGCTATAGCCAATTTAGCGATTTAAATTAACAAAACCGAATTGGAAATATCGGAAAAACTTATTTTGAAAACAAAATTAGAATGAATGACTTTAGACAATCCAATAGAAAGTGTATTTAAAAAATAAACTTTATTTTGAGAGCTGAGTACAAATCTATTAGAAAAATAACAGGATCCCATTAAAACAATATATTCGCAATTTTCTTAAGGTTCAATATGAGCGATATAGGTAGAGGACATCATATAACAAAACATTATACAGACAAAATCTCCCGTATAATCCAAAAATTCAATAATATATAGTATGTTCCATCTAAAATAAATAAGTTGGCATCTACTTCCAGTATAAGCGGAAGGCCAAGGTCAAAATAGTTTAGTTAATTAGAACATGTCGACTTCTGTTCTGTCAAATTTTAAGAATTTTTATACTTATAGTTTTTGAGATATAGGACCACCGCGGTAGAACTATGTGTGCAGTGAGAACGTAAAGGTTTGCATAAATTCAATGTTTTCCAAACTAAAAACATTTTGGAAAATTTCTTGAACAGGTCATTTTTTATTTTCAATTGCTCATCGTTCGCTATAATTAAAAGTAGTAGTGACCACTACATTTTTGTATGACGACATCGATCTTTTTTAAATAGAACACCCTGAATTTTACAGTTTAATTCTTCAGTATCAGCAAATTTAAAAAATGTATAACACTTGTTTGTTTGGGAGTTAAGACACAAATAAAAATCACCTTCAACCGATATCACGAGGGTGTATGTATCTACCTTCTCCAATCTCTAAACGCCCTTCAACTCGACTGCTAGCTTCTCATATTTCGCGATCTTCTCTCAATCAGACTTCTGAATGTTGTGTGGGTAAGTGGTACAACGATATCTATGATGATCCCTGTTTGGTGTTCCTTGTTTATCAGCACAATATATGTTTGACTGAAGTCTATTCGATCGGATGCCATTACATCACTGCAACTGCCAATTCTTGTATAGCTTCAAAAGTTCATGCTTGAGTGGTATTTGTAGATGGACTGCCTTTGCAAGTTGATTGTACCTACCGAGATATGTTTGATTGTTGTAGAGATTACTTGTTGCCGAGATTCAATGTTACTGCTAATTTTAAATAAGTTAATGTTGTGCTACGAAAACACAAAGTTTTCGCAGTCCAACTTGCTGCGTGGACCTTATTGACTGTCTGTTTTATCTCGTAATACCTACTTACGTTGCATAATATTGTGGATATACGAATTGACACTTTTTACAGTGTAGGTTCGTCATTGCATGAATAATTTTTTATAGTCCTGGTTAAATGGGTCAGACGGGAGCATACGCTAAAGCGTCATGTTTAATAAGTTCTATTACACTTTAGCGGATTTCACGGTACGATGAGCAGATGCATTTAGAGTGAATTTGCTTTGATGGGCTTTTCATTTGGTTGAGAAACATGAATAAACGGATTTTGCTATTTTTAACCCTAAACAGGGAAAATTTGGCTAAATAGGATTGAAAAAATGCTAATATTTGGTGATAAAACTGATAAGTCACGAGAGGAAAATCATTTTATTTCTAAAAAGTAATTAAAAATGACTGTCAGAATTAACACTGTTACATACAATTTTAAAAATGAATATTGGACTAATTAAATTATTATTGTTAACTTAAATGACACATATGACAATTGCAATGGAAACAATCGCAATTTGGGCCATAGTTTATAAAAGTTTATAGACACGTGGAGAATGGAGATGGATTTAATACACAATATAATATATATGTTTTCCTCTCTTGTTAAAAAAAAATAATATTTTATTTGAACATCTATGCTGCAGAATATAATGCTGCTTGTGTCGTTTTAAATACATACATTTTTTAAAAATGCTAGTAATAAATTACAATTTCATATGTATTACAGAGCACAGTAGAATATGAAGAACGTTTACAACGGAATAACGTAGTCATTATTGACTTGTTTTTGAAAAACGAATAAATTAAATAATTTGCGTTCCCCTGCTTTTGCCCTAAAGTCATTATATTTCCATTGGATGAAACATACGTATATATATATTTTCGTAAATATATTTTTGTTTGCAGAATTTAAAAGGGGTTTTAATTTAAATTAATTTTCGGTAAACAGAATTCAATTATACAGTTTTATATAATCATATTTGACAGATACGGGTTCACTTTTTTTGCGTTACACATAATGAATGTTTTTGTTAACAATGATACTGTTTTCTTTAACAAAACAGTATAGTTCATGTTTATGGTGTTTTAATGTCCTGATATTAGGTTGGAACTTTTAGCGAGAAACAACAACCTGAACACGTAATCCACTAACACCAAAATACATCATTTTTACTCAAAGCTCACGTTTTGTCAACCACATTGGCATTATGGCATGAGTTTTTAGCCAGTAAAAACATCGCCTCCTTATTCGCCTGACTTAAGTCCTTTTTTCTCCTCTCGAGATTGAAAAATCACTTCAATGGACATGATTTTGGGACCATAGAAAACATTCAAACGGCTGTAAGTGATCAACTGAAGGCTATTCCAGTATATGAGTTCCAGCACTGCTGTGAGGAATGAAATAACCGTGTCCAGCGCCGTGTGGCTTCCCAAGGAAATTATTTTGAGGAAATTATTGAAGGAGACAATACTGAATTGTAATTCTATTCGAATAAAAAATTAAACAAAACAACTTTCTCATTACTTAATTTACACACCTCGTATGTACGTATCCAACTTTTATGGAAGATATACAGTGGCGAGAACTATTTAACTGTAATGCAAATTAAAATTCTTTGTTGAATATTTAAGGCCTTAGCTCAATAGTATTCAATGCTCCATATTTTCTGTCGCAAAATAACAATATTTTTTTTATTAATAACGAATAAGTTATACTAAGTTTTTGTTTTATTTAGCTTGTTCTTACACTTGCATGTTTTGGTTGGCAAGAGTGAGTAAAACAAACATTACGATTCGTTCATTAGTTCGATTAACATTAAACTTAATTTTTGGTACCAAACGAATTATGACTCTGCAAGAGGATTTTTTGTATACTTAACTAAAAAAATCTAGCTTTCGGGACAATATATAATATAGTTAAAAATAAATTCTGTTACTTTTGAGGTAATTTTTACTGCTTTATGTGGAAATATTTATTAGTGCAGCAAAAAACCTTTAGTCACTTTTTTTTTCAGACAAAACAGTTTTGTGAACTGTTATTACCATTATCTCCGTAGTTAAAATTCTCACTTTTGATTTGTTCAGTTGTAATTTGGAAATGGGTCAGAATTTCTTAAACGTATCACCTAAATTACGTGAAAATTCAAATTTGATCGTCTGCATTTTTTTCCATAGCTGTTGACAGTGCAAACGAAAATCCAATCTATTTGTTCCGGATATAAACAATTGAGGTTTTTTGTCATTTTTTTTTTAAGTATTCATTACGGACGATCTAATTAACCAATATTTACGATATAAACGTAATTGTAGTTGCCACAGATTACTTTTCGATCGTGCATTTTTTTCAATCAAAAGTATTTAATTTAGGTCAATTTGTTATACAATTGTTTATAACAAATTGAAACAAAAATGTCTTCTTCACCTCCTTTTCACTCAAAAAATACCACATATGCAGCATTTTTTGCTTATAAATATTCCGTTGAGAAAAAAAATGGCCCGCAATCGAAGAACAAAGTTATACTTATTGTTTTAAACATTGTGGCGCAACGCTTGGAGCCAGTGTTGGGCAGTAGCTAAATACATAAGTAGCTAACTACAATGACAGCTACTCAATGACAACTACATCTTGAGTAGTTGCAAACAACAACTACAACTACTAGCTGTAGCTGCTTGCTGCAACTACTTTAATGGAAGCTACAGTAGCTGTAGTTTGAAATAACAGCTACAGCTAGTAGTTGTGAAAAATGTAGTTGCGGCGAACAGCTACAGTTATAGCTGTACTAGCTATAAACAAACAACTACAGCTACTCATGATTTACTTACTCGAATCACCGAAAACTGAGGAAACCATATGTATTAACAAACAAACTACATACATAGTTCTGTTAAGAGAGTTATCGAACTAGTTATGAGTGTTTGGAGAGTTATCGAATTAGTGATTATTAGTGAATTACTTATGTAGTTTCAAATGTTTTACAACATTTGAAAATATAATTTTGAGCCTTCAAAAATTTGTTCGCGCAGATATCTCGATATATTACGTTTTGCGGAAGTTATACGCGCTCGCGTTTTTAACTTTATAATTTTGCAATAGGCCGCCATTTTGAAATTGGGCGTCCGGATTGCGAGCGTTTGTTGAGCACCCCAACAGCTATATTTTCCTGTAGTCTCATCCGTTTAAAGTGAAATCTGTTTGTTTTATTTAATATTGAAGATTTTGCACTTTTTTTCAACGCTAATTTTGCAATAAAAAAAATTGCGTACCAGCGGAAAAGCCTATCCCGATGGCAAATTTCCTCAGGAACAAAATCGACAAGTATACCTCAAGTCGATTAGACGCATTTTTCGGAGATACAAGCAAAAAAACGAAAAAAAGTGCGTTTTTTCTTCTTAAATTGTTAATAACAAAACACGCTGGACCTTTGCGAATACACAAACTTAGGGTGTTGTTCTATGTAATTTTTACTTAATTTTAAGCCAATAATATTCGACACAGGCCCGATTCTGGAAACGGGCATGCTTTTAAGCTAATTCTCCCGGAGCATATTCACACTGAAATTGCTTTGTGAAATTGGTGCTGTAACTACCGATCAACCGACAACTACAGCTACTTTTGTCTCTTATTGGACATTTTTCCAGTACGAAAGAAAAGTAGCTGTAGTTCTCTGCTTATAGCTACAGCTACAGCTAGTTCGCCGCAACTACATTTTTCACAACTACTAGCTGTAGCTGTTATTACAAGCTACAGCTACTGTAGCTTCCACAGAAGTAGCTGCGGTGAACAACTTCAAGCTACTTAGTGTAGCTGTAGTTGCAACTACATCCCAACTATAGTAGCTGTAGTTTTGTAGCTGTAGTGGAAGCTACATTTTGCCTAACACTGCTTGGAGCGCGCTCGGAGCCTCAGCTTGCCTATAAGGGTACGTTTCCACTGCACGCTATGCGATGCTATGCTATGCCATGCGAGGCGATGCTAGTAAAACAAACATACGAATATTTATATAAATGTTCCGACAGCGTGCTATACAGAGCGATGCGACGCAATGCTAGTAGCGCCGAGTGCGAGCGTGTGTTTGAAAATAAAGTTTGTTTGATTTTATCGCGCTAATTAGCCCAAAGTAGACAGTATCGTGAAACCGTTTGTACCAATTGCATGCATGGACGCTGAAAAATTAATATTAGCCGTAAGAGCTCGACCTCCATTATGGGATCAGCGATCCAAATAATATAGTAATTTTTTGTAACAATGGAGAGATGCCATTCAGTATACAAGTATATTGAAGTGTTTCTGATGACATGCGAAAATACTCATGAAATTTGTTGGGATCCTTTTCAAGTTCTTTAAACAGATGGTGAAACTCTCCAAATCGTCTTCTACCTTTCCAGAGGTTTCTTTTCCCGATTCTTTTTTTTATTTTTTTTCTTCATAATCATGTAGTATTTTAATACATTGTTTTCGATCAGATAATCACTAGTATTCATGACCGATCGCAACGAAGCACAAAAACTCACTGATAGCCGGATAGCGGTGTATGTGAACACGTCTGATTAAAATAGCAAGAAATGTAGCAACGCATCGCCTCGCATGGCATAGCATAACATCGCATAGCGTGCAATGGAAACGTACCCTAAGGGCGCGTTTCCATTGTACGCTATGCGTAAACAAACATATGAATATTTATCTAAATGTTCTGACAGCTTGCTAAACAGAGCGATGCGACGCAATTCTAATAGCGCCGAGTGCGAGCATGTGTTTGAAAATTAAATTTGTTTGATTTTATCGCGCTAATTAGCCCAAAGTAGACAGTATCGTGAAGCCGTTTGTACCTATTGCAAGCATGGACGCTGAGAAATTAATATTAGCCGTAAGAGCTCGGCCTTCATTATGGGATCAGCGATCCAAACAATATCACAACAGAGATGTTACCAACAAACTATGGGACGAAGTGGCCAGGGAAATGACGTTTCCAAGTAAGTAAATGCATGTTAATCTTTATTTATTTCTTTATTTTAACATTTGTATTTTAACATTTTATCTTATTTATCAATTTTTATTTATTTTAACATTATATTGCTGGGTAGTGTGTACTCTGCAGTTCTTATGAACTAACAATAGATAAGCTAGTGATTATATATGTAGGTAATCGGTTGCCTTGAGATGCCATTCAGTATATATTGAAATGTTTGAGAAGACATGCGAAAATACTCATGACATTTTTTGGGATCCTTTTCAAGTTGTTTAAACAGATGGTGAAACTCTCCAAATCGTCTTCTACCTTTATTAATTGTATGGATCCAGAGGTTTCTTTTTCCGACTCTTTTTTTTTCATAATCATGTATTTTAAAACAGAGTTTTTGATCAGATAATCACTAGTATTCATGACCGATCACAACGAAGCACAAAAACTCACTGATAGCCGGATAGCGATGTATGTAAACAAGTCTGATTAAAAAAGCAAGAAATATAGCAACGCATCGTCTTGCATGGCTTAGCATAGCATCGCATAGCGTGCAATGGAAACGTACCCTTAGGCAAGTCCGAGCGCGCTCCAAGCGTTGCGCGACAATATTTAAAACAATATAACTGTTTTTCGATTACGATTTTTTTTGAGTGAAAGGAGGTGAAGAAGACATTTTTTTTTTCAATTTGTTATAAACAATTGTATAACAAATTGACTTAATTAAATATTTTTATTGAAAAAAATACACGATCGAAAAGTAATATGTGGCAATTACAATTACGTTTATATCGTAAATATTGGTTAATTAGATCGTACGTAATGAATATTTTGAAAAAAAAAATACAAAAAACCTCAATTGTTTATATCTGTAACAAAAATTGTTTTTGCAAAATCCAACTGGATTTTCGCTCGCACTGTCAACCGCTATGGAAAAAATGCAAAGACGATCAAATTTGAATTTTCACGTAATTCAGGTGATACGTTTAAGAAATTTTGACCCAAATACATTATTATCATTATTTATATTGATGATAAGTGAAACTTTAACCTGCTGGAAAAGTTCATAGTCCATTTCAAATTTTAGCTGCCTTTACGTAAAGGCAGCCAGACAGAAAATAGAATCCTGAATGAGTTAAACATTGATTTATGTCCAGTTTGAAAGTTTGGGGTTGAAAATTTTATGCCATCGCCTTGGGACATAAATGCCTGTAGGTTTGTAGTTCTCAAAAGTTATTTATTAGGCATTTGGGAAGAAGTAAGTTTTGAGAATTTCCAAGTATCTAAATTATAATATATCATGTTTTCATCAAAGTTACCCTCAAAACTACATTATTTGCTAAATTGCTGAAACAAGAAGAGGTATCGATCTCGTTCAAAAAAAATGTTCCTTAACAGTTTTTTACTATAACTACATTTTTAAATGAAAAAAAGTAATCTATGCCGCTCCAAAGGGGTTCTTAAGGGGTTAAAAATATATACTTATACTTGTTTGCCGTCTGCATACCTGTACTGTAAATTTATTTTTTATGGTAGTATAATTTATTATAAAAGAGATATGTCGTTCTGCCTATAATTTTTAAATTAAATTTGATATCCAAGACAATTTCAACCAGAAAATATTTATTACGACCTATGTCCTAATAGATATGTCGCTATGGCAGTGGCGGTGCGTGATATTTCAGTTAGCCATATCTTGAAAACGACGCATGAGACCCACTTCACTTTTTTAGGTGATGACTATACACCTCTTACAGAAAGGATTTATAGTGAAAAAACCGTCAGCAAAGTTTGCGAAAAAAATTTTCAAAAACACTGGAGCACTCCCTGGGTTCTCAGTAACGCTCTGTGGAATATTTGCAGTATATTTTTTTTCATAATCTAGAAACAAATATAAGGAGACGTTTTTCGATTTGTTACAAAATATTTTTGTTTCAAAAAGTTATGGCCATTTTAATTTTGGGAAACAAAATGTTCCTACAAAATTAAAATTAAAATGGGAGTGCTCCAGTGTTTTTGAAAATTTTTTCGCAAACTTTACTGACGATTTTTTCACTATAAATCCTTTCTGTAAGAGGTGTATAGTCATCACCTAAAAAGTGAAGTGGGTCCCATGCGTCGTTTTCAAGATATGGCTAACTGAAATATCACGCACCGCCACTGCGCTATGGTCATTATGTTATGATACCATAGAAATAAACTAATTGCTCGACTATACGGGGAGGACACAAAATTGTTTCTTTGAATTACTCACAGCCCTTATGTTAAATGACGAGAAAGTAAAAGCTGAATTAACTAAAGCGGTGACCTCATGCAATTAATTTAGATTTGCCTTAAAAAAATAGTGTCTTCCATTTTGGGAACAACTGAATTAAAGGTAGAATTAAGCGCACTGTCAAAACTTCAGTGTTGAAAATTTAATTTCTATTTCTGCGAGTTGGACGCAAATATGTTTTCGTTTCCTGCTCTCAGAGAGGACTTATTTATTTAGGATTATTATTGGGGAGGGAAAACAAACGAGAGTTAACGGTTCATTTGACCATTTGACCTTTCACCACAGCTTTTATAACTAAAAAAATATGAGCCGTATTTGTGGGTACTGTAAATTAAAGTATTATATTATAGTAATAGTTTATATTATATTATATTTTTCCATTTTATGTCTGGTATCCAATTTTTCCCATAAATTTCAATTTTTATTTTCTCAAGGATTGTTTTTTAATATCTATATTTACGGCGCAGTTTTAAAGGAAAGTTATGGATATCGAATGCATAGGTAAATAAGGAAAATCAGAGACACAATTCCGGGTTTTACATATAAAGAGAATAGTTTTCCAAACTGTTTTAATATTTATCAGATACTTCAGTTTTAATTGTTCATTATATTTTATTACCGTGTTGAGACAGGAAATGTTTAGTAATTAAAAAGGACAGCCCAATATTGAGGCACGTAAATATAGAGACATCAAAAAAAAAACGTCATCAAAGTTGGCCGAGAAAAAAAAGAAGTATTTCTATTCTTAATCGAATTTATAACCTTATTTACTGGTCAAGACTGTCATCATATGACAGCCATTGTTTATTTTACAGATTGTGACAGTCACTTGTCAAAAGTTTGACATAACCGAAAAGCTTAGACATGACCGCTATTTCCATCTCTCTCGTTCATAGCCAGAGTTGATGACGTTTTTTTATTGGATATAAAAAACTATTGTTTTGCATTTTTTTTGCGCGAGTTTAATCCACATATATATAGCAGACATAGATCAAGCTCGTATAAAAAACACAACGGAAAAATGAGTTTTGGGTTCACACGACTTATATCATAAAATAGCTGCCTTTACGCACAGTTACGAAAAAGTAAAAATCTGAATTAACTAAAAAAGCAAATGACTGCAAACATATTTCTCATATCACCTCCTTTTTCAAAAACAACAACATTTAATGCTCTCCATTTTGTGAATCACTGAACTTAAGGTAAATTCACGAGCAATGCAAAATTTCAGGGCTGAAAATTTAATGCTACTGCGAATTGGACGTAAATATGTTTTCATTTTCCTCTCCCAGACAGGATTTATTTATTTAGAGGTATTAATCCTGACTATATTTTAGGCAGATGGAATTGAATGAAGAAGGCGGTCCGTATTTTCGGACGCGAAATAGCCGTTTTTTTACGTTAACTTAAACGGGATGGATGTTTTCGTTGGCGAGGGTGCGGAAAACAAACGACACTTAACGGTTCAACTAACCTTTAGCTTTATTTCGAGCACCAGACGAATCAGCATAACTTTCCGCGGGGATCTTTTGTCCAACTAAAAAAAAGGTCTATATTTCGTCGACGGCGGGTGGACCAACCGTTACGAATGTGACATTGTTAACGCCGGTGCGTAGGAGAAAACGACTATATTTACTGTTTCGACGACGAAACGACAGATCTTGTCCGAGAATAAAATTTCTTTTCGCGTTCGGGTCAACGAACCGATCCGTAAGCCAAAACGTTTAAATTTGAACTTGATTTGCATTTTTAAATAGCTCGTTTTAATTTTTATCGCGTGAAAGTTCAAACGTTCAAGATCAGGCGCTGTCGGCGGACGACCATTAATCTGACGACAGATAAAATAAAAACATTTTTTTTTCAGTGCGGAAGTGACATATATAGTAGTAGTAGTAGACTAGTGACAGCTCTGCTGAATTCAAACTATTAAAATGGACAAGATGAACAAACATAAAATATGGAGGGTTAATCCAATGATAGGATGGAGTGGAGCGTAACTGGCAGAAATACGCAACTAACGTATCTACATACAATTACTGGAATTTACTTGTAAAACTATTTTTTTAATTTTATATTTTTATTTTCCATAAGAAGCTATAATATACAATATGTTTCAGAATAAATTGCAAATAAAAGCGTCTACTAACTGATTTTGTACTCATTTCTCAACCCCTACCACATTTACGCACCAATGTCGCCATCTCGCTAGACTAAGGCTCCTCTCATATTATATTTACTCGTATTCGAATGGTCAATTGCGCATACATATTGCTATGTGAGATGAAAATAACCTGTATATATCAGTATCAATTAATTTATTGATAAATATTCTGAAGAATTTGAAATTCTCACATTTTGTTATGAACGCATGGGACCCACATTATATTTTAGGGAGCGATTAGGTACTAGACGTAAGTATAAGCTGTAATAGCAAAAAACTTCCAACGAAATTTGCGGAAAAAAATGTGCTCCACCAGAACTTGGAAACGGCTTGGAAAATATTTGCGAAATATTGTTTTCAGAATTAATAAGTGAGTATAAAGTCTTTCTATACTTTCGCTTATTCGTATATTTTCATTTCACTTATTCACACAATATTTTTTTCGAGATCTGTAAAATTTATGGTCATAGCTAGATATATATTATTACTTCACCTCAGTATTTCGTGTTTGAGATATTACAATGCAAAATGAAAATTGTGCAAAAAGCACAAGAATAAAAAAAATATGTTCAATTGGTAATTGTGAGAAAAATTAGTTCGTTAACATTTTGCAACCCGTTTCTAAGATCTGGTGGGACATTGGTTTTTATTATTTTTTTTTTTCGCAAATTCCATTTGAGGTTTTTTTTTATATAATAGCCTCATACCTATGTTTAGTAATCACTCCCTAATATATCCCTATCCCTAAAATATACTGTGGGTCCCATACCTCCATACGAAACTGAGAGAGTTTTAAATTCCACCGGCCGCCACTGCAAGCACCATAATTTCGTACACAATTTGTTCCGTGGATATAAAAGATTTTTGTATTAAGTAATTGTATTAAGTAATTTTGCCATACCAAAATTGTCAATAAAGCTAAGTATAAATTGTACATTTTGTTTTTTTTGTGGTGAATACCCTTTAAGGATTTTAAATAAAATTTTAAAAATAAATATAAAAGTCCATTGCTGAATCAAAGTCTTATAAAAAAACAGCTAGTCAAACTCAGCCTTCCAACCCCAATAGCCAATAAGAAAAAACTTCTAGTCGCACCAAATTTTAAAATTATTTATATAGTTAAAGAGAACCTTTGAAGTATCCATTTATTATCAATTTTTTTTAAAATAATAATAATAATAATAATAATAACATGTATTTATTGAGTAAATGCATATTCATACATTTTTTGTAATTCTCAGGGCGAATAGCCTCCTGGCTACTCAAACACTTAACCCTAAATAGTGATAATTAGGTATACAGACAAAACATTAATAATACAAAATGAGAGTTTAAATACCTATATACATACACATATTACACCATGAAAAATTAATATGAACAAGAAAAAGGAAGAAACCTAATAATAATAGTGAAATGATACCTAACTAAAATTGGCATATATGTATATGTAAGAAATAATAATAGAAGTAAGTAATAAATAAAAATTAATAAAAAAATAGATCATAAATAACTGGCAAGATAATATTTTGTTCTGTTTTACTAAGTGGACCACTGTTCCTGAAATAAATGTTGTTTTAATTTATTTCTAAATGTGACTATACTATGTTCTTGAAGCTGTGATCAAGTAGGTTGTAACATTTTACAGCATTATAGAAAAAAAGATTATTCAAACATTGCGGTGTTGTGGCGTGGCATAGTTAAAGCTCTAATACCCCTTTTATATTAATATTATGCAATTCATTGCGATAGACAAATTTATTTCGTAAGTAAAACGGGGTGGACGAAGTAAGCAAACGGTGGACAAAAGTTAGTAAGTGAAGTATAGACATAATTTATTTTCAACCATTTTAATTGCTGTAATTTGGTAATTTTTAATCGATCAACCCTTCCAAAATAAGAGGGTGGTTCCCTTTCATAGGGCACACACTGTATATTGGTGAAATCAAAACTATGAACAAATTTAAAAACTAAATTAAAACTGAGAACCTATATCGTGGTTATCATCAACAATTGGACTGGAGTAAGTATAGCTAAATTACATTATTTTTATGGATTTTTTCGGTTAATAAATATTTTATTTTATTTTTACCCAAGGAATATAATATTCCACTGTGTACCATTACTTACGACCCACCCCGTATATATGGGACATTATTTCCCAACGTTACACCCAAGCAGCCCATTTTCTATTTGGATTAAAAATTTTGGTTCAAAGAATCTTGAAGGTATCAGAAAAATGTAAGCTTACGAATGGTGCATGGCAAAATCAAATTCAACCCGATCTTCCTCAAAACTAGAGAAAAGCAAAGAAAAATGATGAAAGCAGTGATATTTTGTGTACCAATAATGTTAGTATTATTGGTACACATTATCTCCCAATCAACATGAAATGGTATTCTATTCATCTGAGTATTGTCATGGGACATCGAGAATAAGGGAGAGCTAGCCTTCTTAATAAGCCTATAAACTGAACAATGTTATGCTTTCGTTCGAGACTTCTTGACTAAGAAAATTTCAAAAACTATTCGAATGCTGTCTTTTACTGGAATACAAAGAACACCAAAAGACGAAAATAGTCTAGAACAGAAGATTTGATGCTGCTCTATCAGTTCCAGAAATCCAAATCACTATTTGGAAAGTGTGATGGTAATTAAGGTATATTCCTATGATTGTGATAAATCGACTTTTTCATATCGATTTAAAAAAAAGTAAGGTAAGAGCTCAGGTATTATCGGAATCGCAGCATTGTATTGGATAAAAAAATATCGTGATCTCATGGACCGTTCTCAACTCCTAAACGTATTTTTACATTGGTTGTGGCAAAAATTTTTACTATATTGCTATTAGGATAATACTGTCATGTTTTATTGTTACTATTCAACAAAAATGTATATTTGTGAAGACAAATCTTCTTAAAAATGTAAATGCCAGTCTGCAAAATGTTTATTTTTTATTTTTTTGCATATGTTCCGCAAACGCACATTCTGATTATCCAATGAACGTATGTGAAAAATGATCCAATTTTTATATTCCAGATTAGAATTAACCCTGTGGTCCAAGGTGTAGTCCAAGCAAATCCGAATAAATTTCAAATGGAAATTATCCTGCAACAAGATAGTGCTCCTTCCCTCTTCTACAAACGTGTCAGAGATTTGGTGATACTTACCCAACAGATGGATCGGTAGACGTGAGCCCTGAATGGCCAGATCGAACACCCGATATGACACCCATAAACTTCTTTCTATAGGTTTACGTCAAGTCCAAAGTATTTATTATACAACCGGACGCCCTTGAGTAGCTTATTAAAAAAAAATAGAGATGTTTGTCCGAATATTAACCTGACATGTTGAGCAATGTGAGAGCAAAATAAAAATATACTCTTTTGTCAGGAGCTGCAAGGTGAACATTTTGAACAATTATTAAGATAAAATTAGCTTTCCGTTTTCTTTTTTGTGTGGAAATAACATTAATAAAATTTCGTAAACAAAAATGATACATATCTTATTTTATAACCGCTGGACCGATTCTAAAAAAATAAATTTGCTTTAAATAGAATTTACTAATATATTTCATACGAGGTATGAATGCCCTCCGTGTGATGGAGCAAGTGATGCATGTCACCTTTATGTCAGAAGGTAGTAAAATTAGATCGATTTTAATTGATTTTTTCATATATTTTGCCCCATTCAAATGTTAGAAAGAGAAGACCTTTAATGACCACACTGTACGAGGTGTGTAAATTAAGTAATGAGACTAGCAACTTATCGCCCGATCTAGCAACTCTGCGGAGACGGGACTTGGAAGGGCGGTAGGTTAACATGTATATACATGCACGTTTAGTACAAGCTTGAACTTGTTAGAGTTATTTGTTAATTCTTTGTGACTGTTTTCGTAAACTGTTTTTTTTTTTAGTGCGTTTTAAAAATGAGTGATATTAATTTTGAGCAACGTTGTGCTATCAGGTTTTGCTTCAGACTTAGACACAGCGCCACGGATACTTTTGCAAAGTCAAACGTTTTCAACACGCCTACGGAGACAATGTTTTTTCAACAGCCCATGTTTTTCGGTGGTTTAAGGCAATCTCAGAAGGAAGAGCGTCGATTGAAGATGAACCACGCAGCGGAAGGCCTTCATCTTCAAGAACCGGTGAAAATGTGGATAGTATACGGGATCTTGTACGTTTAGATCGTCGGTTGACAACAAGAATGATTGGGGATGGGTTAAAATTGAATCACAATGACACATCAATTGGGGATGAGAAAAATCTGCGCAAATGGTTCCAAAATCTTTCGCAGGAACAAAGGACATCAGGAGAGAAAAATGTCTTGACTTTTTGAAATCGATTGAAAATTATCCTCATTTTATGGAAAGTGTCATTACTGTGTGTGATGCGACGGGTGTTTGAGGGCCGGAAACCAAGCGCCAGAACATGGAATGGCACACTTCAAATTCTCCAAGACCCAAAAAAGCCAGAATGAGTAAGTGGAAGATCAAATGGCTGATTTGCTTTTTTGATAGCCAGGAATTGTCCATAAGAGTTTGTGCCTCCAGCCCAAACAGTAAATCAACACTTTTATAGAGAGGTTCTTGAAAAACTTCGAAAAAGGTCATGCGTGCGAGACCAAACATCAAGAACGACTGGATGTTGCATCACGACAATGCGTCTTGTCACACAGCCATTTCAATAAACGAGTTTTTAACCAGTGCAAACATTCCTGTGGCTCCTCAGCCTCCTTATACGCCTCACTTGAGTCCTTGTGACTTTTTCTCTTCCCGAGATTGAAAAATCACCTCAAGGAACGTCATTTTGGAACCATACAAAACATTCAAACGGCTGTAACCGACCAACTGAAGGCTATATGAGTTCCAGCACTGCTATGAGGAATGGAAGAACCATCTCCAGCGCTGTGTGGTTTCCCAATTAAGTTATTTTGAAGGAGACAATGCTGAATTCTAATTCTATTCGAAAAAAAAAAATATCAGTCTCATTAGTCAATTTACATACCTCGTATAATTACCACAATCACAATTTATTATTGTCCTACCATTTTCGTTGGCTATGAGTCGGGGCATCCCGCAGTAAATTAATATAGAAAATATGTTATGTATGTTCTGAAAGCAGGAGCGTAGAGAAATCGATATGCTGCACTTGCACCTGCCCACAGGTGCAAAAATTAGGCTAAATACCTTCGCGATTTTTTATCATGTACGTACATTTGTTCGTATCGCATTGAACAAGCAGGGCAGGTGAGGTATCTTCCTTCAAAACAACTTTTCTCTTTTCAAACCTTAATTGTCGTTATTGACGGGTTATTATTATGTAAGTGTGTCGGTTTTTTTTCCCGAATGTGTGTCAAAATAAAACACGTGGTCAAAAAAATTGTAACAAAGAGCATCTGGACATATTAATATTCAGAGTATTCTTCATGTAATTATTTAGGAATTTAGTAGAACAAATTCAGCTAATAATTGCCGAACTGACAATTTCACTAACGAGGCTCCAAATAGGTCATACTGGAAAATCGTTCCACCTACAATCATCAACACAGATTTATTAATGAACATGTTAATGTTTATGCTGTAAATAAATGTATCTTGTGAACATTAAGACTTTAAATGTATACAGGGTGAGTTTTTTGTGCGTATTTGGTCTATAAAATCGTTATTTCATAAATAATGTTAAAATGGAATCTCTGAGGTCAATTTTTTTTAACAAACATCAAATATCTCCGAAACAGCTCGGTTTAGGTACCTATATGTTATGGTACATGTTTTGGACTCAAAATTGCACTATTTTCAGTTTTGTAACAACATTTGTAACAACATCCATTTAAAATAAGGAAGCACATGAACACCTCCGTAGATTAGGAAGGAGGCAAAATATGGTTTAAACAACATTTTAGCATTTTTTATGAAACAACGATTATATAGACCAAATACGCACTAAAAACTCACCCTGCGTAGTGAAGTTACAAAAGTACAGGGAAAAAGGTACAAATTTATTTAAACGTATGTAGATGAAAAAAGTATAATTATTAAAACTCATCGAAAACAATATACAAATACTGACTATACATTAGTATTACGAATGATAAATGGTAGTTTGAAAATGGCAGATTATTAGTTGGTACCAGAAACGCAAAAATTTGGATTCTAGTTGATAAAAATCCAAGAAATTCTTACCACGTTCCATATTTCTTTAAAACTTAATTTTTTTGGGAAAGAATACTCCTAGGTGTCAACTTAAAGGCACCACCCCTCTCGAAGCTTTCTTTCCAGCATCCTAAAAAAAAGATAACGGTAAAAACGGAGCATTCAAGAATTTTAAAGCACTACCCTAAACCCTCAGTCGGTACCTAAGCAATTTCCAATACTTGCAAAATTTCCTGAATAATATTCCATTCGATCATATTGAAATGAAAATACAACGGAAAAAGACACAAACACACAATCGAACTCTCGCAGGAATAACGTAGAGGGTCGTTAGTTCTCAGTAGACGCTTTACCCTTTTTGATAAGCAATTGCTTAGGTATACTGTAATATTACAATAATGGATCGTTTAATTATTTCCTTTCCTAATACTCTGAATGACCTACATTTTTTATTTCCATAATTCCTTTATTTGAACAGAAAGAAATCGTACATACAGTAAGCAACGAAAGTCATCACACACCCACTTTTTGTATTACAGCATTTTGCTTCTGACAGGATTATAGCTTGTGATATTTTGCGTCTAATAAGCCGAAGTTGAAAGCGGTATGTCGATTGTATGAAAAGATATCGCTAAGAAAGTAAAATTTGAATGTTTTCAAAGAAACGTAATAACTTCGAAAATAGTAAATCCCTTTGAAAGTTGTTGGACTCGTATTAAAGGAAATCTTCAGTGTATTTATTTGACTAACTGAGTCATTTTGAAAAAAAATTTCCTAGACATGAACAAAATTTAAAGTTGAACCAAAAATATCACGAAAATTCAAAAAAGCCCTGTACGCCACACATTACTCCAACAAAAATTTGGGATTAATATCCCTCTAGATCTCTTTGTGTTTTATTAAAATTTCAGGAACAGTGATTTTTACGAAAACTATACTAAGGATGGTAGAATTTTGAATTTTCGTGATATTTTTGGTTCAACTTTAGATTTTGTTCATGTCTAGGAATTTTTTTTTCAAAATGACAGTTAGTCAGATAGATACACTGAAGATTTCCCTTTAATACGAGTCCAACAACTTCGAAAAGGGATTTACTATTTTCAAAGTTATTTACGTTTCTTTGAAAACATTGAAATTTTACTTTTTTAGCGATATCTTTTCACACAATCGGCATACCGCCTTCAACTTTGGCTTATTAGACGCAGAATATCACAAGCTATAATCCTGTCAGAAGCAAAAAAAAATCAATGTTGTAATACACAAATTATCAGAATTTAAGCAAACTTCAAAAAGTGGGTGTATGATGACTTTCGTTGCTTACTGTATATTTTCCATGGACTATTTATACTCGAGAATTCGATGTAAAGAACAAATAATTTACCCACTTAACAGTTGTCCTAAAGTGAAATATTTTATTGTTTTAGTATTTTTAGTATGAGTGAATTAATAGTTTTATTTTTCGGATAAGCAGAGGTTATCAACCTAGCAGACTGTTGTTTTACATGTACAAATACTTTCTGCGAAGGACACGGTGTTTTGCGACTAAAAAAATATAATACAAAAATATCCATATTTTCTTAAGGATTATACATAATAGTATAAGAATACATTACTTTATTTGGGCTAATATGTCCATAGGTAATTAGTACATAGATATAACCAATTACATTATTAATTCATACAGACTATATAAACTTAATAAGTTAATAATAATACATTTTTTTAAAAAAAACAAGCTTTTATTTAAATGCTCTAAAAAGAAGAAAATAAACTTTAAATTGAATCAAACCCATCAATTTATTACATTACACAATTTATATGATATAAAAGCTTGTCACCAGATTTACTTGTGTAGATGTATTTACCTATTTTATAAAATACATACTTTTTTCTTAGATTTTCTTATGTCAAGATCAGGTTACATAATTATTACATTCTTGATTATCTACACAAGTAAATCTCGTGACAAGCTTTTATATCATATAAATTGTGTAATGTAATAAATTGGTGGTTTTGATTCAATTTAAAGTTTATTTTCTTCTTTTTGGAGCATTTAAATAAAAGCTTGTTTAAAAAAATATTAATTTATTTTTTATTTTTTAGTTATAGTCGTGTTTTTGTATCTAAATGTTTCTCAACCTGTTCATATTATCCCTAAACTATACCAAATTACATATAACAAAATTGGTATGGTGGCCTTCTTGGTTTTCGACCATTTTGAATTTTTTTCACCACCGCTGGAATTTGCCTAGGGTATAGGTTGATATTAGTTCAGTCTTACTGTTTAGCCCGGCAGTAGTACACCATCTCCTCCAAGGGTTGAAAGCAGACGTCAGTTTATTCGTATTCTGCATAGCAAACCCTTTCATTTGATATCCACATTATGGGAGTGCTTAAAAATAACTAGTCCGCCATATTGGATTAAGACTGGTCATTTTATTTTTCGTATTCTTCTCAGAAAACCCTTTCATTTGATACCCATATCATGGGAGTACACAAAAAATAACTAGTCCGCCATATTGGATTTAGAGTATTCGTTTTATTTTCTTATTTCTTCTCAGCAAACCCTTTCATTTGATACCCATATCATGGGAGGTGCACAGAAAATAACTAGTCCGCCATCTTGCGCGGTCTATTGGATTTAAAGTAAATTCATTTTATTTTCTTATTTCTTCTCAGTAAACCCTTTCATTTGATACCCATATCATGGGAGTGCGCAAAAAATAACTATTCCGCCATCTTAGACATAACTTAGCTCACCATACATTGTCATCCAAACTGAGCGTGTATGCATACTTCCATCTCAATCGATTGAGGATAACTACTTTAAAATTCAGTTGCAAGATTTGACCCGAACGTACATATAAACATACATACATACAGTGGCGCAGCCAGAAAACATTCTTGGGGGAAGGGGCGAGTCTCCCAGTCAAATTTTATTTTCTCTGTAGTAACATACACTATATGATATTATTCCGTGAAAACAAAAATCTTGAAAAGTCTTTTTTATTAAGGTCTATTAAACAATGATAAACGTATAAAAAAACCAAAAATTATGCAATTAAGTATGAAGATGCATAAAACAACCATGATTTTTTTGTTGGTTGCTGGCTAGTTGACTAGGGGGGGGGCTCTGGCCCCTCACCCCCCCCCCCCCCCCCCCTGATGCATACATACATATATAAATGCATTGCAAGATAAATAAAAGCTTGTAAAAAATAAACTAAAGGTGGGTATGTACAGTGAGTCACAAAATGATTCGTGTCTTTCCAAATATGAGAATTGACGTGAAAAATCCTAATTATGGGAAATAAGAAGAACTAAGGATAATTGTGTTGTCTTAAGCAATGAAACGTACAAGTTTGGAAGTCACTGAACAAAGATTAGAAGAATAAAAAAAATATTTTACTGAAAGAAGTATTACAAAAATTGAGTCTCAAAATTATTCATACCCTACATATTTATTAATAGAAGTTAAAAGTACAATTTAATATTTTGTAAGTCCACCGCGTGCAGCAATTATGGCATTTAAATGGGCATAATACACATTTACTAAGTTTTGAGTGATGACAGGGTATGTGTCATTCCAAATCTCCTAGATTTTTTCTTTACCATATATTAACTTGAAATATAAATTTTGCATGGCCATGATCCCATTTCAGACCAAAAAAATGTTCAATTAGGTTAACGTGAGAGCTTTGAGGTGGCTACGGAGTTGCTGTGAACTGTTATACAACAGTTGTTCCAACAACTGGCTCGATGTTTCGGGTCTGTGTCAGGTTGAAAATAATAGATTCCTTGTTGATTTTGCGACGCTTAGTGCGAGATTTTTGTGTTGAATATTTGACTACCATCTTGTACGTCAATTCATCAATGAAAATAGGTGTCCGACACCACATCTTGTCATACAAGCCCTAGTCATCAACGAACCGTCACTTCTGAAGAACAATAAAGTTTACAAGAGTGCAGCAATTCATCTAGGGACACAGGGTATGCTAAATACGTTATATTTTCGCTTTAGAGAAGGGAACGAGGAAAAATAAATATGAGTATAATAACTAATAAGTGAGTAAACATTTTTAAACAAAACACATACAGAAGTAAAAGAAGACTCTACGAGAGGTTTCTGGTTGAAGACGTCTATGATGAGAAACGCATTATAATGATATTTCATTTTCAGAGAAGTTTGAATTTCGACAAACAGAAGAGTTATAATAATGACATTAATGACACTGAATCAAAAATTAGAAGTTGATAAGAGGTGCTGTTTGTTAATATCGTTAACGTTTGACATGATTCAATAAATGACTAACGCTCTTTTTGTGTCATAAAACTTGTAAGTTAAAAATGTCCTGATATGAGCATATGGTCGCTATTATTTTATAGGCAAAAAAAAATTGAAAGTAATATAATTATAACCTCATAATGTAATAGATTAGTTCTTTTTCGAAGGACTTCCACCTTGTCGTTGGTGAAAGGGTTTCGTAACATCCAATATCTATGGACTTATGCCGAGGGTGTCGTAGCTAAAGGTATAAGCGTAGGTAACGAAAGTCAATCATACCGGTAAGATCTCGAAGATGTGAGTGAAGCTAAGAAAAGTTTACAGCAGCACCATGTGACTCATAAATTGCTGCTGCAAACAACGTTTGTACACAATGGACAGCTGAATGTCACACTTCTCACCATCGGAAGTTAAGGCTTCATCTTCTTCATGAATCTGCCTCAACAGGAACGGCTTTCGGCCTCAATCAGACGAAGAGATGATGGTAATACTAATAATAACATTAATAATAAATATCGAAATAATTATTTTGCAGGAAATTTGAGGAAGCTTCTGCATAAGTTTGAAACAACCCACCATTGTGACTGAAATCCTCGTAACTTCACAGCCTAAAAAACGAACGAACATGTGTTTTTGTATTATACAACTTTCTGCATTATACAAATATTTCGTGTCAATCGATCAAAGCAAGAATAATATATAACATTAGGGAGTAAAATAACTGGTAGCACAAGAGTTCCCCATTTTTTTTTTTATTATATATTGTAATATTTTTCTATTAGAATATATATAACTAGCGACCCGCCCCGGCTTCGCCCGGTTTACGACATCACATTAGAAACCTCTAAAATTATCAGTATTTCTCTACTATATTATGTATGTATTATATATGTAAACCTTCCCCTTGAATCACTCTATCTATTAAAAAAAAACCGCATCAAAATCCGTTGCGTAGTTTTAAAGATCTAAGCATACATAGGTAGTAGATAGATAGATAGGGACAGACAGCGGGAAGCGACTTTGTTTTATACTATGTTATGATAATCTTTGTAATAATCTTAGACTAATAAAATATGTACTTATATTTTAATAAGATTATTCGCATGTGACTGGAAATTCATACAAATGATGAGGATAATATTTAGGTTTTTGGTTTTAGACATACTGTACTTGAAAATTGTTAATAAAAATTTGAATTTTAGTTTTACTAATATTATACTGATGAACTAACGCTTTGCATTTTTGAAGATCTAGTTTTAAATCACGATTTTTGAAGTATGTTGGTTGGAGTAATAAATCTGTATTTAGATATATTCTCCATCGCCTGGTGGTAATCCTGGGGACGAAAACTAAATTTTATTTATGTATGATCAGCACAGCATACATGTGTATGTAGGTGTTTGTCTAATTTAGTATATGTGAGTAATCAATAACCATCCAAATCTTACGAGTAAATTACAAATAATAAATGTCTCAAAACGGACCCTTGGGTAACTCCAGAGCGGACTGCCTCGTATGAGAATAAATAAACGTTGTCAGACGATACGATAATAAACGCAATTATTCTAGTTCTCGATGTAGACGGTAAGATAAAATAAAGAGCACTCGTCGCGGCAGTAAACAATTGGATACCCGTATTTGTCATGAACCGAAATGAGATGTTTTCAGCGACGCATCGTCGGGATGTGCTTTCGTCAAATTTGTTTCTGAAAATAGACGTTGAGTCGGACGCACGCACGCAAACACCCGACAAGGTTACTGATAAGTTATACAAACATTTTCCTTTAATTGTACGTGCATGACGACCTTGGCAGAAAAAAACTTATGGAGCGGATTAGCGGGGGGGAAGAAGCTGTTTTACGCGACTCAGCTGGTACAAGAGCGTAGAAACAACGGTCTACGAAGAAACGGGACACAGTTTTTGTCACTTTATCTTAAACATTGAAAAGTGTAGATATCGTTGAAAATTAAATACTTATCAATGTTCTTTGCTTCAATGAAAATAGTCGCGACTGACTAAAATTGATTATTTAAAATTACAGTACATACATATGTATGTATGTACATGTCTAAAGATACATGTCTAAAGATACTTATCTAAAGATATGTGATAATTGCAGCCATCGAAATGTGGACAGACTTTGGTATCCAAGGACGATTACTACTGAAATTTCTACTACAAATGTACTCCCGCCTTTCTTTCGAGTATATGCTGCACAAATACACTACATACTGTTAGTGTGAGTCATCCTATACTGAGTGTAACAGGATCATGGTACGCCCCCTTTTCTCCTTTTAGTTTTCAAGATAATTAATTTAAATTTGGGAAATCCTATACACATCATAAGCGGGACCATCTGACATACAAGTAATTTTTTTCCACTTCCGGTTTCGCCGGAAGTGACACTAACTTTCGATTTTTAAATGGAACACCCTGTATATTATTGCATTTTTGAATTCTGCATAATTTTCTGAATCCAACGATACCAAATAAGTGACATTTCAAACGTCAATATTTTTTTACAATTATAATTTTTAGTTTTCCATTTAAGTGGGCCATGACTGTTCCGATTTATTCTAAATGACCCATGTAATACTACAAAAATCAAAATCCCGTCAAAAAGTACTAAATTATGTGATTTATGAGCAAATAAAGTTCATCAAATCATTTTTCTTGGCTGTAATTTTGTGTGTATTTATCGCACATATTAATACGACATAAGAATAAATTAGTTATTAATAGTAAATATAAATGGTACTACGGTACCAATATGGTTCCATTTGAAAAAATTGAATTCTGCTCCAAAAACAATTTTGATAAACTTTATTATCAAGTGATTATTACTTAAATCACTTAATTTAGTATTTTTGACGGGATTTTGATTTTTGTAGCATTACATGGGTCATTTACAATAAATCGGAACCGTCATGGCCCACTTAAATGGAAAACTACAAATTATAATTGTAAAATATATTGACGTTTGAAATGTCACTTATTTGGTATCGTTGGATTCAGAAAATTATGCAGAATTCAAAAATGCAATAATATACAGGGTATTCCATTTAAAATCGAAAGTGTCACTTCCGCACCGGAAGTGGAAAAAATCACGTGTATGTCAGACAGTGCCACTTATTATGTATATAGGATATCCCAAATTTCAATCAATTATTTAGAAAACTAAAGGAGAAAAAGGGGGGTCTGTTACCCCAGTATATGTATGTAGTTTCCGAAAATGTTTTTATGAACATTTGTTTCTTTATTTATTTATACCCATAACTTGAGAAAATATGAGCATGTAGTTTACAAAAAAAATTTGGATTTTTCAGATTGGGCCATTTTTACGACCAGGATCCTGCACGCAGCTTTAATGGTCGGAATTAAGGCGCTTAACAAGATTGATTGCCATTTGTTTTAATGTTTTTTTTTTTCATATTTTTTGTTTTTTGTAATACCTAAGTTATACTAAAGCGCAAAAAAAATTGAAATGATAGATTAGATTTTGTTTTGAATACAAAAATATTTCTTTTATTATTTTTTTCTGATTTCAATTTCAATCTTTTTTTCGTGCTCTTGGCCGTTCGTACGTTCATTATTTCCCGAGTAATTTATTATCAGTCAACAATGGCCTTTTTTGGCTTTGAACGGCGATAACAGCGAAAAATCACCATACAGGGCTCAATAACAGGTCAAATTAAAGAGAATTAAATCTAAAAAACCTTTGTACTTAACATATTGAAAATAATCCGTGGACCTTTTAAGACAAGCAAAAATTTCGAAAATTTTATTTTTCGATGGTTTTCTTATGATGACTCAAAAACTGCTGGCACTAAAAAAAGTTAAACTCAAGATCCAAAACCAGAAACTTCAATATCCTTTTTTTCTTTTCCCTACAACCATTTACCCCAAGTTACAGCTCTTTGAAAATCACCTAAAAATTTTGTATTTTTTTTATCCCTTAATTTCTGCGCCTAGTGTATATTATTGCGCAGGCACTGGATGCCTTCTGCTGTCTGGTCTATTCTTTCATTTCCAAGCATCAATGGAACTGTCTAATTTTCCTGGAAAACCCTCTGGATTCCTCATCACTTCTCTGCACGTCTGTGTTCCCTCTCTCCTCTTTCATATTTTTGTTCTGCTCCCTGCTTGATGAAATTTTGAATCGTGATTTGATTGCATTTGAGAGTAACTCGTATTGTTTTAAGATGTCTTTTTCCAACCAAGAATATGCCGACATCATATGGGTTTTGTGATGGTGATGCAGTGTAGTTCGAAGTTTCACAGTGAAAGGTATGGAAAACCATTAGGCTTGCAGGGTTACACCCTTACCATTTCACCAGGGTACAAGGACTGGAAGAACGAGAGATGGCCAAGTTCGAATTGATTTCGTTCGCTGGCTGTTAAATAATGATGTAGAGGATCCTAATTTCTTCAACAGAATTCAGCCGAGGGTATCTTTAATACTCATAATTCTCATTTTTATGCTGAGGAAAATCCTCAATTGGTCAGCAACGTTTTCAAAGGAGTTTTGCTGTAAATGTATGGATGGGTGTCATTGATGGTCACGTGATAGGGCCTTTTTTGGTGTTTCCGAGAATGTTGGCAGGTGGAGCCTACCTCAACTTTCTACAGAATGACTTACCCTCCCTATTGGAAGACGTGCCACTAAATCTGAGGCATCAAATGATATCCAGACGGAGCACCTCCTGACTTTTTTCTAGCGGTCCGAAGATACCTCGATGAGATCTTCCCCGTTTGGATACGAAGAAGAAACTGTTCATTTGCAAGTTTATTCTTGAAAAGTTTATTCTCCTTAACTTGAGAAACAATTCATTCGTACTTGATTTAAAAAGAAAATACTTAAATTAAAAACTTGAATTATGGAATAATGTTTTGCTATGCTTTCTTTTGCCCCCCACTTCCATTTATATCTAGGCTACGTTCATTTACGTTTGAAATGTGATTTCTTCTACCCGATACGGAATTTTTCAAAAAATGAGTATACCCTTGTAAGGATTATTAAAAACGTAGGTTTTGTGAAATATGCTCACTTTTGAGAGAAGAAAAAATTCGTTTGACCAAAGTAAAACTTTGTAAAATTTAGAAATTTAGAAATTTTTAAAATTTTGAAATGTGTCTGTGCTTACAAGAATTGAATGGGAATCTTGCTAAGTATGTTTTCTTCATGAAAATGTAATGCGCTTTTCAATGTTTTTTAAATTTGCTATAGAATCAATAATTCAGGAGATATGATTAGTTTTAGGCGAAAAATCACATTTTTCCGAAAAAAACACAAATCCTGAAATTTCTCCCTTATGCTTGAGAATCGGACCATGGTCAAGAGCAACTTTCTTGTTGCATTTGAGGTGTAAAATCACCATCCACCGTTTGTACACTTTATCACCAGTCACCCTGTATTTTACATAAAATTTGTATAAATAAAGTTTTGCTATGTAACGTTTCATGTGTTCACATGAAATTCACATTCTTAAGGTGAAAAACACTTAAGAATAGGAATAAATATTTATAACGATCTTCCAGATTTCAAAGTGCAAGTCAATTACATAGAATTATGTACACAAGAATAAAAAAGTGATTGGCAAATAAAAGAACTTAAATATCGCTAAAAATATTTTTACATCTCATTATAATTAAACAATGAAATCGTTGTTAGATAATGAAACTATTTAACAAAACATTCCTTTGGCATCAGACATTAGGCGACTAAATTGTTTAAGTATAGAAGACAATGTCAGTGATATTTCGAAGATGTTATTTGCATCTTTTCAGAGGTATCAAGACGTCATACGATACGCCAACAACCAATATGTACAGTCTAATCGTTTTGTCCTTGCAAATTATGTCGTGCAAATATACCAATGTCTTAAATAAAACGGTTAATGTAACACGACAGGTGTTCACTCATCGAAATTTAACCGTGAACTATTAAATAAGAGCCTTCCTCTCCTGTTAGACCATTCCAGGGTTTTCAGCTTAAGTGATGTCAAGAACATTGTGTTGAAACTTGTTAGGCTTGTTAATTATTTAGAACAAAAATTAATAACAGGATTGTCCTGGTAATTATTTGATACTAGGGCCATTTTCTTTTCTGGACATGATCCATAACATACGAAACATGGGTTCTCTTTTGGCAATAACCATACCAAACACTCACGGATAATCTCACGTTTTCACTGTAGCTGATCTGAGCAAAGAATTTTTCAACGACATATATATACTTATTAGTTACATTAATAATATAGCCACACAAGTGTACAAAAGGTACACTTGTTTAGGTCGTCTAAATCTATCGTTTTTTAAGTTATTTGCATTTAAAAGGTTCAATGTGTTTTGTTGATTTTTTTTAGGCGCTGATATTGCTATATTTTTTTCTAGATAGGCTTGTGTCAACATTTGCCCAAAAATAAGGCAACCTAATCATTAACTTTGCGGAATAAACCCATATATCTTTATGTTTCTGGGGTCGCTGAATCCAAATCCGGTGTCCGTTTTACAGTAGCACGTTAGGATCAAAGTCATTTCAAGGTCAAATCGCGAAATAAACGCTTAAAAGAGGAGTAATCTCTTAATATATAAAGAAACCCGCATGTTAGGGATCCCGTTCCGATAGCAGGCAAGTCCAGTATCTAGTCTACTATCCAGTATATACTATCCAGTATATAGTATCATTTACGGTATTCTATCATGGGTTTCAGATTTGAATTCAACAACGTCAAAAACATAAAGATACAAATTTTGCTTCTCTAATGCGTGTTTTAGTGATTTGACCTTGGAGTGATCCTCGAAGTCACGTGATATAGTAAGAATAACAGCAGATTCTAATTCAGCGATCCCAGAAACATAAAGATATATGGGTTTATTCCCTTTTAAGCCTTTATTTCGCTATTTGACCTTGAAATGACCTTGATCCTGACGTGCTACGGTTAAACGGACACCGGATTTGGATTCAGCGACCCCAGAAACAGAATGATAAGTAGAAGAATAAAACAAAACTCTTTTAACAATTATCTAGAGGCAACCTTTTGAATCTGTATTAATTGGACAGATCATTTAAATACTTTTCAAACGAAGTGTCACTTGCCATAGGTCCCAGATATCGGTCACAGTGGCCCTGTGACCTCGTCTGTGACATTAGTAGAGAAACTTGCATCCATTTATTTTTAACATTTAATCCGTTCCCTTTCCATATTTCATTAGCCTAAGTATAATCATTCAAGAGATATGAGGGGGGGGAGCTAGCACAGTATAAAAAAATACTGAATTTTTGTAATTGTTGTAATTGTAGTAACACTAATTGTGTTATCGAATTAAGTAGGACTTTATATACTATTTGATTTTTTTATATATATTATAGACAAATTACGTACCTGTAACTTGTAGACTTGCTTGTTACAATAATTGTGACGTTTGCAGTGGCGGTTGGTGATATTTCAGTTAGCCATATCTTGAAAACGACGCATGGGACCCACTTCACTTTTTAGGTGATGACTATATACCTCTTACAGAAAGGATTTATAGTGAAAAAACCGTCAACAAAGTTTGCGAAAAAAATTTCAAAAAAACTGGAGCACTCCCTGGGATCTCAGTAACGCTCTGTGGAATATTTGCAGTAAATTTTTTTTCATAACCTAGAAACAAATATAAGGAGAGGTTTTTCGATTTGTTACAAAATATTTTGTAACAAATTGTTTTCAAAAAATTATGGTCATTTTAATTTTTGGGAAACAAAAATGTTCCCATAAAATTAAAATTAAAATGGCTCATAACATATTGAAAAAAATATATTTTGTAACAAATCGAAAAACCTCTCCTTATATTTGTTTCTAGATTATGAAAAAAAAATTACTGCAAATATTCCACAGAGCGTTACGTTTTTTGAATTTTTTTTCGCAAACTTTGTTGCCGGTTTTTTCACTATAAATCCTTTCTGTAAGAGGTGTATAGTCATCACCTAAAAAGGAAGTGGGTCCCATGCGTCGTTTTCAAGATATGGCTAACTGAAATATCACCAACCGCCACTGGACGTTTGTGCTATAAGGCGCTACTGATCTGAATTATGAGTAAGGTTCGGGAAAGTATGTGCACGCAGAGCCGGCACTATACAACTCTATGATAATTAAAGTATAAAAAACATTATAAATGTTTTTCGAATATCCTTAAAAAAATATATATACCTGGTACGGTTAGAAAATAGCAATTTTGGTTTGATCTGTGCTTAATGTTTTGCGCATTTAGCCTTGCGTGGAACCTGGTCGACAATATTTACTTTAGTATTTTTGCTAAATATGTATCCGATTTTCCATTGCCTAGTAGTGATACGTTGCATAAAACATATTTATAGAAGACATATCGACGTGTGATGGGTAATATCAAAGAAGACATACGCAATAAATTTCTGTGGCTGACAGTGATCGAAACAACATATTTTTGTGATAATAAAGTCGTTAATGTTTTGATACGACTTTTAGGTATTTCAGATATTTCGCCTCTGATATTGATAGAGATAGTAAACATGTTTTGCAAACAGCGGCTAAAAGTATAGAAATATTAGTAACACGTGCATTGTCCTCTGTAGATGTAGAAAAATAATAATGTACTGATGTTAGTGACAACAAACAACTGTGAGAAATTCGTGAAAATAATGTGGGTGTTGTGTGATCCTCTGTCCATGTGAACTATTTTGAATTGGCACTTTAACTTCAGTAGATGTGGAACGATCATGTTCCCTGTTTAGTTTGTTTTGATTTTATTTGCCAATCCGCGACGCCCCTGGAGGGAGCCAGAAGCCGAAGGGAATAGACGGCTCACGCTTAACGAAAAGGTACTAGTGATGGGAATCGAAAGCAAATACTTGCAATATCGATACTCGGTATTGCAAGTATTTTGAATTTTTCGATACCCGGGTATCGATACATCTATCAAAATTAATCGATATATTGGTAATCAAATGAATACTTTTCCAAAATTTGAACATTTAGAATAATTCAATGTGAATATAAAGTTAAAAAATTATTTGATGAGCAGGAAAATAATCCAAAGTTGAACGAACGATTTATTTTTATTTTTTTATTATTCATTAAAAAGGATAAAAGAATTGCTCTGGAATAAACATTCTGAAATAAATTAAAACTTCAAATTTCTCTCAACATCAAGCGAGATCAACAAAAATAAAAATACCAATTTCTTTGGTTTTGATCAATAACATAAATTTAAAAAAAACATTTCGATTAATCGTACGCATAAAAAAAAAGAAAAGTAAACACTATAGAAAGAATGGTACACTGACTCTCGAAAAATATTGTTTTCATTCAATTTTTACTGTTTTAATGGTAAAAATTGAATGAAAACTCCCCTCCATCGTCATACTATTACTATTTGTTAATGCTTACATATCTTTTTTCCGTGCATCACAAATATTGTCCCTAATAATAAGCGTTTTCTCATTTTGCTAAAAATGGAGCAATCTTTTTATAAACAAGTTTTTCTAACAGTTTTTTAAAAACTAACAAACATATAAAGTTATAATAACAGTTTTTTTGCAAATGTATTTCACTCATTTTGAGTGAAAATTCCAAATTTCTTCAGATCGTTGCTAAAAAAAATTTACCATTAGCAGAAAAGTGTACAGAGAGTTAGGTTAAGAGATGGCATGTGCTGTATACACAGACTCTTGGCAACATTAAAGCAAAGACAGAGAGTTAGGTTAGGTTAAACACTTACTTGATGTTCATCGAAGTATTTGCAAAAAAATCCCGCAACAAACAACAGAAATTCACTCTTGTACGATTGTTTTGGCAACTAACAACACAGGGCGAACACGCTTTTTTTTACCGGGTAAAAATTTTCCGATACTTATTCGGTATCGCAACGAAAATATCGATATTTTAGAATATCGCTCGAGAGAATTATCGATGCCAAAAACTCGATGTATTACAAACGAAGTATCGATACTTCGATATATCGGATCGGTATCGCCCATCCCTAAAAGGTACGCAGTAGTTGCCCAGCGAACGTAAGAGAAGTGTATCGATGCCCGCCGAGAACAGACGTACAAGTCGTACCCCCGGCGACAAGGGTGTCACAATTCATTGTGCTTTCTCCTCAATAAAAACGCTAAAACAATTTCTAGTGCTTATTCAAACATAAGAAAAGTAACAAAAAATACAGTCCATTCAAATTCATAAACATTCCCTTTACAACCATATACATACAATAGGAGAATAAATGCAGAAACACTGCTGGTCGTGGCAACGTAACGCTCAAGCAATGAAGACATTTGGGTGTTTCTGAATGACATAAGCAATAGGTATGTACATACATTATTAACACATTTTTACTCTTGTCTTTTTGATCTCTCATATGTCATCTTCCGTCAATAACATGATGGATTATGAGTCCGGCCCTGCGTTACAACACACGTTCGGAACCCTAATTATGAGTTATTGAATATTTATTTTGGGAATAAATCGCTGACACCGGCAGTCTTCCTTCCCTGTTGCTGCCTGCTTGGCGACGCCTGTGAACTTGCGAATCACACATTAAAAACGTAATCCTGCGCCTCCCAAGTTCCCAGAACATTGAGTTGCCGGTCGTAAAAATCAAAATAATGTAATAAAATAGATTTGTAACACTAAACGGATGAATCGCACTGTAGATCTGCCAAAATGTAATACGATGATCTTGACCTTTGGTGATTTATGCCAAACGGTGACGCGCGCATTCCACATTTTATTTATGAATTTTCAGCATTACGAGATCGGAAAAGTTTCTAGAAAATATGGTAGGCGTCATGTAAACTACTTCAAGGTAACAGTAAAGCGTATCTATACATACTTACATATGTATACAGGGTGAGTCAGAAAGAACGGGCCAACACTCAATTGGAGATACTAGACATCAAAATATTATGATTGAGCTCAATATGGCTTATACCAATGTCGCTGGTTTAAGAGATAGGTACAGCATGTTCAAAGTGTAAGACACTTTTTCACTTTTAGGTGAAATCGTGTAATTTCTGTGTGATAAATTTAAGTAATGGTTAAAACTTGGGTATAAACAAATAACTATTGTGAAGAAAACAATCTACTAATATGTTTATATTTAAAAGTAAAAACTTACAATAACATGATTACATTAATTATACGTGCCCCCGTAACTGAGATGATCCAGGATATTTCTTGATATCCCTGAAATGGGAATGAAAGATGAGCATTTCATAATCCCAAACGTTGTCTTGTTATGACAATTATACATTGAATGAATATGATTATCTATAACTTATAAATTCATGCTACTATCGGTTATATTTCTTTCAGAGTAAATCTAACTCTGACAAACAAACAAAAGTAATATTGATATATAATAAAATTCAACAATCATAACCACGGCAAATCCGCCTACTGTGTTTTAAAACAGTGACTACGTGTTGAATATAAAAAAAATGCAAATGAGCTCGCCGACACTATGGGATCGTCCACATAGTCCGCACATAGTGTCGGAAAAATACAGATATCATCCTCCTTCCAAAGCACTGTGGAATTGTCCACAATATCCCTCACAGTGTCTGTCCTCTTCCTCGTGGGATCGTCCACATAGTCCCCCACGTAATATCTGCATTTACCTAGCTCTGTCGCCAACACTGTGGGATCGTCCACATAGTCCCCACACAGTGCCAGAAACATATTTACAACTTACAAATATGCCCGTAACACTTTGGGATCGTCCACATAGTCCCCGCAAAGTGCTAAAGACACTTGCTTTTTTCATAAAATCATGACTAATATTAATATTGAATATATTATATGACATAAACCGATAATGCATTAAATTGTCCTTCCTTAAATTGGAATTCCTGACGAATATTGTATCACATCATTTTAAATAAATCAAAAATAGAATTATGAATAAAACAAAACAAAAAGGTATAAAATGCTCAGTGATAAACTCACCCTGTGAATCTGTAGATGATATGTAGGATGCACTTAAAAAAAAACCGCACCAGTCCGCACAACACAGGCTTATTTAATGCCAACACCGGCCCAAGCTTTCAATATCTAGCCCCAAGTTGGCGTTCGTTGAAACGCCCTCATTCGGCTGACAAATTTACGACCATAACAAAACATACAGAGCGAACGTAACATCGTGATTGTTGTGGTTCAAAATAAGATAATAATATTCTATTCAGTAATGTAAGAAAATAGACTAAACAAGACTGCCAAAAAAAGTACCTTACAAAAGTTTAAATTTTATTCTGTTTCTCAATAATTGAGAAAGTTTTGATAGTATGAATCTAAAAATTGGTAGTTTTATGACTTTGACTTTGCTCCTAGAGGGCGCTAGTTTCATCGTATTATTTAGGTAAATTGAAAAATATTTTTTTATCTGTTGAGTTATGCGTTTAGTGGAGAATCTAAAAGAACTCTCAATTACACAGAGAAAAGGTACACTTGTTTACGTTGTCTAAATCTATCGTTTTTTAAGTTATTTGCATTTAAAAGATGTATTTAAAGTAAATGTATTTTGTTGATTTTTTTAGGCGCTGATATATTTATTTTTAGGTCGGCTTATGTCAACATTTTCCCAAAAAGAAGGCAACCTAATCATAAACTTTGCGGAAATTTTTACAATCATTTAGGCGAAACTGGATCTTTCCCCCAAAAAGTAAACATGGTACTCCAAAACTATCATAATAGATGAAGATGGAATTTTAATTCGTTTTTCGGAAAATCCAGGTCTACTCGTCGGTTAAGTGCGATAACGGGGCTAAGCCAATCGTCCATTTGTAGAGTTTTGAAAAAAGAAATGCTCCATCCATATCATTATACTACGGTTCAGCAGCTATTGCCTCAAGATTTACCAACTCGCCTATTTTTAAGATTTTATTTACCGATGAGGCGACATTTACTAGACGGGGACTTTTTAATTGGAGGAACAATCATTTGTGGGATTCCGAGAATCCACATCCTGTAAAATACTTTAAGAAAAAATTACTTTTTAGTAAAAATACATTTTTACCGTGAGTTTAAGGTGAACATTTGCTGTAGGTATAATTTCCAATTTTGTCATTGGACCTTTTGAATTGCCACCCAATCTAACTGGACCTCGGTACTTAAACTGTCCTCAACATCATTTAAACGAGCTCTTAGAAGATGACCCACTAGCAACAAAGAGAAAACGTGCTTTATGCATGACGGAGCACCACCACAATTTGCCTTGCCAGTACGCCAATATTTGCATGAGCATTTTCGTCATCGATTGATTGGCCGTGGAAATGAATTTGTTTGGCCACCGAGGAAGTCCAAACCTAAACCCCTCTGGATTTCTCTGTATGGTCAAATTTTAAGGATTTAGTTTATCAGGGATAAGTTACTTTTCTTCAGGAGTTGCGGCAGAAAATACAACAAGCCACGAATACATTTAAAAATAATAGAAACATTTTGTTTAACATTCATAATGTTAATGAGAATAATTGAATGAGACTCGATTCACTTTAAAATAGTATTAAAGTAAAATAAATAAAATAAAATAAATAAATATCACAACATTATTAAGATATCAAAACACATGTACCTACATGTAAAAAAATACTAATTGAGCCTTGAGGGAGTCTGAGTAAATTAGACGAAACGTCGGCAGAAAATTAGTGGTTCGTTAATTGTCCAAATATATCCCCAAAAAATCCTTTGTCAATTTATATTTTATGGATGCAACTGATAACTACCAATATTTAAAAACTTATTTTATAAGTTTATGGTAAACATGCATATAATGTCTGTAAAGAGTACAGGTATATCATTTTACTTGCCAAGCCAGAAGCTTTTGCGTGTTAAGACAGAAATAAAAAAATATAGCTTAACGATGCTAAGTATGGCGATGCCTCGATATATACAACATACCTTTTGTATGATTCGTATTTTTTTTATTTCCGTTATTTCAAAAGTTATGGTCGATTCCCCACTATTAAACTAAATACCCTACTAAATAGTCTATTTCTAAATTTCACAAAATAGAGGACACATGTTAATGCAAATAAGAACTTAGTTATAAACCGTATTCAATTTTAAAAACTCCCAGGATTTAACTCTTGCCGGTTCAGCATTTTATAATCGTAAAGTTTATTACGTTTTAAATACATATATATGTAAATATTTAATATTATGCACAAAACAATTTGTTTTTTTATTTGAAGCAAAAAATCACTACTGCCTGTGCTGAATTAGGTGGAACCATTTTCATAAAAGTAACTTCCAATGAACTAAGAAAACGTTACTTAGTTGTGCTTAAATAACAATGGTGCACACATTGAACATTTATCAAACAATTAACTTGTAATTTTACTTGTTGTTATTTTATTTACTTATTTGTAAAGATTTAAATTAGGACATTTGTATTATATTGTTTATTGTTTAGGTATGTATATATAAATATATGTGTTTATTATAAATTTTACAATATTTTAGCTAGTAAAACCTAGGTTTATTATATTTTTTTATGTAAATGAAAGCACATTTACTTTTGTGTATGTTGAAAAAATGCAATTTTAAATGTTGCAATATTTACTATAGAGGAATTCACCGGAAATCTGCCATAACTTTTGAAGTAAAAAAATATGAGAAATGTACGTAAAATAAATGCAAAAATCAAAAAAACATTTTTACAAGTCATAAAAACAGATAACTATATTGCAAATATTCAGATAACTATATTGCAAATAAAATTGGGAGGGTCACGACGCTTAGCGTCGTTAAGCTATATTTTTTATTTACGTCTTAATTTTTAGTAAAAACAAGTAAATTGAAATACTCTTATACAGAAATTATATTCATTTAGCTAGTAGTTTACGAGAAAAAACAGATGCACTCAACAATAAATCGACCATAACTTTTTAAATATATAAAGTAGAAAAAAATGTTAAATAGAAAATAACTTATAATTAATGTACCTTTGTAATGGTAAGGTAAAAAATGTGTGTTGCTGAAAAAACAAATTTTGAGGCGTCGCGACGCTTAGCGTCATTAAATTAAATTTTGATTTGCCTTAATTTTGAGTGAAGGTAAGTAAAAGTGATTTGTAGCTGATTCTCAACAGTTTCTGAGATAAACTCACTTCCTATGATAAATCGATCACCCTGTACTTACTGATAGCAGCAGTTTTCAAACCGAGCATAGCTGAAACTAATTTTTTTTTTGAGATGAAACCATCCAGGAGGTGCCTGTGTAAAAATAGGCAAATGTATGTAAAAGGCCATGTTTTACAAATTTCAATTGCGTGCCATGTCTTGTTTTTAATATCTTTTTTTATATATCTTTGACCACATGTATGTAAAAAAAGATTAATATACGTACCTATCTTAAAGGGTATGTTTGACGGAATTATATTGTCTACTAATCAGCCTATTATTAATTTATCTAATAAAAGTTATATAAAGTCATGTAAGTATTTCAAAAGGGTAGGTACATGACGCCTGTATTGCCCCGTATTGCTCCGGCCCTGAACAGCCTCGGTTCAACTAGTTCACCGGTGCACTGGAAGAACAACTTATTATTTAACATAAAACATATGTGTCATACTGTTGCTATAATAATAAAATAAGTAGGGCAGTATTTAATCTGTGTTATTTATAATAATAATGTATAATTAATAAAAAGTACCCGCTCCTATATTAATCGTTTCCCTATTTTGAATAACACTGACCTACCCTAAATACATGTGAAAACATTAAATCCATGTATTACACTTACTTTTGATTTTAATATTTTTCATTTAATTGCTGATGTACAGTACAAGCAAAATATATTTACCTACTCACAACTCGACATATTTGTTCCGTTTTCAAAATATTTTGTTTACAATAATGGATATATTTATGAAGTTTTAAAATAATATGTCTGCATATCAAATCTGTTTTACTATTAATAACTCACTTCTTTCAAATTCGTTACGTCTCATAGACATCGTACACCCACTTTTTGAAGTTTGCTTAAATTCTGATAATTTTTGTATTACAGCATTGATTTTGATATTCTGTGTCTAATAAGCTCTAGTTGACGGTATGTCTTCAACTAGGTATGTCTTCAAAAATAGTAAATCCCTTTCGAATTTGTTGGACTCGTATTAAAGAGAAATCCTCAGTGTATCTATTTGACTAACTGTCATTTTGTAAACATTTTTCCTAGACATAACAGATAATGATAGATTAAATAGACAATTTTCCTAAACACCATAAAAATTCAAAAATTCTACCATCCTTACTATCGTTTTCGTAAAAATCACTGTTCCTGAAATTTTAATAAAACACAGAGGGTTCTAGAGGGATGTTAATTGTTAATTTTTGTTAGAGTAATGTGTGACGTACAGGGCTTTTTTGAATTTTCGTGATATTTTTGGTTCAAATTTAAGATTTTTTCATGTCTAAGAAGATTTTTTCTAAAATGGGACAATTAATGAGATACATACTCTGAAGTTTTACCTTTAATATGAGTCCAAGGACTTTGAAGAGGATTTAATATTTTCGGACTTTTTTTTTTAAAAAAAAAAAAAAAGAAAACATCAAAAATTTACTTTTTAGCGATATTTCACACAATCGACATACCGTCTTCAACTTGGCTTATTAAATCACAAGCTGTAATCCTGTTAGAAGCAACAAAAAAAGCAATACTGTAATACAAAAATTATCACAGTCTAAGCAAACTTCAAAAAGTGGGTGTACGATGACTTTCGTTGCTTACTGTATGTATAGTAACCTAATGGGTTAAATAAATGTTTTGTTTCATGTCAATATCTATGATTTATATTGTATATATCTTTTTTCGTTACATACTCAAGATATATCAATAATATGCAAGCAAGTAATGCTTTTTATAAAACAACTTAACAGTAATTTAGAGAAAAAATATGAACTAATTAGTTAATAGATACAAATATGTACGTTATGTGCATATATGTATGTATGTGGGTACATAAATTAGTGCATTATAACATTATTTTAGAATAATTAAGTTATCAATATTAAGCCTAAACGCATGTACAAACTAAAAATAACATTATATTTACAGCAATGCAAGTACATTCAGGAATAATATTTAAGATACATACATATATTATGTATATTACCAGGGTAACAACTATCAAGGCTAATGTTTATACTTCCTTGATAATTCTCTTGAACACAATCTTAGATACCAATATAAATAATACTCTGACATTGACCTAAATTTGTGGCAATGCCATTGATAAGTTTTAAATAAATAATATATCAATAATTGTATAATAACAGGAAACGTGAGTAATATTCCACAATATAGAGATATCTTCTTAATTTTTTTTTGTCTCTATAAATATGTACATTTCAAGTGCACTTTATGTTTCAATGGTTTCTCAAAAAAATAAGTTAATTAAATGTTAATTGTGTAACGGATGTACAGTAAAAATTGTAACGCAAACATTTAGATACGAAGACAGGTTATTTTTGAATGGATAGATCGATTAGTTTTAGATATCACCTATAATGTCCGCAATAATACCGCAAACTTTGGACCAAATTCAATACATATATTTTTTGGAGGTTTTAGCAAAATGAGTCCAGAGATAAGTTAAAGTTATCATTTCTGACCAGGTTTTCAGCTATGTAGGAGCTCATTACCGATTTGTAACACCCCGTATTTTTTGGCGGATTAGAATAGGTCAACAATTTGTGAAATTGGTAAGAGCCAGTGAAAATGTTTAATTAAGAAATCAACAATTTTTGTTATTGTAATAATAATTTAAATCAATCAAATCAAATCTTGAGATATGATTCCTCCTGTAATAACTGATCCAAAAGGAATTATTAAATATTGAAATCAAAATTGTACTCCAAGGGTACACAAGACTACCCAATTTAAAAAAAATAATACTTTGATGTCAATTATCAACATTGTTTATTACCATCAACTAATAGACATTATCATCTGGAAATAATAGTTATTGAATATGTATATGTACTCGTATATGGAATATGTAGTAATAATTTAGTGATAACAAAGCTTCCTTAAGCAGTTTATTAAATTTCATACATATTTATATTTTTATTTTACCCTTTAATATTAAACTTACTACTAACGTGTTTTAGTAGTAAAAAAAAACAATGAATAAGAGTTTTTAAATTTTTAAAGTTTACTATTTCCATTCATGGATAGTAACAGTAACGTTTTAGAAATCCTTAAAAAATCGAAGCACATCGAAATATTGAAAAGTAACCTTAACCTCCATGAAGTGCACATTAGAAAAAGAGTACCAAAATAAGAAAGAAACAGGATCTACCATTTATTTGAATTAAACAATTTATCTCGATTTAAACATGGCAAAATGTAACATTTAAACAAATTTAATAGTCGGTGTAACATTTTCGATTTTTAATTGCAGCGGGTGTAGTACCTACGTTTTTGCGCCATGCCAAAAATGAAATGAGAGCCTACTACCAAAAAAAAAAAAAACGTATGACAGTCATTCCCAGGCCCATATATCTAGATTTTATTTAAAGATTGTGTCCAGTTTTTTAAATTTTTTTACGAGTTCTCTGAGATATTTCCTTTGTATGTTCGGTATCTTGTATTTAATAAACGAACAGCTTCGTAGGAATTATTTTGGGACTGATAAGAAACTTAGATGGCGAAAACTTTTTCTACTGTTAAATCCATATCGCAAAAAAAAAATGATAATGAAAGTAAAAAAAAAATCGAATTTTCAATCTCCTTTTACCATTTACATATATGTAAAGAATTAAAATACCTTTCAAATAAGTTGCAACAAGGTATATCTTGCTATTTAAAAAATCTTGATGTCATTTGTGGCGAACTCTGTGAAATTTTGAGTCAATTTATCTTGTAAAATGATTCGCTTAATTTAATTTTCCCTAGATTTTGTCCAAATTCGCTAACTCAAGTGGGTTTGTAATAATATTCAGTATATAAAAAAAACTTATATGTAATCCCAAGTTTTGTAATTCTTTTATCGGTCAAATTGCTTTAACTAATTCAGCGAACAACTCCTATGGCTCTCTTCAGTATTCCTCGTCTACTGTTGGCCCTGACCTACATGAACATAGTTCAGTTAGTCATATAATAACGAACTAATTGATAGCAGTGATGTAATGGTAGCTAACAGAGCCATAAAAACACTGACGTACCGTTAAAAGCAATAAAAAAGTTTTAAGGAAATATTGAATTATAATTTATGTAGGTACGTCGCGTCTAATAAATAACGGCATGCATAGTCGGATGCCTTCGCGAGACCTGTCTCTACTACATTTTACAATCCCCCGGCAGCCCGGCATAAAAATCGTGTCTGGGTCGCCTAACATAAATATTTGTATTTCGCATAGAAAACATGTCGACATCGCTACCTTTTGTTAATTTCGTCTAGAAATCATCAGGAGGTTCGGAAATAACTGAAATGACTGAGTTGTACCATTAATTCTAGGCAGCACTAGTGCCAATAGATTCACCAATAATCTTATTCCAATGGTCGTTTCACTTCCACATTCACATAGTGCAAGTATTATTGTTTATTAAAAAATTTATTGGCTAGATACGCCTAAAATGCCTTGAAACGTCGAAATTTTAAGATTATCTTCTAGTCTATCGGTCTGTCTATTAACCTCTTTTGTGTACACGACAACTCGAGAACGCGTTAGGATTTTGAACACCATGACGTGGTCTCAACCTAATTAATTTTGGAGCTTAATCGGTTAAGGGGTTGGGGATTCAGTTGAATAGCGGTTAAGGCGTTGAATAGCGGTAATACTTCTTCTTTGATTATTGGTAATTTTCAAACGAAGCAAGATATGCACTTCAAAGAGATACATGAACAACATAACAGAGCCTACAAATGTGAAGGTTTTTAGCTCTTCGCTCAATAGTGTAGTTGAGGGAGATCCAATGCATGATTTGCTTTTCTGATAGCCAGGAATTTTTTTTAGTTTAATCTTTTAAATAGCCACAAAGATTTGTGCCGCCAGGCCAAACAGTAAAGCAACACTTTTACAGAGAGGTACTTGAAAAAAATCACTACAATGCGCCTTGTCACACAGCCATTTCAGTAAACGAGTTTTTAATCAGTAAAAACATTGCTGTGGCTCCTCCGCCTCCTTATTCGCCTGACTTTTCCTCTTCTTTGTCCGCCTCGTCCTTGTGACTTTTTCCTCTTCCCGAGATTGAAAAATCACCTCAAGGGACATCATTTTGAGACCATAGAAAATATTCAAACCGACCAGTTGAGGGCTATTGCAGTATATGAGTTCCAGCACTGCTATGAGGAATGAAGAATCGTCTCCAGCGCTGTGTGGATTCCCAAGGAAGTTATTTTGAAGGAAACAATACTGAATTGTAATTCTATTCGAATAAAAATATTTAAAAAACCAGTCTCATTACTTAATTTACACACCTCGTATATCGAGCGCGTAAAGGGTTAAAAAACGCATATTTTAAGTATGTATGTGCTCTACTGGTAAATTACTGGTAAATTTCGTTTGATACGCCCATGTGGCGCAAGAACAGTGCCACAACTTTAGAAATAACCGGGGCAAAATATTTCGAAAAAAAATACGGTGACAATTTATGTAACGACCTTCATCGTGTGATCGACGGTGACGTAACGTCACACCCACGAAAAGTACTCTCGTTGATTAATACGCAGAAAAAAATTGGATCTGATGTTTTGTTGGTAATTCAAGGTCCAGGGACGCTTTGTGTAAATATTTAAAAAATACTCATTATTAGAAGCAAGGACTTTCGTGATACGTAACATCGTAATAAACATTGTTACTAATAATAAACTGTCCTTTGGTTTTCCAGTGAGGTATAAAGCTCACGTTACCGGGAAAAAACACACAGAAAAAGTAACGAATGAATCAATATTACCCTGAACTTAACTCAAAATTAATTTATGAGATTTTCTGACAATCAAAGCAGGAATAGAAACAGCATGAAAAATAACGAGTGGTTTTGTTTTCAGATCGTTATCAATTAACAAATAAAAACGATAAAATACATAATGGCGTTAAATGAAAATTTGAAACAATGCGTCTAATAAATAATATGTATATGATTTTTTAAGGTAGGTGTATGTTTTACTGTGATACTCGTTTCTATACGCTGTCAAACTTTTTTGTGAAATCACAATATTTTTACAACATAATGGTTTAGTAAAATTACAAACCAATGTATACCAATGCAACATTAATAGAAAGTAATTTTTCAAGACATGTAAAGAAAATCACAAAAATGAGTTGTAATTTTACAAATTTTATGTATAAATCATACACGTGTTGTAATTTTATGAATCAGTTTGTTAGTTGCTAATGAAAAACGTCTGGATTTACAAGCATTATTTGCGATTCAATTTATTAGAACTTTAAGCAAAATCACAAACAAATCTTGCAATTAATATTACAATGAATTTATTAAAAGTTTACAAAACATTAAATTTTACAATACACATGATCTTTGAAAAATTTGTATTATCAAAGTTACACGTTCTCATTTTACAAACGATTTCCAACTACATAAATTGATTTGTAATATTACAATGTTCGTCATATAAAATTACTAACCTTATTTTATTATCTGTTTAGTTATATTAGTAGTTTATATTAGTAGTTTGTTTTGTAATTTTCCAAAACAAAAACAAAAATTGTTTTGTAAAATTACAACTCCTGATTTGATAAATACAAAACTGCTTTGCCAAAATACTTCCAACGCATTTTTTGTAAAATTACCACAGAAATTCTTAACAGTGTAGTTAATACAGGCTTAATTAAAAACTCTTACTGCACTCACTTAACTCTAGATGCACTATCACAAATTTGTCCTAATTTGGTACGGTTTTAAATTATTTAATTGTGTCACCTATAGCTTGTAGCAGCGAATTTACTTCGTCCACTATTTATAGTGACTCCGCTAACGACAAATTACTGTTCTGTAATTTTTGTATGGCGTAATACAAATCTTTATACTTAGTTACTATTAATAGTTTTTAAAACTGTTTCAACGGACTCATCAATCACGTGTTTGGTCTGGCTCTCCTTAATAGCTGCAGCTTCGGCAGGACTGAATTGTAAAATAACAGCTTTTATTTGCTGGAAATGTTCGGCATAATAAAAAGCTTCTTTTACCATGTTCTCCAGCGAGTAAGAATCGGCTGTGGTAGTTCGAGAAGACCTTTCACATTTGTTGTGAAACTCAGGGAGACGTTTAAGGGATTTTGAGATTTATCCGCTTTTATCATTAATAGTGGGTATAAAAAAAATCACGTTGGGAAAGGATTGTCGAATAGTATCTGCTACAAATTGCATTAAAAGTAAGTCGAACATAAACTGTGTTCTCAAGGGCATACCCATTGTTTTATTTTTTATGTTTCACTTTATTTATGTGACTGCTATAATCACATTTGTCCCTACAAAGCAATTTCTCATAAAACAAATCTTAGAAATCACCGATTAATGTATTCACTTTGCCTGAAAATGGTTTTTAGGCGTTTGCACATGTGACACTTTATTATTATGGTAATACTAACAGCGACGACATAAACACCTCGAATACATTAATAATAATGCTAGAGTCTGCCAGACGGTCGGTCGTTGAAAAAAACTGAAACGTTGAAACGACTGAATCCAATGGCCTGCTCTATATGTAAACTATTTTGTTCTTTCAGTTGTTTTTGTTGTATTACTTGGGATGAAATAATACACATATGTATGTATGTACATATGTATAATATACACATAAGTATATGTGCTTTGGCAATTCATTATTAGTTGTAATTTGCATTTATATTTATTTCCCCCGGTTTCTCTTATTGACGTCACACTTACGTATGTACCTACATATAAAAATTAAAATCTTATGTCTAATAAAAATGAATTTAAATTTTATATGCTTGTGTATATGTAAATAAACCGTATGTTAAACATGCGGTCGGACGGAATTGGCCGTGTCATAGTCTTACACCACAAACCTTATCGGGTGATTATACCGAATGAGGGCGAGGAAGACGAGACACATGCCGATTCAGCAGAATAGAACCATCCCAAATTGATACACAGATGGGTCCAAAACGGAACAAAGTACTGGAGCGGGTGCAACAAACAGAGACCCAGGGTGCGAAATCAGCATAAATCTGGGGAACTCAGCAACCGTACTTCAGGGAGAAATAACTGCAATATCCGCTTGTGAGTAAGAGGTGATCAGGAGGTCTTACACAAATAAGAGGATCCAGATGATCTCTGATAGCCAAGCAACACTCAAAGCCCTGGGAGCAGTGGACATTCTCAGGCAGTTAAAGACTGAGATTCCATTGATAGGGCCCGAACCCACCTGTGGTCTGACCTACCAGACCGCCAGGAGGGCCATAAAGATCCTGGAATAAGTCAATAGACCTTATAAAACTAGGTAGAAACCAGATGGATAGTAGGACTGTTCACAGGACACTGCCCACTCATGCGATATCTCACGACAAGTGGGGTGAAAAATGATCCCGATTGTAGTAAGTGTGGAGAGGAGGAA
Source organism: Aromia moschata (assembly GCA_029963805.1). NCBI lineage: Eukaryota > Metazoa > Arthropoda > Insecta > Coleoptera > Cerambycidae > Aromia > Aromia moschata. Next base: position 912,477 of record JAPWTK010000101.1, on the reverse strand, counting down.
GAAACCCCTTCCACATATTATGCGAATGCCCAGCACTGGCAGCTTTAGGTATTCGAACTTTGGGGCTACAACAATAGAACCAAAAGAAATGAGAGACGCTCCATTAGAAACTGTCCTTAAATTTCTTAAGGAGACAGGCTAATGGAATGACTAGACTATGGGGGCACAATAAGGATAGGCTTAAGTGCAAATGGCTTATGCATCTACCCCGTACGTAATTGTAATTGTAATTGTACATATGTAAATGATAAAATATATTTGTAAAAGCACTTTACTAGTATAAGATATAATTTGGTAAATGAATTAAATGGATATACAGTGTGACCCATTTTGAAAAGCATCACGCTCGTATGTTAGAGTGCGCTAATGGATTTTCAAAAAAAAAAACTTTTTTAGCAAGTAGTGCTCAAAGTTCAAAGTAAACTACTTTACTACATGTAAAAAATTTACTATCGCGCTTCCAAAACCTTCTTCGAAAATCCCGTCAAACAAAGAACTTGTGATAGTTATTTTTTAGGAACATTTCTGAAAACCTAATCGACTTGTATTAATCTTGCTGGTAAAATTTTCAGAAACCAGCAGATATTTATTCTTTTATTTGACATTTATTATATGTTTATAGAAACATTTTAGTGAAAAATGAATTACTTTCTCGAAATACTGTAATACTGTACCTGAAAAACAGTTTTCGTTTATATTTTGTCACCCAACGGCAGGGTTCATTATGCGAAACAGAAAAAGATTTGATATAAAAAATTTCAGTACATTTTAAGTTCTTTTGTTCTATTAGGATTAGGTATATTTTAAGATTTTCAAAAGTAATAAACGAACATCGAAAAGTACAAAACGAAACAAATCGTTTTTTTTTTAATGGAACACACTGCATTTATATATTATGATAACGTAGCAGTATTGATCCCGACAGTTCCAATATAATCATATTATTAAACTTTTAAGTTTAAATAATTCGTGTACTTCTAAATGAAATGTCAATAGATCTTACATTTTTTAAATCAGGGGGACGAGTTCTTGCTTTTGAAAAGTCTTGAAAAGTAAAAATACATAGGTTTGTTTCATTTAAAGAAAAATTGATGGGTGTTGCGTTCTGTGACTTCGATATTCAGTTGTTAATTTTGTTAATAAGCTTAAAAGGTAATATATAAAATTTACTAAAATTCTTATATAAGAAGTTTTTTCTATTTCGTGTAATAAATCCTGTTAAGTAGGTGTCAAAATATAAACGAAAACCCTGTACATTATAAACATTTATTAAATTTGTTTCACTCGGCAGTATATATGTATGTTGTGCTTTAAACACTAAATTGATAAGTGTGATATACGCACGGCAGGTATAAAAAATTGGGTTTTGTGTTAAACCTGTTTTGCCTTAAAACAGCTGTAATAGTAAAAATTTAAGCAGTTTCGAGCTCCACGATACCCACGAAACAGATGCTGGAAGATAACAAAATAGCATAATGTCAAATTGATTTAGTATAGTAAACAGAAACACCTTGTTCTAATAGCAGAGAGGGTGATCTAAAAGTTAAGATAACGTTATTTTTATTAACTTACCATCGAGGCAACGCCACTTGTCTTTAATAGTCTAGATCAGCGTTCTTCAAACTGTGTTTCAAACCCTATTTATCTTCAAACCCTATTTATCCATTCTTCCATTCCTTTTGTTCCATATAGCCTTATTAAGGGTTCCACGAGTTTTTTTTATTACTATTGTTCTGTAATTTTATTAGTTCGGTTTTTTTTATTAGTTTTGCAAATAAAATGGGTAATATTTCTTGCAATAAAGGGTTCCACTAAAGATGATGACTAAATTATGAAAAATGAGTTTGAAAAAGTTTGCAGACCACTGAGCTAGACTACAAATCGCATTTAACAGGTCTCAAATCTGGAGTAGCTTATTAAAATGTGGTTTTATTTCATAGAATTCGCACCCATTTTTAACAAAGGAGTTAGTTGTAGGACCTACACACATATACCTACATACATATACCACAGTTCTTACCATAGTTCAAAATTTAAAACCAACATGATCTTAAATAGTTTTATTTATTAAAAAAAAAACGAATAGTCATGATAAAATCCTAAGGTCGAATTAAAAAATATTTAAGAGCGTAGATCCTTTCTATCTGAATGTCAAAAATTTATTTGATATAGTTTTTTTGTGATGAACGAAACATATTACTTTCCTGTATCTCTGTTAGTGATATGTTATTGGGTAGTGGCCTTGACGGTCTTAGACTTCGCTGAACTTCACCACTATCATAAATTCCCATTTATTAGATTTTTTTCTTGAACTTTCTATCTCTGTCATAGCCACGGCACTGATTCACTCACTGTTTTACAAATTGATCGGGCAAATGGTATATGTTATGTTTTAATCCCCTCTGCTAATGAGGTCATCTTCTAAAAAATTGTAAACATATCTTAAAATTCAGTGTTCATCAAATCAATCTACAATTCAGTAGCCTTAAATCTGAATCGACTTACTAAACGTCAGTAGCGGAATGGAAGTATGAGACCCTCACTAAATTTTAGAAGGTTATTACGAGACGCAAATGGAAGACTGTAATAATAAAAAAAACAATTATTTATACGAACATATTTTTCAAAAAATGTGCAGCACACCCTAGAAAATCTTGGAAATGTGGTGCAAAATATTTACGAACTATTTTTTATTCATACTGTTATTGTATTTTTCCTTGATGATTAAGAAAAAAAATATTTCGCATGTGAAAAGTGTCTTTGATTATTTTTTTGAGGTTGCGCAACTTTAGCACCAACCACCACTACTAAAGATAGAGACGAGGTGTGTAACGTAAATAATGAGGCTGGTAACGTAGCGCCCGATCTAGCAACACTGCGGAAACGGGACTTGGAAGTGCGGTAGGTTAACTTGTAATGCACCTTCATTACAAGTTTGAACTTGTTAGAGTCATTTCTTTGTTCTATGTGACTGTTTTCGTAAATCGGTTTTGTCTAGTGCGTTTTAAAAATGAGTAAAATTAATTTTGAACAACGGTGTGCTATCAGGTTTTGCTTCAGACTTGAACACAACGCAACGGATACTTTGGCAAAATTTCAGCACCCCTACGGAGACAGTGTTTTTTCAAGAACCCAAGTTTTTAGGTGATTTAAGACATTCTCAAAAGGAAGAGAGTAGATTGAAGATGACGATAGAATGAACATGTCGATAGAATACGGGATCTTGTGCGTTCAGATCGTCGATTGACGACAAGAATGATCGGGGAAGAGTTAAATTTGAATCACACCACTGTTCATCAAATTGTGACTAACGAATTGGGAATGAGAAAAATCTGCGCAAAAATGGTTCCAAAAACCCTTTCGAAGGAACAAAAAAGACATCAGAAGAGAGAGGTGTCTTGATTTTTTGGAATCGAAATTACTGGTGATGAGACTTGGGTGTTTGAGTACGACCCGGAAGCATATTTACAGATGCTAGCGTGTGTTGACACCAGGGTGTTGAAATCTGTGAGGTTTTGGAAAAACAGTACATTTACAAATACTAGCGGATTTGGACACTAGAGTGTTAAAACCAGTGAGCTTTCGTAGTTGGATATACATTTACAGATGCTAACGGTTGTTGACACCGATTTTAAATGCGGCATAGCGGCTGCCGCGTTGCTGGTTTGACAAAACAACAACGATCTACTGTTAACATATCCTTCGCTTAAGGAGCGAAGGAACGGTTATTGTTGGACTTTGGGAACGGAAGACTGAATGGTGCTTATGCTAAAGGTCATCTTACTTAACGCGAGGACACAATACCTACTAATAATATGGTAAAAGTATCAATCAGAATATTCAAAGATAATGTTTTACAACGATGCAAAGCACTTAATTCAGTATCTACCATTGACTTTGTGTCACAAAACCCGAAGTGTTGCATAATAAATTTTGTTTAAAAGCAAAGGACTTAGAAGTAAGAAAACTAAGTGATAAATTTACAATGTCACTTCCTCCAATAAATTTTGGACTGTGTGTGACTGTCCACAAGGATAAGGAGGCGCATTCTGTAAGCACCAGAAGACCAGTGTGCAGTTGAAATGAAGGAACACATCTATTTAAAAAATTGCCCTAAACTAACTTTTGCTGATAGAATTTCACTGGCGAAACTGGCAGAAGGGCCAGACATTGACGAGTCCTTTTTTAAAACCATGACCGATTTAACTAACACAGATAACAATATAAATATGTCTGAACAACCAATTACATCCAACGAAAGCTTCTTTGATACAAAAATGGATTTTTCTGTTGAAAATTTTCCAAAAGGTCGTTCAGATAACGAAAATTGTGAAAAAGAAATGAATACATTTGAAAACAACATAGAAAACATAAGGCACATCATTACTTCCAATCAAGGCAGTCATATGAAGAAAATGTTGGGACTATTTAACAATTAGCTAAACCAAATTAAAAATCCATAGATTTTTTTTTTATTTTTGTACGTCAGTTAATAAACAGCCCCTATCCAGAGGCAGAACAATTAAGGTTCAACCAACTGCCGTCAGCAGAAGAAAACATCGTGAAGGATTGTCTTGCAGATCTCGAACGATTCAACCTGGATGGCCGTCCAAAACAGAGATAGCAAAAGGAAAAAAAAGAACTAGAAACCTGATGAGAAACATCACACAGAACTAACCTAACGCTAAAGGGCATGGATCTGTTCATTAACCTTAATATTATTTTTTTTTTTATTTGGTTCATGTGCCTTAATAAATAAAAGTTTCAACTCATAATAAATTATTTTTTTAATATCAGAACAACGTTTTATTGTTTATTAATACCTACATCACTTAAATATTTTTTTTGCAGTGACCTATCTAATTATTTAAAAATCAGTGTCAACAACCATTAGCATCTGTAAATGTATATCCACTACGAAATATCACTGGTTTTAACACTCTAGTGTCCAAACCTGCTAGTATTTATAAATGTACTGTTTTCCAAAACCTCACAGATTTCAACACCCTGGTGTTAACACACGCAAGCATCTGTAAATATGCGACCCGGAAACCAAGCGCCAAAGAATGGAATGGCACACTTCAAGATCTCCAAAAGCCCAAAAAAGTAAGAATGAGCCAGTCCAAGATCAAATGCATGCTGATTTGCTTTTTTGATAGCCAGGGAATTGTCAACAAAGAGTTTGTGACTCCAGGCCAAACAGTACATGGACACTTTTACAGAGAAGTTCTTGAAAAACTTCGAAAAGGGTCATGTGCGTGTGAGACCAAACATCAAGAACAAATATATGTTGCATCACGATAATGCACCTTGTCACACAGCCATTTCAGTAAACGAGTTTAGACCTCCCTATGCGCCTGACTTGAGCCCTTTCGAAGTGACTTTTGTCTCTTCCCGAGATTGAAAAAATCACCTCAATGATGACATTTTGAGACCATAGAAAACATTCAAACGGCTGTAACCGACCAGCTGAAGGCTATTCCAATATATGAGTTCCCTGCTATGAGGAATGGAAGAATCGTCTCCAGCGCTGTGCAGCTTCCCAAGGAACTCATTTTGAAGAAGACAATACTGAATTATAATTCTATTCGAGTAATAAAAAATAAAAAAGTCAGTCTCATTACTTAATTTACACACATCGTATGCTCTGAATGAACCCCGGCGATATTTAACAGGTTGAATTTGACTGAATCAATTCAATTTAACAACACAGAGTTAGTTACAAAAATGACAAAATACGATTTTTGAAAACTTGAAGTTGATTTGAAGATAAAAACATGTCTTGTTTGGGTCAGCTTTTTTGTATTTATTTGTGGAACATATATATTTTTTAAAATTTTCTAAATCGGCATTGTAAAATATTAGTCTTTTTTAATTTTAAAGTCCACTTTCATTAGTCGCTTTTTGTTCATATGCTGACGCTTGATGACACTTTATTTAAAGTGTTATCAAGCCCTACGTGTTTTAGAATAAATTTTATTCAAAAATCATTATAGAGAAACTGTTCAATTGGAAACCGTCTCTTAAAAAAACTTTTGAACAAAAAATCTATCAAAGTAAACATTGCAGTAGGCCCGTTTCAGCTGGTACTGTTTTACAGCCTCCGCTGTATGCAATGCATTGAATAGTGTGCTAGCATTTCACAGCAAAACATGCTACTATACTTTCGTGTATTACACTTATGATACCACTAACTCTGTGGTGAGTACAGTTATTGCCATTCATTATTTTATGTCGACTCTATGACGAATTACAATTTTTAGTCCGGGAGAATTAGGTTTTGTTTCCAGAATCGGGCCTGTGTCGAATATTATTGGCTTAAAATTAAGTAAAAATACATAGAACAAAACTCTAAATTTGTGTATTCGCAGTGATCGAGCGTGTTTTGTTATTAACAATTTAAGGGAAAAAAACGCTCTTTTTTTAGTTTTTTTGCTTTTTCCGAAAATATGCGTCTAATCGGCTTGAGGTATGCTTGTCGATTTTGTTCCTGAGGTAATTTTCTATTCAAGTACTATTCAATGCAATTGATTTGCAATCTTGCAATCTGTATATAAAAAAAACGCCGAGATAAAGCCCTTAGTTACCGCATTTTTTTCGGTTTTTGGTTATTAACTTTTTTATTTTGCAATTTAAAAATCTGAAATTTGCAGAGTCGCGAGATATTGCGATTACCTATCGATGTTTTTATAGGCGCTCGCGTTTTCAGCTTTATAATTTTACAATAGGCCGCCATTTTGAAATTGGGCGTGCGGATTGCGGGCGTTTGTTGAGCACCCCAACATCTATATATTTCAGTCTCATCCGTTTGAAGTGAAATCTGTTTGTTTTATTTAATATTGAAAATTTTGCACTTTTTCTTTCAACGCCAATTTTGCAATGAAAAAAAATTTGTGTACCAGCGGTAAAGCCCATCCCGATGGCAAATTTCCTCAGGAACAAAATCGACAAGTATACCTCAAGCCGATTAGACGCATATTTTTGGAGATACAAGCAATTAATTTTTATAAACTTTTATAAACAAAATTTATTTTTTTATTAATTTATAATTTATTAATTAAATTTTTATAAACAAAACACGCCCGACCTCTGCGAATATACAAATTTAGGGTTTTGTTCTGTATATTGTTTACTTATTTTTTTTTACTTCATTTTTTACTTTATTTTAAGCCAACAATATTCGACACAGGCCCGATTCTGGAAATGTTTTTAAGCTAATTCTCCCGGAGTATTTGTATTTTACCGCCCGCTACTGTTAAACATAATACAAATAGAAACAAAGGAAAGAGGATGATATCTTATTCACTGAGATAATTAGTATAATAATTTTTTTGACCTTCAGTCCAAATCATCTAGACAGTAACTAAGCTGCAAATCGGCTCAAGTATTTTATTGTTGCCCCTGGGATCATTAAAAAAGTTATAATTTAGTCGTGCGGTATCTTTCGAGTTCTATTAAAATCATTCAATAACGTCCTCCTTTTTCCTGTATTGCCTTACACAGATAATAAACAACTTTCTTCCTTGATCTTTCATCGGCTAACCGTGGGGGAAAGTTGGGTGACTTCGCTAGCGCTGCTTGAATTAGAGGTCATAGCGTTTGTTCAATTCGTAATTATTCAACTCTTTCAAAAAACTTGGGCAAAGTGCCATCAGGTAAAACTTATGAATCTTAACTGTATCTACACAGTGTATCTACAGTCTGAAAAACTTAAATGTATCTACAGAGTTGTGATAAAGAAATGGATCAGCCTTCTGGATGGAATACCGCGTACTTGATCAAGTATCCCTCGCGGCAGTCAATGTTCGATCAATAGATACATCGAAATGCTTTAAGTATATACATATACTGGGTGTCCCCGGATTGAGTTACCTATAGGTGAAATGGACAAAAAATTCCATAATTCATTCTTCATAAAAAGTTTTGCTTGTCTTGAAACGTCCAGAAAGTTTGTTGTTTGTTCAATTTAACATACAGGGTGTTCAAAAATAGCAAAAATTAAATAATAGTAAATATTAACGCTATGTAAAAATGTAATTAAGAAAAATTGTTTGCAATTAAATTTACTACTCAAATATGAAAGCATGGCCTACTAGCCAATATTAACTATTTTGAAGAGATTCCGCAATTTTTTTTCCTTTGAGGTATAGCTATTTTCCTTTAAAAAAAATTATGTTTACTAAAGGCGCAGACACAATAAGAAATTATAATCCTGTATATTATACAGGATGGATCAGAAATATGGTACATTTATCAACTTTAATTATTTTAATGAAACAAATTGTATGTTTTTATACTTTTAGAGTCTTCAACGCTTCTGGGTTTAATAATAGAATAAGCAAAGTACGGGAAAAAGTAGTAGTATTATTTCTTTTTTATTACTATAAGATGTTGACAATGTCCTCCACTAACTATCCTTATTATATCAAAAAAAATCCTAAAAATCACTGATGTACAGGGTTTTCGTTACGCAAGGGTACTTATTTAAAAACGTCAAGACGCAATATAGTACATATGTATGTAGTGATTTGTTTTTTCATGGCAATCTAAAGCATGGTAGTCTAATATATTTACTAAATTTTAAATTTTAATAGTTCAGAAACTGTTGATATCAACGCGAATAAATTATTATCAGAGGAAAAACTTCCTTCCGAAAAATAAAAAATAAACAGGGTGTTCCATTGCCAGAAAAGATGTTTGTTCGCCCCACAAAAAAGTTCAGCGGGTTAAGATCGGGCAATCTGAGTGGCCACTTTATCGATATGTGTGTCTAGTAGATAAGCCTTTAATCAAATAAAATTGGGCATACTTTATGAAAAATGTCTAAAATTGGTTGTAGAATCTAAAATATGTATAATCATATTTGTGTTTCATTACAAAAATTAATGTATATAATATTATATAATAATTGTATATAATTGTATATAATACCCTTAATATAATAACGATTCTTGGTCAAGAAGGCGGTATTCCATACAAAAGGCTGATCCGTTTCTTTATCACAACTCTGTATGTGATATTGAACCAGTTGAGAATACCGGTTGCTAGGCAACAGCCAATCTATTCTAAATTCTAAAAATCTATTCACTCTATATTTACGATTTGTTTGTTTCATTGATTTATTTGACATTTCTGAGATATAACACTCTCGCTCGAAGTACAGGGGCATTAGTTTACAAAGTTTTCCTCCCTCTTTCTAATAAATTTCAAAGACCTCTGTTGATTTCCATTTTCCGGCTAACACCTGACGGTTTCTGTTCAAACTTACTTAACAAATTTTGAATTTGTTAAGTGAAAGTGTTTTGAAGTTGTTTTGAAATTTGAAAGTTAAACAATGGGATATAAATATTCTACAAACAATGATCAGATCAAGTGCAGTATCTTTTCTTAAATAATCAAATTTATAAGGTTCGAACAACAATATAAGGTAAGGTGGGGTAAGTGGGACATAGTTTTACAACTTTAATTTTTGAAATAAAAGGAAAAAAAATTATAACAGAAAAATATGTGAGCTTTGGAAGGGAAATAAGTTTAGGAGTCTTAATCTCTAACAACGTGTTAAGTTGTTTTAATACTGAGTAGTTTTGTTGTATTCTTTTTTTTTAATTTTTAGTGTCTAATGTCCCAGTAATAACCCTGAATTTGGGGAAACTGGGACTTTCATATATAGTTCTTGAATAAGTTACTTAAACCCTTATATCGGGGAACTGGGCCAATTTTAGCTACCTAATTTACCATGCCTCCAAATTTGGATTAGTAATAAAAAAATTTAGTTTATTTTTTCAAGTTGCAAAATTATCTGAAGAAAAATAGAAATGAGTAATGCAATTTTTTTTATTTGAATAATATTTTTATATAATATAAGTATAAGAACTATTATTATAAGAAAGTACTAAACTATTTTGAACAAACAGGCACATCAAATCTGTACAACATTTTTCTTCATCTTAATATAGTTTGTGGAGTCAATTCTAACGTATTCAATTCCTTGAGGCTTCTTGATTGATAAATTATGCCGTTTCTTGAAACTTAAAAACCAGTTTTCTTTAGGTCTTCCATCTTTAAATTTGTTTTTTAGATTGTTATTTATCACGTAGTTTTGAACTACATCTAACACTTCGTTGCGTGAAAGTCCAAATCCCCACTTTTCCGTGGCTATAAGACATTCCGCTAATTTATTTTCATCCTCTAGTGGTATTGGCAATTTTCCTCCGCCTCCTTTTCCCCTTTTTGCAATGATACCCTTTCCTCTAGTTCCATCAATATAGTGTCTTCAGGTGGTCCTTGGTATATTGTAGTATTTCGTAGCAGTATTCAATCTCATGCCATTATTTCTAACTTCCCTAATAGCATTTTCTAGGTCGAGTTTGATATACCGACTGCCGTCTGCCCCTTTCGTAGTTTTTCTAATATAATTACGAACCATTTTTACTGAAACGAAAGAGACAGAACAAATTTATTTCAGCTCCTTTTAGGTAAAGTTAACTGGGATATTTCCGGGGTAACTGGGATGTGTCATGTCCCAGTTTCCCAGACATGTAGGTCCCAGTTACCTCTTTCTAACATATTCTTGGGGCAACTGGGACTCCCTATCTAGCATCTAACCTGAACAGAACTGCACTATAACAAGTATGCTGTTTAAGATAGGACTGCATGTTCATGTTATTGAAACACAAAAAGTTTATAATAACTACTAATTTAAAGAATTTATTTACTTTAATGTATTACACGCCGAGTTTTGTTGAAACGAAAGAACTCGTCTCACGGACATTCCACCATAACTACCATCATGTGATGTCACAATTTATTATTTCACTTGCTAGGGATAGATGGCAACACGTACATTAAAAGTACATAAGCGCTCGTTTAAATTATAAGTAAACAATGAAGATACTATCCTATGGCCCAGATACCTCGGTGTCCCACTTACCCGACTTTACCTTATTTATATAAAAATTGCTTATTTTTTTTACAAATCTTGTGACATTAAATAAGTGCATTTTTAGGTATAACATTCATTTAACGATGGATTTTTACAGGTCTGCATTATTTCCTATTAATTGACAATAAATCTGAAAAACAAAACAGCATGTGGCAGTCAGATTCAAAGAAAGATAAAGTAATAATTGCTTGTTAATCCAGTAATACAGATTAACATTAAGTAATTCTATTTAGTTATATAACTCACAGCTGTAGTAATTCTAGTAGTTATGTATATAACTCACAGCTGCTGTAGCCTTCATAAAACAACATACAATTTGTAGAGAAGCAAATATATGTCTCTAGCTCCACAAAATGACCACCTGCTGTTCTCTTTCATTTAGAAAATATTCAGACTACATTATATTTTAGAGGTTAAAATTAGTATTAACTGCTAGTTTTTACTTGTGGATGACCTAAGATCATCATCTTATAATCAATGAGATGGAACTAAGGATATCGAAATGCAAATTAGTAAGAACAATATTTTTAAAGTCTATTTGATAGAACAAATACAAATCATTATACGTGACCGTAGTTTTTCACTATTTTCTCATAAGATGGCATATTACCCAACAGCTAAATACAATTTCAGAAGCAATGTATTGAGGCATCGTAACATGCGACACGTTGTATAATATATCTTAGTTTTTCGTTCTATTTTCCTTGAACCGTTACGCCGTGAGAAAATATTTACTGAGTGACTAATGAAATACTTTATTTCAACGTATCTCGTATTTAAAAAAATGCGAAACTGACATTGAACGTTTCCTCTACTAAATGTCATTCTCTAATCCTTGGCAATATTTTAACGTTGGATTTAGAGAGATATGAGAAGTATCTTGGTGTTTTAATTCATATGGCATTACACGCATTTTTTCATCTTTTTACAGCCACATACGTAACCCCGAGTAAGTCATATTAAAAATGTAGGTGACATGGGATTCAGAAACTGTTTCATGTGTATATTTATGTAAATTTATTTAGACCTACATACATAGGCACGTATAAATACTGACTCTTCCTAATTTGACAGATAGGGCTGTTCTAGAGAATATATGAGAATATAAAAGAAATACCATAAACATACTCTTGATACTGTGAAAAACTGAAACTGGCAATATCTTAGTAAGTTTACTTTAGTACTCTTTACATTCATTCTTAATTTGGAAAGTTAAAAACAATATTCAAAAACTGTATAAAATACAATGGTAAAACAATCTAACTAGGTAATTAACAATAATTAATATTTGGCATGCTCATTTTTTTTAATTTCTCAAATAATTGTCGCATCAGTTTTTTTTTTCGTCTGTACTGTCTTTGAAACAAAAAACTAGCAAAATACTGGAATTAAAATAATCACAGTGACATTGTTAACGTTGGGAGAATTAAATATAACAAATAATTTGCACTCAGCTATCAGCATGAAAGTGACCTTGGATAAAATGGGTCTCCAACTACTTATTTCCCGTTTGGTTAATGTTTTTCAAATGCTTG